>OY992880.1:40913907-41466407 GCA_963921405.1 Cepaea hortensis | reverse complement strand
TCGTCTACAAATAGAAGTTCATTTATTACCCGTGGACCAGTTGTTTTATCTGGAGTAAAGAGTTCTAAATTTTCTGAATCTGTTCTGTCAAGACTTGCTTCTTTGGATATTCTGTCCATGTAGACATTAAATAGCAGAGGAGAGAGCACACATCCCTATCTCACCCCTGTATTGACTGTGAACATATCTGATATTCCATCTTGTGTTCTTACTGCACTTCGGCTCGAGTGGTACATGGCTATGATGTTTTCCAACAATTGCCCTTGTATCCCATAGTCTTCAAGGATGGTCCATAATTTGTATCCGTCTACTCTATCGAAAGCTTTTTCCTGATCTACAAACACAGTATTCTGCTGGTCACTATATTCGATAACCCCCACTTTAGTCCTTATTTCTTCATTTCTGATTTTCTCTCTTCTTGATATATTTCAGAAATCTCATTTTGTTGTTATTAATCTTTTATCTTTTTATGTCATTGTTCAGGTTTGGCATTGGTAGCATAGAGTTGGTAGGAAGATTGTGTTGTAGAGTGTGTACTTAGTAACCTTGTCTGATGTAATTACACAACAGTAGCCACAAAGACGGCAGGAGGATATTTGAATCATATTATTATATATCTCAATGGGTCTATGGCTCTTTTTGGTGAGATGTGAGAACAACTATGTGTGATAATGTTTTGTAGACTTAGTGGGCAGATCTTTGATGAATTACTAGTAACACAAACTAAAAGGTATGTAGTCATCTATGGTCGGTCTCCGTGGCCAAAGGCTTGCGAACGCGGTTTGTGAGCCGCTTACCAGGCGTTCGAAACGCAGCCGCGACCGATTTGTGCAGCAGACCGTGTCGCGTTGTGTTATCACGTGTTGGTTTGGGAGCCGGCCGTTCAGAAAGCAATGGCAAACTACTGAACGTAAAAAACTTGCCTAGTACATCAACAGCAGCTGAAAAATGCTAGTGTTGACTGCAACGTCTTGTAAGGGATATACAACGTTAAAAAACGTTATGTATGATTGTAAATAGGCTTGTAGAGGTTAATGTTTAATGCGGCAAAATGAAATAATTGAAGTTATATTTACTGAAATACGTATGCGCATTCCTACTTATGGCTATATTAACAATATATACGCATGCATATTGACAAAAACTATGAATACACAATCTAATTCCTTTATTCAAAGTACGATATGTTATGATGTCATGACAATAAAAATATGTTGTAATGTCATTATGATAAACAGACATGCAAATGGCAAGGAAGACACTGATGTACTAACTTGATATATACAGTTAAACGAACAGTTTAATTTACCATTCCATATAATATTTTGGCACTAATTGCTATATATATATATATATATATATATATATATATATATATATATATATATATATATATATATATATATATATATATACCAAATCATGTCATGGAACCTAATTGAGTCTGGAAGAGAGTTAAAGTATTGTCTTATTAATAAATTAGTCGCATTTAGTTTGCAGGAAAACCAAGTTTCCTAAATATACATCCCCAGGTGAGATGGCCTGTACAGTTTGATATAGATTTTCTTTCCTACTCTTATACTTTTTGATTTACTTGGTTGTTTCTGGATTTCAGGTTTAAAGACTGAGCACAATCCACTAATGGCAACGCTGATCGTATTCCGGCACGAACCTTTTCATGGATATGATGTCAGTGGTCTCAATACCGTGGAGCAAAATCAGTGCAAAACTTGCAGACCTAAGAAAAGTACTTCTTTGGATTTGTCAGAAATTGAAAAGGGTTGTAATATAATTTATGCCAGGCAATAAAGAGGCCGAAAAACTGACAAAATATGGTGAAAGACAACCGCAGGCTGACACAGACAAAACTTGTGATCAAGCCAAGCGGTTTAGAAGAAAAGAAGTTAGTTGCATATCCTTTACATGACGTAGCAGTCAACTCCAGCATTTTTAGATTTTTGTGATTCCTGAACAAGCTTACGTTCAGTAATTTGCCATTGCTTTCTGAACGACTGGCACTCATACCACTGTATGTAGATCAACGCCATACGAAGCAGCTGCAAAATGCTTTATTTATTTTGGCTGACGTCTCAATGTGTGCTCAGAACAAGAACATCATCATCATCATAGAACAATAAAATCATAATCATCATCATAGAACAAGAACAAGAGGTCGATATATTTCCCCCTGCCCAAAAAACACCGTGGAATTTACACAATCATAATCGAGTAGCAAGCCATTTACAAAACGTCAACACATCCCGCCGAATAGACTCTTGCCCCTTCGCCAGTTTCCCTGTCTCGTGGTTTGTCATGCCCAGGTTGTCTTTAATGGCCAGTGCCACAGTGGTGTTGGTCAGCCTCTACTACATCTTCTATTACTGGATTTTCTAAACCATTGTGACGTTTGATGTCAACAAAGTATTATACTCGTAGTTTCCCAAACATGATGATGTTTATGAACCAGTTTTCTCCGATGTCCAGATCTTGTAGGTTGTCTGCAGTTTGGCTTCTTCTTGATTCAAGATAATTGTATACATTGTAAACTTTAAAGCCTACATTGTTTTATGTTTGTGAAATGGTCAATGAGTCACATCCGAATGTTACCACAGGAAAGATGCATGTTCTCACGTTTACTTGTATCTGTTTGTTGTGGTACTCAGACATGTATGTCATATCTTCCTGACGCCTACTCTCGACAACTATGACTATCTAGATTTCATCAGGATAATGGAATTATATCCTTACCATTGATGACTGTAAAGCAAGGCACACAAGCAGAAATATAAATGTGGCTGACCAACTAGTAAAGCCAGACAAATGGAGTCGCGAGGCAATCTTTCCAAGGACAGTTGTATGTGTGTCCGTGGGCCTAGTAGTACAGATCCACTCATATAATTTACAGATGGAGCTTTGATCTAATGAAAATGTCTCCTTCAGTCCGTTGGGTACATGAATACATGGTACACGGTGTAACCCAACAATGTCACAATCTTCAACCTGTACAATCAACAGACAATCTTTCGGTGCAGAGCCACGCGTAGCAATGGTATCTTGAATAGCCCCAAATTCCACCTTCTTACTATTGTCTTCAGTGAATGTTTTAGAGACAATAATGACAAACCGCCCACTTTGTTGTAATGACATTGTACTTTCATAAGCGACAGGATGCCCAGGCATGATATCATTCACTGAGTCAAAAACAGTCAAATTAGTTTGCTCAAAAAGTCTTTTAACATACAAAGCCACTTCACTGTCATACATATCATCCTCACTATAAGACAAAAATACATCATATTCATAAATCGGCATTATCTCCTGGCTGTGAAGATGTAGAGGTGGGCCATGTACTGCTGGAAACTGCGAGACATTCTGAAAATTTGAGATGAAGCAAACTCTCCGCAGTGGTTTGGCTACTAAATTGGCTGTGAGCGCAATAAATTTCCTCATGGAAAAGAGTATTATTGTCATAACAAAGAACATAAACAGATCATAGGTGTAAAATTTGTAGTGACGACTGACCAGTAGTTTCTCTAAACACCAACACCACCACTTGTCAGAATTGTTGCTGCTGCAAAATGAGAATGTTACAAAAGGTGGGACAGACCCGCCATCTTCAAGCTGTGAGAATAAACTCACTGGGTGCTTAATTTCTATTTCCTCTTGTTCTCTTGTTGTTGTGTTGAAATAATTCCTATAAAATGTAAAATCACGTAACCCATTTGAATTATTACATATGCAGTTGTATTTTAAAATAACCATATTACTAGTGAAGTTGCCATTATGTTGTGCTACTAAACGAGAGACTGGAAGATCAACCGCGGCACCAAAATGAAAAAATTGCCAATAGATCTTAATAAACAAGGAGCAACAGCTATAATGTCGTTTGTCATCGAAATGTCTTTCATCTGTCACATCAACTTTGACATCTTCCACACTGGCCACTGTTCTGTACGTTGCTCTGCTAATTAAAATTCCTCCAGCATGAACTTTCACTTTCCTTGTTTCGCTAAGAGGCGCCTTCAGCACAAACTCTCCGAAACAAACTTTGAGTAGTCTAGGCATAGAACGCGTGCCCCTCGCTTGAAATGTTGGCTGACAATGACACTTTGATTTTGGGTTAGGTGACATTGACTCCGATCTCCCAGCTGTAGAGTACGCTGGATTATTCTTTGGGTAATAAGGTTCTACTTTGGCTCTCTGTGGCATGGGATTAATATAATCACAAGTATACGCCCCATAATCTTCAGGTTGCAGGAACTCGATTGTTAGAGTTGAACGTATGACATAGATTTGAACCGTTTCTGTAACAGGGAATTCCCCTTCAATTCTCTCAATGTTTACATGTACATGCATTCTATCCGTCTCTACTATGGGAACTCCGTTCTTCCTCCACCATGTTTTTATAGAATATGGTTCAACGTCTGCACTGCCATTCACCTTATATTCACATTTAAAAAACACGTCTTCTCCCTCATATCTGGTGAGTTGCTTAAGAAAGAATGGAGCTTCTAGTCCTTGAGTGAAAGGATGTTCAATGACATATTCATGTTGGAAATCAGCGCTTAGATCTACCACTACTATGTTACGTTCTACCCATGTAATAAAATTATCTCTCACCACTGACACTATTATCATTAGTGATCCATCCATGGCTGCAACAAGCAGATAAGAAAACAATAGCACCGAAAGAAGATAGATAAACAACCTCCGTTTCCCGATACGTTTCGCCATTAACCACAGATTTAAACATATTAGTTGAAATGAGGTGGTTGCAATGTCCACTAATGCAGTCATGTGATAAATCCACGGGGAAAATATAATAAAAGATTCCAACAAGCCTTCCGTCATGAAACCGACGGGAACGTATGAAGATCCATTTTTTAACGAATGATAGTCTTTCCACATGCTAGGCACTGGCGAAGGTTCTGGAATCAGTGTTTCAATATCGTGCTGCAGCCTACATGTTTCCTCGCCGCGGCCACGAAATTCAACCATGCGATGACTGACAAGAAATACAATAAACGGAAAACTTACTGCAGTTAACCAAATAAAAATCCATAGAAAGTAGATACGACGATTTCGCTCATGGTTTGCGACAATCTCCAGTCTACTGGTAGAATCCATGGTAGGGTATTCAAATTACAACCGCAGGATAATCAACTGCTTTCTATTTCTACTCCAACCGATTACCCGATATGTGCTGCACAGGGTTGCCACTTTTTTTTTAAACCAATAATATCTAGAAACGGCGCAAACAACATCCATAAATATCTTAAATATCTAGATTTCCTTGGAAAATATCTAGGAAAAATATTCAGATTGAGACAGTAAGAAATTACATATGTATTGATGTGTGTATTGCTAATAATGATTGTGTATTGCTTTCGCCATAACCCTACATATTCTCGTTAGTAACGCAGCTGCGCCAGAACCGGCAGTGGTTCGAGCCACGCTGGTAACTTACGGGGGTATGTGAGCCGGTCGCTCAGAAAGCAATGGCAAACTACTGAGCGTAATCTTGCCTAGTACATCAACAGGAGCTGAAAAATGCTAATGTTGACTGCAACGTCCTGTAAGGGATATGCAAAAAGAAATGATGTGACTTACCCTATAGAATCATGTCCTCACCTTCACTGATGTATGTCTCACAAGATGCACTTAGCTTGGATGATGAAATTGAAGCTTCGGATACTCTGGTATGCTTTAGCTGTTCTAATTTCTTTTAATACACGATCAGAGAGCTGATAAGTTGAACAGCATTTTCTTGCTCTCATCAGGCCAAATCTTATTGTAAAGATAGCATTTAAGAGGTCAAGTTTCATCCTGTTTCTTAGTTTACATTTTGTATAATTCACAGTACTGAAAACTCTTTCCGCATCAGCATTTGAATGGGGTAGTATCATGGCAGACATCGCACACTCAAAGAGCTCACAGAATGGACTGTTACCTGAGACATCGTTAAATTGTCCTTCTTCACTCCAAAAGGCTTCAGTTTCTTTTTGTTTCTCCAGTCAACCAAATTTATTTTGGTTAACTGATATTCTGGTTGCCGGTCTCTCTGGCTGTGGGGTTACAACACTTTCTCTCTGTAATCCCGTTTATCACGCAGAGTCTCCTAGCGGAGCGAGAGCTGAGGCGGTTCGACCCCCGCTCGTGACTTGCGGGATACTGAGCCGGCCGCTCAGAAAGCAATGGCAAACTACTGAGCGTAATCTTGCCAAGAGATCAACATACAGCTGAAAGATGCTGGTGTTGACAGCTAAGTCCTGTAAAGGATATGCTAAAAAAAAAAAAAAAAAAAAAAAAAAAAAAAAAAAATATTCTGGTTCCGCCACACTATTATCAGTAGCCCCTAAAAATTTCATAACTTGACAATATTTTGATATGTCCTTTACTGGCAGAAGTATGTTGTTAATAGAAAAGAGTAAAATATTTTTCAATACATCTAAATTTTCAGGACGTCTTTGCTTCAATTGCTTGAATAACGACAGATGAATATCTTGACAGCGCTTTCTTAAGTTGTTCTCTTCATTTTCTGTTAACAGTCCTTTTGTTTTTAAACCATCAGTTTTTGATTCAATTTCGTATCCCAGGTATGGCTTAGGAGCCAAATAGCTCTCTATAGTGCAAGTGAACAAGTCAGCTTTAGAAGTTGACAATATAAGTCTTTTACCAACTGAGTGAAATAGCAAATTGAGATTGTCAAGTAATTTAACTTTATCAACATTTTGAGATTCAAACAATTTATTAACTTTTTGTACTTCACTTAAAATCGGTTGTAAAAAGAGATGGAATGCCATTTATGTTTTCTTCATCACTGTACATTCCATATAGTATTTTAGCTGGAGAAAAGGGTGACAGGCTAAAGAGGGGCAAATCATGGATGGGTCGGGCGGAAGATGTCGTCGGACAGGTCTGCAGTCTTACCAGTATCAACCCCGGCAAGGAATGGGTGCCGGTGCCTCCAGCTTTTAAGTGTACCTTCTCCTGCATTATCACACTCGACAGACGGTGCAGAGAGCAGAACCCTGCCGCTGTCAATGCAGAGGTTAACGCGCTCATCTATGATCACTCAGATAGCCCCGAAGTGCTCACCTATACAGATGGATCTGTTGTAAAGCAGCAGAGAAGTGCGTGGGCATTTACAGCCCGTTCAGCGGGCCGAACCGTTCAAGAATCCAGTGGTGCCCACTCTATGACCACGAGCAGCATGACGATGGAGGTGATGGCAGTTACACAGGCTTTCATATGGCTGGAATCACAGCATTATACCAACGTGTGTGTACTAAGTGATTCAATGAGCATGATTCAGAAGGTCGAAGCTGGATCTGTACGTAGACAGTGGACTGAGTCGCTGCGGAAGTCTGTTGTCCGCAAAGTCACCTTCATCTTCGTCCCGGGACATGCGGGAGTCGAGGGAAATGAACGAGCTGATAAATTGGCTGGCTCTGCACCCCCTGTAGATGGCCAGCCCATGGATCGTGCCGATGTTATTAACGCCCTTAAACATATGGCGAGAACAGAGGATTTTGACGCCAGTGATTCCACATCGCTTTCCAGGATGAAAGACCTGGGAGTAAGAATCGGCACAGCCAGACGCGAGAGGTACATCGGGAAAACAAAGCGCCTCGTCAACCAACACAGAACTGGCACTATTAGCCACCGGACGCTGATGCATATGCTGGGGGGAGGATCTGAGCACCTATGGACATGTCCGGAGTGCAACGAAGATACCCCAACTGATAACTAACTAACTAGCTGTGTAGCACTTTTCACTTTGTCTTGTTATTTCGAAGTGTGTCTTCAACTCCAACCATTGGTTCACAATTACTTCAACAGCTGGTTGAATTGATAACCATCTTGTTTTGCAATATGACATAATTTTCAGTGGTGAGGAACTATCATTTAATGCTTTATATAAATTATTATATTGCTGTTGTCTGACAGATGATTTGGAGAACCAGTTATGTGTTTCAGCAATAAGGAATTCCAAATTCCTTGGTAAACGTTCTGATGAGGCATGTGATAATGCTATCTGCAAGGAATGACGAGGATTTATGAGGATTAAAGATGGGATATCTTCCTTCAATTTTGTGTAATCGCCATGGTTGATACCGACCATTACCGATGCATTATCGGTTCCAAATTGCAGCCAAATTCTTCAAGTTTAAATGTTTACTGACCAAATGTGTCTTCAGTGCTTGAACTATACTTTCTGCATCACTCTTCCAAGTGAACTAGTCCAAGAAATGTTGAAACTACTTTGTCTTTGCTGTTGCTATAATATATAACACATACACCAAGCACCGAAAGAAAAGTAAAATCTAGAAAGTATGCGAAATATCCAACTCCAAATGAAAAGTATCTAGAATTGCATCCAGCATCCAAAAGTCAGAAAACGGTATCCAGACGCCGGCAAAAACCTCTAGATCTGAATATAAAATATCTAGAATGGCAACCCTGGTGCTGAAGTCTTTCCAGGAACTGTGACTCATTTCTATTTATAAATGCACTTGTTTATTTTTATCAGCAGGTGACCAGATTGGCTTTTTCTTTTGACGCAAAATTTGACAAATTTGGCTTTTTTAAAACGAAGTGATTATTACCAAACGTTAGGTAATAATGTCCCACATTATTCCCAAACGGCTGGTCACGTGACCTAGGTTTGACAACATTATTAGTGTTTGTGGAAATATTAATGTGTCCTCGGTAGTGTAGTGGTTAGTGTCCCTCGGCTGTTATAGGGAGACTGTGGAAAGTGGCGCCGGCAAATTTTTTTTTACTGGTAAGATCGAAGGGCACAGACCAAGGGGAAGACCAAGAAGTAAATACCTGGGCAAGATTGGCAGCGGATCGCGTCGCGCTGGTTACTTACGGAGGTATGTGAGCCGGTCGTTCAGAAAGCAAACTACTGAACGTAAAACTTGCCGCAGCAGCAACAGCAGCTGAAAAATGCTGGTGTTTACTGCAATGTCCTAAAAAGTAACAGACGAGCCAAACAATCAAGAGTACTCAACAAACAGTTAGGATTAATTATTTTACGTGATATGTCACTTTAACTCTGTGTGAACTTTGTCACCTTTGAACCCTCACTTCGGAGTTCATAAAAAACAAATGTTGCAGTGTCATCTACAGGCTTACTTTCATCTCATGCGTACTCAAATTCAACGTTAAGAAGTAAATAACGTATCTAAGCATTAACTGAGATATGAACATTAAAGTTTTATGGAATAAACTAATGTATGTAGTCTCATCTCATCTCATCATGTTCCTCTTGTACCTTGCGGTGTCGAGGTGAAGTATAAACATCGTGAGAGCAGGGGCGTCACTAGGGGGGTGCGGGCCGCACCGGGTGACACCATCAAGGGGTGACACCAAAATAAAAAAAATTGCAAATTTGACAAAGCAGACATAGCTCTGTCTAGTCGGGTTTCATAACCGTTCATTGTTAATTTTAGAAATTTTAATGTTAAATAACAAAAATTTAACTTTATCCGAGTTTGTCGAAGTTCTTTATTTATGTTTTACCTGAAGTATTGAAGTCATATTGTTCAATTTGTTTTCTTTCTGATGTCCTTATTAACTTTGTGACTTATTTTACAAACATTACTATATGCGATTATATATGGTACAGGAACACTCGGAAGAAGACCATGGTGAAAGTCTAGAGGGGTGACACCAAGAGTTTACCGCACTGGGTGACACCAACCCCAGTGACGCCACTGCGTGAGAGTGCCCGATTATGGGCTTCATATATCGATATTCCCATGGACTCTGCAATTCCCTCCGTCCAACGTTTACGTGGTCGGCCTCTTCCTCTGTTTCCATCTGGTCTGTACATCATTGCTTGTTGTGGTATGCTGTTGAATGGTAATCTGCTTGCATGGCCAAACCATTTGACTTGCTGCTTTCTAACAAAATCTAGCTTTAACCCCCACTTTAGTCCTGATTTCTTCATTTGTGATCTTATCTCTTCTTGATACGTTGAGTATTCTTCTCAGGAACCTCATTTCTGTTGTTGTGATTTTTCTTTTCTCTTTTTCTGTCATTGTCCAGGTTTGGCATTGGTAGCATATAGTTGGTAGGAAAATTGTGTTGTAAAGTGCTTTCTTAGTAGTTATTGATGCATGTTTGTACTTTAGTATTAGTGCCATTTGTCCAATGAGTTGATTTGCCTTATTGCACCTATTTTTCGATCTCGCCTTCTGATCTGCCATTTGATGATATTATACTTCCTAGGTACTTGAAACTCTTTACTTGTTTCAAGAGATGTTCGTTTAGGTGAATTGTTGTTGCTTGTTCTTCTTTAGTTATAGTCATTACCTCTGTTTTGCTTGTGCTAATTTTCATGTTATGTTCCCTACACATTTCGTTTAGATTATTTATGTGGTCTTGTAATTGAGCTTCTGATTTTGCTATTAGTGCTTGGTTGTCCGCAAACAGGAGTTCTCTAATGGTTAGATTTGCAGATGGTTCTTCTGTGTTCTCGTCATGCGGTATTCTTGCTGTCTCTGCTTGGCTGGTTTCTTTACATATGTTGTCTATATATGTTATGAACAAGAGAGGGGACAGGACACAACCTTGTCGTACTCCAGATCTTATGTTGAAGGGTTCTGAGTGTCCTCCAGTTGCTCTCACTATGCATTCACTGTTGTTGTATAAACTTCTACATAGGTTTGCTAGATGTGTACCCACTCCATATTGTTTAAGGGTTTCCCACAGCTTGTTTCTATCTACTCTATCGAATACCTTTTCTTGGTCGACAAAGGCTAAGTAGAGTGTTTCATTGAATTCGATTGTTTTTTTCCATAAGTTGTCTAAGAGCGAAAATGGCATCTGTGCATCCTTTGTTTTTCCTAAATCCAAGTTGTGTTTCGCTTAGCTGGGGTTCTAAAGTAGTTCGTAATCTTTTTTCAAGAATTTTGCAAAATATTTTCCCAGTATGACTCAACAGTGAGATGTCTCTGTATTGTGTGCAGTCTCTTTTGCTGCCTTTGTTTTTCCAAATTGGAGTAATTCTGGCGTTTCCCCAGTCTCGTGGTGTATGTTGTTCTACCCAAACATGGTTTAATAGTCTATGTATGTAGTTGAAGTTCAAAAAGAGCTTGAAAACAAAAGACAAACTAGCAGACGGTGGTAGTAAACGTCACGTGACCAGCTGTTTGGGAATAATGTACGGAATTATTACCAAACGGTTGGTAATAAAATCTCTCATTATTACCAAAAGTTTGGTAATAAAGTCTCCCTTTTTAAAAACAGGTTTGGCGTCAGAAAATCAGCTTGGCGTTTTGGCTTTTTTCTTGGCTTTTTTAAATTTAAAACGGTTTAAAATGTTTTTAAAACATTGAAATTTTAAAAAAACGTTAATTGTTGTAATAAACACATGGTTTTCGTACTGTACTTGTACCTGGTCCTGTTCTATGCGCACTGACGCATTGCGCAGCCACCCACCTTACTGTTTAGTTCAGTTTTCACATTCATTATACCTTCATCGCAAGTCGCAAGCATTTCTTATTACTGAGCCTATTATCATGCCAAAGTGGAAACCATCTTATGATACTAATCGGAAATATAATGATCAATGGGAAAAGACATTTGTGTGGCTCAAGAAATCCACTGACGGTTCTGAACAGGCATATTGCAAATTGTGCCATTGTAATATTGTTCCAAGATTTTCAAATCTCGCAAATCATGCAACAACAGAAAAACACAAGCGGAGCGCGCCATCTTCTTCACAATAAGCAAGAATATTTATGATAAAGTCAAATTAGCAGAGTTACAAATTGCTGTTAGCATGGCCTGCCATAGTGCCATACACACCATCGATCACTGAGGTGAAAAATGGTAGCCCATGGATGTGGCAGCACTCTTGGTCAGATAAAATTGCACCAAACAAAGTGCATATCACTAATAAGAAATGTTTTTTCACCGTCTTTAAGATCTGCTCTAATTCTAGATCTGCAAAACAAGAAGTATGCACTCATCATTGATGAGTCCACTGATGTCTCGACCCAAAAGTAGTTGTGCATTTTAGTTAGATACCTCAGCGATAAAAGGAATGAAATTACTACTAGTTTGCTAGGCTTGATTCCAGTTCAGGAGGCTACAGGAGAGAATATATTTAATTTGATTAACACTGAAATTGAACAATGTAATCAATCATTTAAAAATGCATTGGTTTTGCATCCGATGGTGCTTCCAGTATGGTTGGATGCAACAATTCAGTTTGGTCCAGAATGACAGATGTATCTCCTTCATGTGTTCAGTATAAGTGTGCCATTCATTAGCATTGTGCATCAAATATGCAGTGTCAAAACTGCCTTCAAACATTGGATTTTTGCTGACAGAAATACCAAATTGGTTTAGTCATAGCAATCTAAGACGAGAAGCATTTAAAGATTTATTCAAAATTATGAACTCATCGACAGAATTTCAGCAAGCTAGAACTGCACCACTTCTTTTTGAGAAAATTTCTTCTACTCGCTGGCTTGTCCGGGGAATAGTAATGTTCAACATTCTAATGAATTGGGAAGAACTCAAGGTTTATTTTATTTCTGCTGAATTAGCAAATTATGACACTAAATGTAAGTCCCGACTTATAAAGGAAATGCTTCTAGATCAAAGAAACTACCTTATTTTCATTTTGCAACCCCTATTAAGCAGGAATTCGAAAGGTTAAATAGCCTTTTTCAGAAAAGTAAGGCAGATCCTCACGGATTATATGAAGAACTATTTTTGCATTATAAGAGTCTTAATAGTAGGATTTATTATACCAATAATAACAAAAAAGATATTTCTAATGTTGATTTTGGCATCAAATTCCTGTCAGAGTGTGATAACTACATTCAGAAAGGTTCTGATACGAAAATTGATTGCCAACAAGAGGTCTTAGATGTCAAAGAAAGATGCTTATCCATGCTAGAAGAAGCACTTGATCAAGTTAGAAAGCGACTTCCTTCAGCAAGAAATATATTTAAAGATCTAACCAATTTTAGCCCTGGAATAATCTTAAACCAGGTTTCTAGACCACTATTTTCGAAACTGCCCTTTTCGAATTTGGCTGAAGAAAACCACCACACTATTATTGAAGAGCATTACAGAAAATTGCCTTTTATAGATTGGAAGGAAGAAGAACAATTTAAAGAAAATGGACTGCCTAAAGATACAGAGCAGTTATGGCAAGGAGTCATGAAACATCCCCAATTTAAAGAGCTTGCGTCTTTTGCTCTTACTTGCTTAATAACACCTATTAGCAATGCTGCAGTGGAGAGGATGTTCTCTCTTTTAACACGCATAAAAACCAAAGCAAGGAATAGACTTCAGCTGTCTCTCTTAGAAGCAATTAGTTGAGTTGAGTTGAGTTGAGTTAAGAACCGACATCATTGCACTCAGGACATTCCCATACGTGCTCCGTCCCCTCGTTCAACAGCCAGCGAAGAGTCACACTACTAATCGTTCCCACCGCTATCTGATTACAAGTTCTCCTGGTCTTCATACAAGTGCTGTAATTAATTTGTTCCTTCATCTAAAATGTTGAATGATTTCAAAGCTGGAATTGTATATTCTATGGAATCATGTACTGAATTTCTCAATAATGAAGCGGAATACTTATTTGAAGAAGAAGTTTTCATGTGAAGTAAGTATATTTTTAATATATCTTTTTACTGGGCAGTGTTTGGCTTCTTCTTTTTTTGACTTTTTTATTTCGTGACTTGGCTTTTTTATCACGGTGATCTGGCAACCCTGGTGGAGATTCGTAGGTTTGTGTGGCGTTTTTCCTTGTTTTTTCCTGTGCGCTTTTGCGAATGATGTCTGGCTTGGGTAGGTTAGTTTTCCGTTATAGTATATCTCTTTATATGGTTTCTTTTATCGGTATTGGCTTCAGGCTCGTCTGATGTTGCTTTCTTATAGTTGTCCCCTGGTGAAGTTTGCTGCATTTTCTATATCTTCTTCGGACTAGTCCAGCATCGGCAGTACGGCGTTGGAATCCATAACTTGGTGGGATGATTGATGAAAAGAAAATAGATGCATTAGGAAATTTCTTGCGCAACAACACATCCAATGTAGCGAGTTGTGAGGTGCTTATGATTTTATTGTTCATAATATTGTTGACACCAATATGGACTATTGTTCGTCTAATTCTGTCATTCACCTTGAATTTCCGCAGTGTAGAGGTCAGTCTGTCAATATCAGCTCCTGGTAGCGGGTAGATCGATGTTGTTTCGCTGTCAGAAGATGACATGCGGTCATTATAGATTCCCTTGAGCAGAGAGTCTTCAATGACGACATGAGTTGCACTGTCATCTATTGTTATTTCACGCTTTTGACGTGTCCTTTTGATTTCTTGCCACTGGTAGCTGTCGTCTTTCATGCGTTCTTGTTTATTATAGTCGTTGCTTGTTTGGGCTGGTTGTTGATGCTTAGTAATGGTAGTGGCTGAGCTCTTTAATTCCTCGTCTGATGCTGGAGAGTCTACACTTGAGGCCTGGAACCTGTTGCTGATACGCACATCAATGGGGTAGATGTATGGTGCGCGATCTACAGGTTTAGTAGTGTTGCAGCCTGTGGAAACTGTCTGTATGTCATTTTGCGACGAACATCCACTGGTCATACACACCTCTGCAGTACTATGGATACTTCCTGTTTGTGCACTTTTATCAAATGACTGTGCACTCTTTAGTTTTAAGGCATGGATTGTTGTTTTAAAGGTGTCCTTCTCTTCTTTAAGGAGGCGGATTTCTTTTTGAAGGCGAGCGTTTTCTTCTTTAAACACGGCAATGATATTAGTTGTGTTGTTGGAAATAAAGTCTTTTAGTCTGTCCTCCAAACGACAGGCATTGTGGTTATGCGGTTCGGCTGACGAAAGAGTGACTAAAGGTGATGTGTTAGTCTGATCAGATTGGGCTAGTGAACTGTGGTGTTCCCCCGGGAAGGTTAACCCGGTCAACAAATGCCCGCAGAAGTTGGATGTGTCGGCCTAACGTCGTAAGAACACAGCTCTGCTGTAAACAGGCACAACGCAATCACATCCGGAAAAAAAACTCCGGATGAACGCAGAAGAAGAAGAAGAAGAAGAAGAAGAAGAAGAAGAAGAAGAAGAAGAAGAAGAAGAAGAAGAAGAAGAAGAAGAAGAAGAAGAAGAAGAAGAAGAAGAAGAAGAAGAAGAAGAAGAAGAAGAAGAAGAAGAACTGTGGTGTTCGTCCAGCTTGAGCTTGGGATCAGTGTCTGCAGATTCACTAAACCACATGTTTGAAGTTGGCGTTGAAGAAATCCGACGGTTAGGTGGTGCATCGTTAACTTTTCCCCCGTCTTGTCTTTGTTTTTTCACGGCGCTTGGATAAAGTAGAGTTCCGAAAGTTGGACGCCATATTAGTATTATTAGTAATTTATGCGGCTCAAACAGGCAGGGAGTACACACAAGTTCGCCGCCTTTCGGTAAAGCGTGCTTGGCGACTAATCACGCGCTAGTCCCGCATGGTTAAATCACACGTTGACGTTAATCGATAATTGGTAGATTTCAAAATTGAACATTCTTACCTTCCATTTCACAAAGAAATCATCATTTCACTAAATAAATAGTCACATAAACTTAACATACTAATTGGTATTAGATCCAGTTTTAGAAAAAAAACTCAATGATATACACAGCATCTCGATTGAAATAGGCAAAACTTTGATAAATTATATAAAAACTGGGAGAGCTTGTGAAAACACGTCCGCTGGTAGCCGGAAACCGGAGGGAAGGTGAAAGTGAAGGAATTATTACATAGAGACGGCTAGCTATATCCGGCCCGGGTGGTTAATTATCCTCCAACATCTGGATGTGGCTCTTCTTCGCACATCAGCATCCAATGTAAGCCTTCACTTCGTAATTAAACAAATAGTGTCTCCCTCACTCCTGCGCTGTTCAAGTGGATCATCCTCGTGTTTGCAAGGCCCCAGCGCCAAGATTAGCTGAATGGCTAACGGCAGGAATAACACCATGTCACAGTGATGACATTGTTTCTCTTCTCCATGATAAATGAGTGCATAACATTACATCATATGAATGTCACAAATGTATATTCATAGGGCACATCAATATTAATCACCCCATACCCATACAGTAATGCATACATAAAGAAACATATTCTCCTTGCACTATATATCAAGAGATCATAAATGATAGTTCTGAAAAATGTCATCCATAGAGAAATCATAAGGGATATCTAAGAAAAACATCACCTATAGAGTGATTATAAGTGCCAGTTCAGAACAAGAATCTTGGTAGCAGCCCTCCCAGTCATCACGAGCTACATATGATGACTCTAAGTAAAAGGAAAGTTCATCCCTCCGGATGTACATGAACCAAACCAAGAAAGATATTCTCTATGTCAGAGAGAAGTCACTTATATCTTCGAAAAATCTCTCAAGATCTAAATATATATTTCTCTTATGACACAGGAAAAGAGTTCTAACTATTGTTCAGATCTTTCTTATAATATTGTCAATCGACACTACTAAGTTATTGTCAAATTTACACTAACCTGAGCCAACAAAGGACACATATTATCCCTTTAAAAAAAAAAAACCAACTGTCTTCTATACAATCATTTTGAAGACTGCTTCTAACTTTGCAATCTGGGTGCAACTTTGCAGAATCCCATCCCCTTTGCCTCATTTACATACACCCAATTAGTTCCTTTTTCCCGCACCAATGAAATAGCTCGGAGCTAGATTTTCTCCGAGACCCAAAGATGACGCCATTCTGCTTGGTGTGGGTATAAATATTCTTGGAATTGCACGACCCCCCCCCCCCCTTGAGCCAAAACATTTGAGAGGAAGGTGGAGAAAGACAACAGAGTAAGAAACACCGACTAAAAAAATAGTCAGATGGATGGTCAAGCGGATTCAAGTGGAGCTGTCAGATGAAGTAATCCAGATGCAGCTGCATGAAGAAAATCTTCACATCAGAATTCTGAAGGCAGAGCGGATTCTGACCTACTCAAGGATCCCTACAACGCTGGTGGTGGTGACGACTAAGGGCAGCGAGATACCACAATAGATATCAATAAACCAAAAACTATAACAGCCCGAGGGATTCCTATAATCACTGGTATCATGAAGGCTAATAGACTGCAATAGCTGGGGCATATAGAAAGAATGGAAGATAATAGGGAAACAAAACTCGCCTACACTAAGGACATAAATGACCGTAGACCCCGAGGTAGACCAAGAAGACGGTGGAGAGATAATATACATACAGATCTACAAGCACTTGGAATCAGCAACTGGCAAGAGAAGGTCAACCAGAGAGACGAATGGAGACGGCTTGTATCTGCAGCAAAGAACCTCAATGGCTCGGAATGCTGAAGAAGAGGAACCGTGTCGATATATGGCATGGATGCTCTTTCTAGAACTTCAGTGTCTGGGATCTTGTCTTGCCATTTAATCTTCAATAGCTTCCTAAAGCAGACTGTGTGGAAGTGGCTTAATTTCCTAGCATGTCGCTGATAAACAGTCCATGTTTCACAAGCATATAGCAGTGTGGATAATACAACTGCTTTATAGACGTTCAGCTTTGTTTGCAGGCTTATTCCATTTCTGTCCCATACATTCTTGTACAGTCTGCCAAAGGCCAAAGTCTGCTGGCCCTGGAGATTCTTGCATTCACTTCGTCATAAATTGTGGCAGCTTGGGACAAAGTTTTGCCAAGATATGTGAATTTGCCCACAACACTTAGTCTATTACCGTTCACCTTGATATTCGACACGGTGTGATTATTCCCTGGTTGTTGCATAACTACAGTCTTCTCCAAGTTGATATTGAGTCCAAAGTTGGCACAGGCATATAAGAAAGCTGAAACATTGTGTTTAATGTCTGCCTCTGAGTTGGCATATAGAGCGCAATCATCAGCAAACAGCAGTTCTTTGATGGTGTCGCTGTTAGTTTTGGTTTTGACTTTCAGCCTTCTGAGATTGAACAACTTTCCATCCATGCGGTAGTAGATGTCTATTCCAATGTCGTTGCTGAAAACATGAGGCTGAACAGTGTTGGTGCCAGGACACATCCTTGCTTCACTCCATTGGTGACAGGAAAGGGCTCAGACAGTTCACCATTTTCCTGTACTCTTGCCTGCATGCCATCATGAAATAGCTGCACTATTTGGATAAACTTTTGTGGACAGCCATATTTCGCCATAATCTTCCACAGTCCGTCTCTGCTGACTGTATCAAAAGCCTTGGTAAGGTCAATGAAAGTGGAGAACATTTCAGAGTTCTGTTTCTGTCATTTCTCTTGCAGCTGCCTTGCAGCGAAAATTATGTCAACAGTTCCTCGTTATTATTTTCTGAGGCCTTTTTCTGAAGCCACGAATTCTGGCGAGTATCTTCCCTGCGATTGAGAGCAAGGAGATGCCTCGGCGGTTGTCACAGGATTGGCGGTTTCCTTTACGTTTGTAGAGGTGGACTATTGACGCGAAATTTTGTGGCATGGTCTCGTTCACCCATATGTTTGTAAAGACTTGGTGACGCTGCTCTATTAGGACCGGCCCACCTGCCTTGTATATATCTCTGCTGGGATAGAGTCGGGACCAGGTGACTTTCCACTGGAAAGTTGCTGAATGGCTTTGTTTAGTTCCACTATGGCAGGTCATCAAGTGTATCATTAGTGGGAACTTGAGGAAGGCAATTGCATTTAAGATGTTGCTGAAATGCTCTGCCCAGCGTTGAAGGATTTCTTTCTTATCGGTGACCAATGTTCCCCCATCTGCACTGAGGAGAGGAACTGTGTCTGGTGATGAAGGACCGTAGACCGCTTTCAGTAAGTCGTAGAAGTGGTTAGAAATAACCACACCAACAAAAAATATACATAAATGCTTGCTGGGCCAAAAGATAGACTGCAACAATACAAGAACCAAATGAACCCACCCTTCAAATCATTGTTAATGGAAATATGTGATGCAAATAAAATTTTTATCAAGGAATAATGCTTCAAACGATTCTTCTTCTTCTTCAGCGTTCCGAGCCATTGAGGTTCTTTGCTGCAGATACAATCCGTCTCCATTCGTCTTTCTGGTTGACCTTCTCTGGCCAGTCGTTGATTCCAAGTGCTTTTAGGTCTATATATATATATATATATATATATATATATATATATATATATATATATATATATATATATATATATATATACTAGCTGACCCTGCCCGGCTTCGCCCAGACCCTGGTGGGGAGCATCTCATTTAATTCATATAAGTAGTCATATAAGTTCTCGTTCCCGTTACCGACTGACTGTCTGTCTGTCTGTCTGTCTTTCTGTCTGTCTGTCTGTCTGTCTGACCCGGCCCGGCATTGCCCAGCTCCTGGTGTGGAGCATCTCATTTAATTCATATAAGTAGTCATATAAGTTCCCGTTCCCGACTGTCTATCTGTCTGTCTATCTGTCTGTCTGTCTGTCTGCCTGACCCTGCCCGGCTTCGCCCAGTCCCTGGTGGGAAGCATCTCATTTAATTCATATAAGTAGTCATATAAGTTCCCGTTCCCGTTACCGACTATCTGTCTGTCTGTCTGTCTGTCTGTCTGTCTGACCCGGCCCGACATCGCCCAGCTCCTGGTGTGAAGCATCTCATTTAATTTATATAAGTAGTCATATAAGTTCCTGTTCCCGACTGTCTATCTGTCTGTCTGTCTGTCTATCTGTCTGCCTGACCCTGTCCGGCTTCATTAAATTCATACAACAAAAAAATTTTAACTTAAAAGAACGTTCTACCACACACCATCCATTATTTTTAATGAAAACTCTTTCTAATCACCTGCATGACTACAGTAACTTCTTAAGCAAAAAAAGATGAGTTACAATGTTATGCATTGTGCATCATTTTTATGAAAACTTTGAAAATGCCTTACAGATTGTATCATTATTTATTATAACTCATATGCCGGTACATAACTATGGACAAAGAGTTTATAAATCTTTGAAAACGATGCCACAATATGACTATAAGTTATACAGGAAAGTTATGCCCCTTGAAATAACTTTTACAGAGTTAGGTCCCCTGAGATATATGAAATTGTGATGAAAAATGAAAAATGAAATAATACTGAGTAAGCAGGCGATTTCACACTAACAAAATATCACAGTTGACAGCTCTGGAATGAAAGGAAGGCGTGTAGAAAATTTCATCTCAATCGGATGGGCCGTTCGCGAACGAATAAAGGACATACATAGATACAGAGATACATAAATACGGACGCACATCCTAATTTATATATAAGATATATATATATATATATATATATATATATATATATATATATATATATATATATATATATATATATATATCTTTCCACCGTCTTCTTGGTCTACCTCGGGGTCTACGGTCATTTATTTCCTGAGTGTAAGCGAGTTTTGTTTCCCTATTATCTTCCATTCTTTCTATATGTCCCAGCCATTGTAGCCTTCATGATACCAAAATAAATTCAGACACACCTTCTAAAGAAGGATCAACTAGCTACACGATCTCGAGAGCCACAATACAAGGCCTAAGATGAAGATACACGGGTTTATATCACTGACAAAGCATAAAGAATAAACAATTGTCTAAGGTGCTAATGCAAGGTATATATCTGATAATTGTAGACAGTATGCATAATAATCATTGGCTTATATCTATAATATTTAATATACAGAATTTTTTAAAGAGAGAATGCAAGTCCTTTACATGATGTTACAACCAACCTCAGCCCCTATATTGGCTGTTTGCGATTTACTATGCAATTTTACTTTCAGTAGTTTGTCATTGCTTTCTGAATAGAAGTTAATATTTAACTCCAACTGGCCTTCGTGTGAAACGAACCCATTACATCGCCATCAGTAGAGTTAGTTTATATGCGTTAAAACTCTCATAAACCACTAGTAGAAGGCCTCTTTCAGTCCTGAAGGACTATAGAGATGTGCCGCTGGGGAGGTACCTGGCAGCACCGATGGTGACTGTATAGTCCAATGCGAGAGTTACAGTCTCTGTGACAGTTTCCGCATCTGTAAGTCGAGGCTGGTCCCGCAGTAAGTGACTGCATTTTATGCCTGTGACGCCTATCCTCAGTTTGCTGGATCAGATTGCGCTCAAAGAGCACCAGTCCGTTTCGTAATCTCTTCTCCAGGAACATGTCTGTTTCAATTTTTTCCCACGTGTCTGGATCTATACCAAGGGTTTTCATATTTTGTTATCACACATCCTTATATCGCATTTGGGGTCTTCCGGTGGGCCTCTTCCCTCTGGCTAGTTCTCCGTATAGGAGATCTGTGGAAATACGTTCATCCTCCATTAGAGATACGTGGCCCAGCCACCGGAGGCGTCTCTGCTTGAGAAGGGAGTGCACTGTGGTAATATCGGCTCTTTCAAACAGGTATTTGTTTGTTATATGGTCTTTCCATGATATGCCCAGGATACGTCTCAGACATCTCATATGGAAGGAATTCAACTTTCTCTCCTGTCGTGAGTACAAGGTCCAGGATTCAGACCCATAGAGTAGTTGTTAGTTAGTTAGTTAGTCGACAGATCATCCTCATTGCACATCGAATCATTCAGTCCATAAGTGCTCGGATCCCCTCCTCAGCAAATCCCGCAGCGTGTAGCGGCTAACAACACCAGTTTTGTGTTGGTTTGTCAATCTTCTTTGGCTTCCTGCGTAGTGTTCTTGTTTGGCCAACCCTCTTTTAATTTGCTGTTCTCGCAGTCTGGCCATGGTTGTAGATTCTCAGTGATCATTTGGTTCTTGCAAAAGTCTTACTTCTCGTAGAGCATTCAGAATGTCAGCCTGGTCCATGGCGCGTCCGCCCTCCACAGTAGCCTCACCTGCGAGCTTGTCAGCCCGCTCATTTCCGTGTACTCCCGCGTGCCCTGGCACGAAGATGAAACTAATCTTTGCCAGCCGAGACCGCTCCAAAGACAGCAACCACTCTCTTCGGATCCACCCCATCTCTATCATCTTGAGCATGCTCATTGAGTCGCTAAGGAATCATACCATAGAGTAGTGTGCTAACAACACAAGCTTTATATACTTGAACTTGTGTACGCTCTGTTAGTCTACTATTCTCCCAAACTCTTTAAGTTAGCCTGGAAAGTGTTGTGGCTGCCTTTCCAATGCGTCTATCGATTTCTGTCTCTAATGAAAGAATATCTGATATTGTCAACCTCAAATATGCAAACTCATGGACAACCTTCAATTCGTAATTTGAGATTTTGATTGATCAGCATCTTGTTCCATCACCTGTGTTTCATTTAGGCTGATGGTGAGCCCCAAGTCGTTGCAGGCGGCTGCAAAACGATCTATGAGCCTTTGGATATCTTCTGCTGTATAAGTAGTCAGTGCTGCATCGTCTGCAAAAAGTAGTTCTCTTATGCATCTTGATCTTATTTTGGTCTTTGCCTTGAGTCTTGATGGGTTAAAAAGTTTGCCATCTTTCTTATATGAAGGTATATGCCTTCAGTGGCAGTCCCAAATTCCTGCCTTAAGAGAACGGCGAAGAAGATACCAAAATGTGTAGGAGCAAGCACGCAGCCTTGCTTTACTCCACTGCTGATGCTGAATGACTGGGATGTTGAATCATCGAATAAAATGGTCCCCTGCATATTTTCGTGAAATGATTTCACTAGACTTAGCAAGGTTGGTGGACATCCTATCTTCTCAGTGATCTTTAAAAAGGCGGTTTCTGTTCACGAGGTCAAATGCATTTTTGAGATCCACTAACCACTAAACCTGTAGTATTACCAATTCTCCTTAACAAAGTGGCTGCATGTTACGCTAATTATAAAATTACCTCAATGAAGCTGCTTAGCTTAACAGCATTTGCAAACCTTCACAAATATCTCACTTACCATACTTCCAACGACTAAAAGAGCTTCAGCCAGTGGCCGAACAGAGATGCAATGTATACAATATATTACAGAATATGTTATCTACTGTAAAAAACCTGGCAACTCTAATTGAAAGACATTACGGTGTTAAAGCGAGCTGGAACTATATCTTTGTACATGTAGTTTATATTGTTGCTCCATTAAAATACACTTTGTTTAACTATTCAAAAATGATTATTGTTTCCATGTATATTCCATTTAGCTAAGTATGCTGTGTAAAATTTCTTTCTGCCGATATATTGTCTTCTATAAGAAACATTGGCTAATTCATTCATGACAAATCTAACAAAATCAGTTACAGTGGACTAATAACAAGTGGGAAGCTTTTTTCAAAATTCAATCAGTAGCTCAAAGCAAAGCAACTCAATAAAAAAAATTATTTTAATTAAAGTACAATATGTTTTGAAAAGAAGAAAAAAAAAACTAATACACAAGACTGAACTAGAATTAAATGGAATTACAAATAAGCCACTAAACTGTGCATAGAAGAAGTATTTCTTCATATATAAATACACTGTTACACTTTTTATATGTAAATATAATTGGTGAGACAAAATAATGTTTATGTCTGAAGTGTGCATGGTAGGATAAATAACAAATGTTTTATTTATTTTTAATCAAATTTTTAAAATTAAACTTTTAGTTGTCTTAGGTTAAGAAAATCAAGACTATGTATGTAATTATATCAATAATATAAATTAGCACCCTAGCTACTCTTCGTCCCAGTGGTAGATGAGGAAAGACAAAGTTAATCAGACTGTAACGCAGAAAACAACAATCACGCACAAACACACTAGTGTTAAGACTGCATTATATCCCAAATACAAGACATGACCGAATCTGCCATAGTTGATATTATTTTCTTGCAGAAACAGTCATATATATAACTTCCTCTCGGGGGCAAGAAAGCATTAATCAATGGCATCAGCAAGCAGTAATGCAATAATAAAAGTGCTGGTAACTATATTCATCAAAAACTAAATGCTGTAAAGTAGTTACAGAGGAATACTTTGTAGCTCAAACATGTGAAGAGACAAAACCATTGTCAGTTTCTGCAGATAACTACAAAAGGAAGCTCATACCAGCGTTCACAATTATTTGTGCAGATTTGATATCATAGCTTCTCAGAACAAATCTAACAAACATTCCTGACAATTTCTAAGATCTTTAAGGTGTTTCATTTTCTCAATAGGGTCCAATCCTAAACTTCTTCTTTTCACCGTTCATGTGCCTTCAAAATAAAGACCATACATGGCCATAATGTATGTCTGTATACATGTAATTCTGTACAAATGTACAATACCAATTCATATACATTTATCACTATAGTCTTTAAATTATTCTTTAATTCTTTGTAAAATTCTTAGACAGAAATGCATTACCTAAACCATGTTAACTACTTTACAAGGGGTGATTGAAAAGTTTTACACTTTACTCAGAAATCATTATGACAGGCCTAGTGTTGTGTTGCATTGTATACACACATTACTGATTTTATTTTCGTGTTGGTAGATCGTATGGGTCCTCTAAAAGTACTGGAGAGTTTTGGTCAGAGACCATAACTTTATGAAGGGAAAATCCCAACTGCACCTCCACGCGGTAGAGGATGGAAACACACTACGGTGTGGCTAACACAGCTCTGGGGACCGAGTATCCACCGGAATAAGTGGACAACTCTGCAGCTGAGCAGAGCAGGGCACTCACTTGTCCTTGCAGTCGGAAATGGCTGTCAAAAGCAGAGGTAAAAAGACCACCATGTGAATGTGGAAGGCAAGGGGAAACCACCACATTATCTTCCCAAGACTTCATGGCAAAACATAAATCAAAGTTAGTGAAGGACGTTAATGGCTGTCTTAGGGCATCCTCGTCCGGTAGGGACAGTCATGAGCCACAGGTGACACCAGACCGTCATCCAGCTACTGATGGCAAAATCTTAACTAAAATAAATAAATTTAGAGTAGGAACATGGAATGTTAGGACATTAAATGAGCTAGGAAAGTTGACCAATGTTCTAAGAGAGATGGATAGCATGAAAATGAATATACTAGGCGTTAGTGAGATGAGATGGAAGGGATCGGGCAAAATTATAGCTGACAATCACACAATAATTTATTCTGGAGGGGAGACACATGAGAAAGGGGTAGGAATAATATTAGATGAAAAAACAGCCAAGTCAATTAATGGATACTGGTGTATTTCAGATAGAGTTATTATGGTCAAAATCAAAGGCAAACCAATAGACATAAATATTATACAAGTATATGCACCAACAGCAAGCAGTAGTGATGAAGAAATACAACACTTTTACGACGAAATAGAAATGGTGATGGCTCAAATTGGATCACAAGAAATAAAAATAATACTTGGTGATTTTAATGCAAAAGTAGGAAAGGGAAAAATGGAGGATGTAGTGGGGAATTATGGTCTAGGTACAAGAAATGAAAGAGGGGAAAAGCTAATAGAATGGGCAAATATCAATGATATGATAATTGGAAACACATGGTTTAAACACCATAAAAGACGACTGTACACATGGATAAGCCCTGATAAGAAAATACGCAACCAAATTGACTACATACTAATTAATAAAAGATTTAGAAATGCTTTAATTAATGTAAAGACAATGCCTGGTGCTGACTGTAATAGTGATCATGTACCACTATGTGGACAAATAAAAGTAAGATTAAAAAGAGGGAAAAAAATGGTTAAGAACATGAGACTTAATAAAGAGGTTCTAAAAATAGATAACGAAATGCAAGAACAATACAGAGTGACTGTGAAAAATAGGTACAATGCAATAACTAAAATACAGAGTATAGATGAACAATGGGAAATGTTAAGGGACTCCATTCATCAAACTAGCAAAGAAGTATTACCAGAGAGAGGCAAAATAGCTAAGAAAAAATGGATGAATGAAGATATCTTAAACCTGATGGACAAAAGAAAACAGAGTAAAAATGACAAACAAGAATATGCTAAGATAAATAAAGAAATAAAAGATAAATGTGGGAAGGCTAAAGAAAGTTGGTTAAACGAGCAATGCAAAAAAATTGAATTAAATTCCATTAAAGATACAAAAAATATGCACAGACAAATCAGTGAGCTTACAGGAAAAAAAATAAGAATAAATACAGGGTGTTTGAAATCAAAAACAGGAAAGATAATATTAGAGGAAGATGCTATAATGAAGAGGTGGAATGAGTATATAAGAGAATTATATGAAGGAGAAAGGGCAGAATTAACAGAAGATAGTAACTTAGAAGGTCCACCTATTCTGAAAGAAGAAGTCGCTGACGCTATGAAACGTATGAAGAAAGGAAAAACAGCTGGGCCAGATGAAATCACAATAGAAGAATTAGAAGTATTGGGAGAATTTGGAGTAGATATATTAACCAAAATGTTGAATGATATTTACAGCAGTGGATATTTACCCAGTGATATGCTGAAATCTGTATTTATAGCTATACCAAAAAGACCAGGAGCAATTGATTGTGAAGATTTTCGTACAATTAACATTATAAACCATATCACTAAGCTTCTACTCAGAATCATAATGAGAAGAACCAAAAAGAAAATAAAAATGGAAATTAGTGAAGAACAGTATGGATTTGTGGAAGGAAAGGGCACAAACAATGCAATTTATACATTGCGGACACTAATAGAAAGGTCAATAGAGAAACAGAGGGACATATATTTGTGCTTCATAGATTATACTAAGGCATTTGATAAAGTAAAACATGATGAACTGATTAAAATGTTGGAAGATATCAACACTGATGGAAAAGATTTAAGAATAATAAAGAATATTTACTGGAACCAAGTAGCAGCAATTAAAATGGGAAATAAAGAGGGTAGTTACGAACAGATAAAGCTAGGAGTACGACAAGGGTGTGTCTCGTCACCAGATCTTTTCTCCCTGTATAGTGAAGTAATAATGAGAGAGATCAAAGAGATGCCAGGAATACTAGTTGGAGGTTATAATATAAATAATATACGCTATGCAGATGACACAGTATTGGTGGCGGATAATTCAACAGACCTACAACAATTATTAGACGTTGTAGTAACAGAGAGTGCAAGGAAAGGACTCAACTTGAATATCAAGAAAACAGTAACAATGGTAATATCAAAGAAAATGGTGACACCAAAATGTGACATAGAAATAGAAGGGAAAATCCTTAACCAAGTTGATAATTTTAGATACCTAGGGGCATTTATAACATCAGATGGAAGATGTACAACAGAGATTAGGAGCAGAATAGGGCAGGCAAAAGCCGCATTTCATAAAATGAAGAGTATCTTATGCGATAAGTCACTGTCACTGAATGTAAGAAAGAGAGTGCTGAAATGCTATGTAGAACCAGTTTTGCTGTATGGCAGTGAATCTTGGAATGTAAATGAACAAATTAAGAAGAAATTAGAAGCAACAGAGATGTGGTTCTTGAGACGAATGTTGCGAATTCCTTGGACTGCCAGAGTAACTAACGACGACTGCCTGAAACAGGCTAATGAAACTAGAACATTATATACAACAATAAGACAGAGACAAACAGCTTTCCTCGGTCATGTGATGAGAAGAGAGGCATTGGAGAACATCGTAACAACTGGAAAGATCGAGGGGAAGAGAGGCAGAGGTAGACCAAGAGAAGTGATGCTGGATGGATTGAGACGGTGGCATGGAGGAATATCAGCAGCAGAGTTGATCCAGAGAACCAAAGACCGAGATCTATGGAGAGCCATGAACGCCTACGCCAGCCGGCACGGCACTTGATGATGATGAGATCGTATGGGGTAGGGGGAGGGTAATGTGCACGGTTTGCATGATACATTGGCGGGAACTGGTGCAGGTGTGTATGAAGCCGTGCCATGAATAAAACAAAGGCTCATTGCGTAATACAACTGCTGCACTACAGGGCAAACCAGAGTAGCAAACTCGTGGGCTGTTCGCCATTTATAAGGATCTCTGCCCCTTATTTCCAAATATGGAGAATCATATACACTATTTGTCTAACAATCGGGACTTGTAACAGAACTAAACACATGGTTAAAAACCCAGACGGGGGAGTTCTACAACCGAGGCTTCATTTTGGGTCAAGAAGAGATGGGAGAAGTGCATCATCTTGAGTGGCAAATACATAAGGACTAAACTTGACATCAATTGCCAGTTCCTTGACCCCTTCATACTAGTAAGTGTAAAACTTATCGACTGCCGCTCCTATTTACTACACTATTTTTTTTAATTCGCATATCCTTTACAGGGCATCGCTGTCAACATCAGCATCTTTCAGGTGATTGTTGATTTCTTCGCAAGATTACGCTCAGTAGTTTGCCATTGCTTTCTGAACGGCCGGCTCACTTATCCCGCATGTCACCAACGCGGGGGAGAGCCGCTACCAATTCTCGCGCGCTGCGTTAACCTGCGTAGATAAACGGGATTACGGAGAAAGTCATGTAACCCCTCGGCCAGAAAGACCGGCTGCTACAATATGCAAACTGTAAAATTTGATGTGCTCTTGTTGAAAGTCAGCAAGCTCTGGTTCAGATCTTTAATGTCCTGTGTCACAGTGGTGTTGGTCAGCCTCTACTACATCTTCCATTATTACATTACAGGTTTTTCTAAACCATTGTGACGTTTGATGTCACAAAACTATTCCCAGACATGATGCTGGCTATGAACCAGTTTTCTCAGATGTTCACATCTTGTAGGATGGCTGCACGTTTGCTTCTTCCTGATTCAAGATAAGTCTACACATTGTTCTGTAATATGTGATATTTAAGTTTAAAAGCCTACATTGTCTTCTGTTTGTGACATGGTCAATGATTCACATCCAAATGTTGCCACGGGAACGATGTATTTTCTCACAATGTTTACTTGTATTTATTTGTTGTGGTACTCAGATATGTATGTCATATCCTCCTAACGCCTGCTCTAGACAACTATGACTATCTACATTTCATCCGGACAATGGGGTGTTATCCTGACCACTGATGACTGTAAAGCTAGGTACACAATCAGAAATATATAAGTGGCTGACCAAATGGTAAAGCCAGATAAATGGAGTCGCGAAGCAATCTTTCCAAGGGCAGTTTTATTTGTGTGCATGGGCCTAGTAGTACAGATCCATTCACATAATTTAAAGATGGAGCTTTGATCTAATGAAAATGTCTCCTTCAGTCCCTTGGGTACATGAATACATGGTACACGGTGTAACCCAACAATGTCACAATCTTCAACCTGTACAATCAACAGACAATCTTTCGGTGCAGAGCCACGCGCAGCAATGGTATCTTGAATAGCCCCAAACTCCACCTTCTTACTATTGTCTTCAGTGAATGTTTTAGAGACAATCATGACAAACCGCCCACTTTGTTGTAATGACTGTGTACTTTCATAAGCTACAGGATGCCCATGAATGATATCATTCACTGAGTCAAAAACAGTCAAATTATTTTGCTTAAAAAGTCTTTTCACATACAACGCCACTTCACTGTCATACATATCATCCTCACTGTAAGACAAATATACATCATATTCATAACTCGGCGTTATTTCCTGACTGTGAAGATGTAGAGGTGGACCTTTTACTGCTGGAAACTGCAAAATATTCTGAGAATTTGAGAAGCAAACTCTCCGCAGTGGTTTGGCCACCAAATTGGCTGTGAACGCAATAAATTTCCTCATGGAAAAGAGTATTATTGTCATAACAACGGACATAAACAGATCATAGGTGTAAAATGTGTAGTGAGCATTGACCAGCAGTTTCTCTAAACACCTACACCACCACTTGTCAGAATTCTTGTTGCTGCAGAATGAGAGCGTTACAAAAGGTGGGACACACCCGCCATTTTCAGGCTGTGAGAATAAACTCACTGGATGCTTAATTTCAATTTCCTCTTGTTCTCTGGTTGTTGTGTTGAAAAAATTCCTATAAAATGTAAAATCAAGTAACCCATTTGAATGTTCACATATGCAGTTGTATTTTAAACTAATCAGATAATTAGTGGAGTTTTCATTATGTAGCCCTAATAAACGAAAGACTGGAAGATCAACAAAAGCACCAAAATGAAAAAATTGCCAATAGATCTTAATAAACAAGGAGCAACAACTATAATTTCCGTTGTTCTTTAAGGGTCTTTCATCTGTCACATCAACTTTGACATCTTCCACACTTGCCACTGTTCTGTACGTTGCTCTGCTAATTAAAATTCCTCCAGCATGAACTGTGACTTTCCTTGTTTCTCTAGGAGGTGCCTTCAGCACAAACTCTGTGAAACAAACGTTGAGTAGTCTAGGCTTAGGATGCGTGCCTCTCTCTTGAAATGTTGGCTGACAGTGACACTCTGGTTTAGGTGACATAGGCTCCGATCTCCCAACTGTTGAGTATGCTGGGTTATTCTTTGGGACATAAGGTTCTACGTTCACTCTCAGTGGCATGGGATTAATATAATCACAAGTATACACCCCATAATCTTCTGGTTGCAGGAACTCGATTGTCAGAGTTGAACGTATGAAGTAGCTTTGAAATATTTTTGTAAAAAGGAATTCTCCTTCAGTTCTCTCAATGTTGACATTTACATGCATTCTATCTGTTTCTTTTATGGGAACTCCGTTCTTCCTCCACCATGTTTTTATAGAATATGGTTCAACGTCTGCACTGCCAAACACACGATAGTCACATTTAAAAACCACGTCTTCTCCCTCATATCTGGTGAGTTGCCTAAAAAAGAATGGAGCTTTTAGTCCTTGAGTGAAAGGATGTACAACGGCGTCTTCATCTTGGAAATCAGCGCTTAGATCTACCAATACTATGTTACTTTCTACCCACGTAATAAAATTATCTCTCACCATTGAGTGTATTATCATTAGTGATCCATCCATGGCTGCAACTAGCAGATAAGAAAACAATAGCACCGAAAGAAGAAATATAAACAACCTCCATTTCCCGATACGTTTCGCCATTAACCACACATTTAAACACATTAGTTGAAACGAGGTGGTTGCAATGTCCACTAATGCAGTCATGTGATAATTCCAAGGGGAAAATAAAATAAAAGATTCGAATAAGCCTTCCGTCATGAAACCGACTGGAACGTACGAAGATCCATTTTTTAACGAATAATTAATAGTCTTTCCACATGCTAGGAACTGGCGTAGGTTGTGGAATAAGTGTTTTAACATCGTGCTGCAGTCTATGCGTTTCTTCGCCACGGCCACGAAATTCAACCATGCGATGATTGTCATGAAATACCAAAAACGGACAGCTTACCGCAGTTAACCAAATATAAATCCATAGAAAGTAGAAACGACCATTACTCTCACGATTTGCGACAATCTCCAGTCTACTGGTCGACTCCATGGTAGAGTATTCTAATTACAACCGCAGTATAATCAATTACTTTCTATTTCTAGTCCAGGCCGTTACACACGCAGTGGCGGTATGTGCTGCAGTCTTTCCAGGAACTGTGACACATTTCTATTTATAAATGCACTTGTCTACTTTAACCTGGCTGGCGCGTAGATATAACGACGGCAGGATAAACAATATTGTGTAGTATGTCCCACAAAGAATGGCTTCATTCACGATCAATTATTTTGAAAACTGTTTGTTGCATCGTTATGACATTTTTCCAGCCGTCTTATATTTACCCCCTCCCAAATGAAGGGGAGACTGGGGAGAAATGGACCAGCAATTTTGTAGTTTTCAATTTTTGCTCATCACCGGAACAGATTTTATCGAAACATAACAAAACCATGACTAAAATGTTGTACATTCATTTATTTTAAAAAGGGAAAACATTTAGCAATCTATTTCTATATGTTTCTTTACAAAATGCATTTCAAAAATGTATATGAACATGGGGAGAAATTGACCACCATTGGGGTGAAATGGACCAGCACGTGGGGAGCAATGGACCATAGTGGGGAGAAATGGACCTTTTTTAAAAAGAAGCAGCAACAACTCATCCATATTGCTATAAGAAATAAATAATCATTAAAAGGATATTTGCAGTTTTTTTTTTATTATTTCAAGCGACAGTAAAAAAGTTTAATATGATATATTAATCTTATATATAAAAAAGACTTGTGCGTATGTATCTCTGTATGTATTTATGTATCTCTGTCCGTATGGCCTTTATTTGTTCGCGAACGGCCCATCCGATTGAGATGAAATTTTCTACACGCCTTCCTTTCATTCCAGAGCTGACAACTGTGATATTTTGTTAGTGTGAAATCGCCTGCTTACTCAGTATTATTTCATTTTTCATTTTTCATCATAATTTCATATATTTCAGGGGACCTAACTCTGTAAAAGTTATTTCAAGGGGCATAACTTTTCTGTATAACTTATAGTCATATTGTGGCATCGTTTTCAAAGATTTATAAACTCTTTGTCCATAGTTATGTACCGGCATATGAGTTATAATAAATAATGATACAATCTGTAAGGCATTTTCAAAGTTTTCATAAAAATGATGCACAATGCATAACATTGTAACTCATCTTTTTTTGCTTAAGAAGTTACTGTAGTCATGCAGGTGATTAGAAAGAGTTTTCATTAAAAATAATGGATGGTGTGTAGAAGAACGTTCTTTTAAGTTACTTTTTTTGTTGTATGAATTTAATGAAGCCGGACAGGGTCAGGCAGACAGATAGACAGTCGGGAACGGGAACTTATATGACTACTTATATGAATTAAATGAGATGCTCCACATCAGGAGCTGGGAAATGCCGGGCCGGGTCAGACAGACAGACAGACAGACAGACAGACAGACAGACAGACAGACAGACAGACAGACAGACAGACAGTCGGTAACGGGAACGAGAACTTATATGACTACTTATATGAATTAAATGAGATGCTCCCCACCAGGGTCTGGGCGAAGCCGGGCAGGGTCAGCTAGTCTTATATATAAATTAGGATGTGCGTATGTATCTCTGTATGTATTTATGTATCTCTGTCCGTATGTCCTTTATTTGTTCGCGAACGGCCCATCCGATTGAGATGAAATTTTCTACACGCCTTCCTTTCATTCCAGAGATGCCAACTGTAATATTTTTTTAGTGTGAAATCGCCTGCTTACCCAGTATTATTTCATTTTTCATTTTTCATTGTAATTTCATATATCTCAGGGGACCTAACTCTGTAAAAGTTATTTCAAGGGGCATAACTTTTCTGTGTAACTTATAGTCATATTGTGGCATCGTTTTCAAAGATTTATAAACTCTTTGTCCATAGTTATGTACCGGCATATGAGTTATAATAAATAATGATACAATCTGTAAGGTATTTTCAAAGTTTTCATAAAAATAATGCACAATGCATAACATTGTAACTCATCTTTTTTTGCTTAAGAAGTTACTGTAGTCATGCAGGTGATTAGAAAGCGTTTTCATTAAAAATAATGGATGGTGTGTGGAAGGGCATTTTTTTAAGTTACTTTTTTTTATTGTATGAATTTAATGAGACGCTACCCGCCAGGAGCTGGGCGAAGTCACGCCGGGTCAGATAGATAGACAGACCCACCTTTTCGCTGCAGTTGTCTACTCCTCCTTTTCCTTCTTCTGCTGATGCTGCTGCCGCCGCTCCATTTACCCAAGTTAATTGTTGGGGGAAGATGTAAAGATCTTTCAAGTGCTCTTTCTAATGCTTTTTGTAAGTTGGTCTTCGTTTATCTAAGGTTGTTCTAACTGCAACCAATAAATGATTAGACAGACAGGCAGACAGACAGACAGAGAGGGACGGACGGACAGACAGACAGACAGACAGACAGACAGTCGGTAACGGGAACGGGAACTTATATGACTACTTATATGAATTAAATGAGATGCTCCCCACCAAGGACTGGGCGATGCCGGGTCAGACAGACAGACAGACAGACAGACAGACAGACAGACAGTCGGTAACGGGAACGTGAGCTTATATGACTACTTATATGAATTAAATGAGATGCTCCCCACCAAGGACTGGGCGAAGCCGGGCCGAGTCAGCTAGTCTAATATAAAGTTTTTATCGAACATTTATGCCTGCAAGACTTTCTTTGAAGACATAGCCATCTTTGGTCCTAGAAGTGTTTCCAGTGATTGTAGATCTAGTAAGCTGTGCTTTAATACATGTAATTGAGACACTGGCGACATCTTCTACCTTAGGCTTAACAAATTTACCAGCAACCTTCTCACTCTTGCGCAAGAACTCTACCTCAACAACACCATCATCATCAATGTCTCCCCTTACAATTCCTACATAGTAAACACAAGTCTTCTTTGTTCCATATTCACATAGCACACACTGGCCTTCAAAAACCCCACGCACACCAGTCAAGCTAACCGTACACTCCTCATTTTCACCAAATGAAACATCAGAATCTGTGTCATCACAAAACGAAATGTCAGTTTCTGGATCTGAATCAACATCAAGTTCTTTCAGCAGCTGTCTCTTTGCCTTTTTGGGTGGAACTTTTGCTGCCTTTTCTTTCATCACCGCTCTTTCCCTAATTCTATCCATTTCTGGCGTAGAAGTAGCCAGCATAGTTTTTCCTCTTTTCCTCATATTATTTGAATCTTTTCGCCGACCAGCTTTTGGTAGTCCTCTGAAAACATGAGGCGAAGTAAAGGAAGAAATAGCTTTATGTTGAAGACTCCCTGATATTTCCTGCAAGTCATCTACAAGGTTCTCAACATTACACTCTCTGATTTTCATGAAATTCTTGTGCAGTTTGATCTGTGCTGGTACCACAATGTGGAGATGCTGATCCTGTCTGTTCATTGCTTTCTAAAGTGGCATTTTCACTGTCCTTGCTGATGGGCCTGTTCGTTATTTCTGAAGACATAAAATCATCTTCTGTAAAAACATCTTCGTTAAAGGGCCAAATACCTGACACTGCAAAACCTGATTGAATGTTAATGGGAGTTGCCGCTTTAAGAAAAGCGTGGCCTCCTAGATTTGCAACTTGATAGATTGTCAGTGGTGTCCCAACATTTTTCATCATCCATGAATCACACGCATTGTTGTAGACCGACTTCATGGGTCCAAAAACTGAACGGTCCAAGGGCTGAGTTTTAGATGAGGTGTGTGGTGGCAACGTGATCACATGAATGTTGTTTTTCTTGCACAGTTCAAGTGATTCAAATGAAATGTGGGAATCGTGATTGTCCAAGATCAAAATTAAAGGGAAGTCTTTGGAAGGTCTTGAATGCTTAATGAAGTGATTTATAACTTTGACGAAATTATCACGGGTCATCAAACCTGATTCATTCACAAGGCCAAGGGAACCTTCAGGTGCTCCAGCAAGCATAAAATTCTTAAAAAATTTTCTGGGAAACACAAAAACTGGAGGGATAATGTGACCCGCAGCTGACACAATGCAACAGATTGTGACCAGTTCTCCTCTTTCTCTGGATGTCACCTGGCCTATTTGCTTCACTCCTCGTGGGGCAATTACTTTTGGCACTTTCTGTACAGTGGTCAGACCTGACTCATCCAAATTGTAGATTTGAGCTCCACTCACATTTAGTTTTGTAATGGTTTCCTTCACAATGTTGAAGAAGGTGCAAATATTATGTTTGTTGAAAGCTGTAGCTCTAGCCAGTGATGTTGCCTCAGGTTGCTTTATGGTCAGCTCGGGATTCCGTCGCAAAAATCCACAAAGCCAGTCATTCCCTGCCATCATTTGCTCATCCCAGGTTAAAGGATGTGCAATGTTATTGACTTTCGCCATCTCGTACGCCAAAATACGAACGTTTTTAGTTGTGAGTCCATGGAACATTCTTGCACAATCTTTCAAGTAACTAGCAAAATCAGCTTCTTGCTTAGCTGTGAAAACAAGGCTATGCCTATAATTTGGTACGAGTCTAGTAGGCAGACCATTTCCTTCTCTGTCTTTTGTAAGATTGTTATTGAGGGTAGAGCGAGCAATGCCGTACTCCCTTGCAGCTTTCCTCACTTTCATTCCATTTTTCACAGCATTAACAGCTTCTCTCATACGTTCCTCCGTAACGAGACCCTTGTTGGTGTTTCTGATGTACAATCTTGGCATCTGAAACAAAAGAGTGACAGAATTATATAACATTTAGAATGGTAGGCCTATCATTTGCAAAGAAATACTGATCATAGCACGAATGGCGTGCATCTTTAATAAATCACTGAAATCAAATTTGTTAACAGTTTTATTGGTCTAGATTTAGACCCCAGTATAAAAAGAATCAATAATGCTGATATTCGAATGCAATCTTCAACACTTTTAATAACAACAGACTGTCTTGTCAATTTCTTCTATGGGGAGAAATGAACCATGGGGAGTAATGAACCGGTCCATTTCTCCCCCATCAATGTATTAAACTATTCAGCCATAAAGTCTCTTAAATCTAATATTATATGCTATATTTTTTTATATGAACTCTTAAATAACAAGTAAATACAGATATTAACGTAATTACCTTGTCCTGATTCCTGACTATGCATCTGCTTTACGATGGTGTCTGGAACTGGAAAAAAAAACTTTAGTGCAGAAAATTTTTCAAACTTTGCGTGGGAACGACCTGTGCGGGAAGTCGATGGCAAATGAAAAATTCGGACTATGTTTGATGTGGAAAACAAACTTATTATGGTTTCACTTTCATTGCATCACAGCCAGGGGCCAGAGAGGGGGTGGTCCATTTCTCCCCTATGTCCATTTCTCCCCAGTCTAACGACGGCAGGATAAACAATATTGTGTAGTATGTCCCACAAAGAATGGCTTCATTCACGATCAATTATTTTGAAAACTGTTTGTTGCATCGTTATGACATTTTTCCAGCCGTCTTATATTTACCCCCTCCCAAGGAATATGTCTTTGATAGGTCCAAAAACATCTTAAATCATCGAAAGCGGCGACATTTCTTTGATGTTTTGCTGAACAACTAGTGATTTCTCGCTAACACATTTATGTTTACAGTAATGGAAGCCCCGCCAATTCAGATGACACAAGGCGTATCCGGACTCGTATGCGAGTGGATGCAATGAAAGAACTAGCTTAAAAGTCGACAGGGTCGGCTGTATTACACCGGGTTTTTATCCCATATGGCTCAGTTTCTTTCCGCAGCTCGGAAAGCGTCGCACAAAGCACGAACTCCTCAGCTCCAGCGACGACCCTAGGGAGTCTCCGATAAAATGCACTCATGAAATGAAGGACGCGGCCCGGAATCGAACATACAACCTTCGGAGCCGGAGTCAGACGGCTTGATCACTTCACCACGGAGAATCCAGAGAGGGGTGCAATGTGTAATATTAGTAAAGACAGAGAATTTACAGAGGCATGGGGTAAATAATTTGTAAATTAACAGGAAAGTAGAAGGAATATATTTCTTACCTTATTTTTCATTTCCTTCTTGTTTCTTCAGCTGCTGGTTAATAAAGTGTACACAAGTATTCATGTTAGCTTTTTATATTGAGTTCGTGAACGCTTCCAAATAGCTGTGCGTTAATGTGCGTGCCATGAAGCTGATTGCTGGCTCGTTTGCTCAGCCGCAGTGACAGAAATAAGCAGGAACATTCAACGCATTGAAAAAGTTAAGAACTCCATGTCCTTGCCATTCTTCAGTGTTTATTGTAAACAGTGATCGCAGCACATAATATCAATCATTCCCGAAAGATGCGGGATGGCATGCGATAAGTAGATAACATGTCTAATCAATGTTCACAGTTCTGAAACACAGTTCTACTACAATGGCTACTCTATAGTCAACTTACGGTCACTTGCCCTTGACATTGGCATGGGGCATTGCTCAATCGCCGTTAACTCGGCGCGCTGTAACTTAACTGGAATGGCTACTCAATTAGCCGTCCCACTTGTGTCAAACACTTTCGCCACAGGCTGAAGCGTCGTTCAAATACTAAAGCAATGTCGAATTCATCTCGCTTCACTTTCAACCCTGGTTTCACGTCCTTTCTCCACTGGGACCCTGGCTAGACTAACTTTGTCCAGCCGTCTCCTTCCCGTGGACCACACAACTACTGTCACGTGATACGAAACTTCTTTGAATAGTTTCCCTTTGTTCTTCAACATCATCATCAGTTGCTCACCGACTTTCCTTGACTTATTCGTGCATATTCGTTCATAGTGATCGCGTGAACTGCTCTCACTATGACAATTCCTCTTCTATGGTAAACCTGTTCTTACTACATTAGTTTACCCATGTCTACTTCATATCGGTCCATGGCATTATGCCCCCCCCCCTGTTTTTTGAAAATGGTGTAGCCATTTTCATAGTCTCTTCGGTTTTTGTTTTTCCTCTTATTACATGTAGCGTTATTGGTAGTCATTTCATTATATTATATCCTGATGTACTTCCACCTACCTATTTTCTCTGATAATATGACGGTATGGCATTCCATTAACCACTGCACAAAATCAATGGAAAAAATATTATTATTATAGTCAGACACGCCCTATCAATCTGCTTCCCCCACAGACGACGTGTAGCCCAGCCTATGGGGGGGGGGGCTGGGCTAACATACTATGAGCTTCATAAGGTCCCGTGGCCTCCCCATAGTAGTCCCTCATTTGCCCTATAGACAAGCATCCTTCAAACCTATCAAGGCCATTACGCCCGAATGAGGGGACATGCGTGGTTAATAGGTAACATGACCATCTGTATTATTATTTATATTTGGTATAGTGGAATATGACCAATATATCTATGACTTCTATACCGCTGTAGTTATCATTTGTCATTTGGGTTTACCGTTTGACTTAATTTACCTTATACAATCACAAGTGGGGTTGTTGCCTCCACAGTTGCTTGTTTGCGGTTTACTTATAGTATTTCTTGTGTCTAAGGTGATTACTTCTTCTTCGTAAAAGGTGTTGTCTTTTCATTTTATAACCGCAAGTTCATCATCTTGCTGATATAGCTGTATGATGTTGACTCATTTACTAATACCTTTGTGTCTGTCAAAGTTTATAATACTTTGATCGTCTATCACCATTACTGGTTGATATTTATGCACTTTCTGTTCCTTGTTTCTTGTTTTTCAATGCCCTAACAAGGCTTTTTATTCCTTGTGAAAGGTTTCTCTCTGTCTCTGTGTTCATTCATTTCACTGAAATACTGTCTCTTGGCCTTGTGTTGATATTTTACACCCGTAAAATGTTGACCAATAGCGATACGATATAAAAATGCATTTACATTTGTATGCATGCTCATTTCTACCATGGCATATGTCAATTATAGCATAAAATTAATAGCAATAAATCTGATTGACATATTTGATATATTCATGCAATGTTATCAATTAAAAGAAAATTTTAAAATGTGACATTGACTTCAATTATCAATGTGCCATATACGCTTATATGTTATAGCATCAACATTAAAATTAGATACCACCATACACTCGTGTCATTCGTTGCAATCTGTTTCTTGACCGTTGTTGCTTCGTGTTATTTTTGTTGCCACCATTGTTATAAATTTTGATTTGTGTCTCTTGCAATAGTATTGATTGGTCTTTCTGTTACCTTTCATTATTGCTGCAAAAGATCTACTATTAAGTCTTCTGTTATGGACCCATAATCTGTACATGTAAAAAAAAATTTTTACATAAACAATCATGTGTGTGAAAACTTATACTATCGCATGGTACAACAGTCTATTGTCATCGTGATTGTAATATGTGTGATGATATGTTCATAGGTGAAAAATAGACTGGTCTATTGTGGATTGAAGTTGACCTGGACACACTCACAATAGATTGCGTCATATGAATTCGGTATATACGCTGTTATGCTTTCAACAGCATGAAGACCTAACTTCTCTTTTTGTACTTGTGGTTTAAATTTTTTTTTTCTACCACAGGTTTCTCTCCGTTGGTAGTATGAAATTGGTTCTCATACCTGTATATTTTCTTACCACTGAATCTGTAATGTAATGATGGTAAATGAATGGTATGTTTTCATTTCATGAGATGATGGTTCAATCATGATAGATGGAATATGAAATTTGATGTATGAAGTTACATTAACACTAACTAACCATAATACCATTCAATTACTTCACCATGGGTGTGGTTGGTCATACTTGTTTACCATGGGCTGATCTTTTCGCTCGCTCGTTTATGCTGATTTAGTGCCCTAGGATTGTATACCTGGCATTCTATCTTTTCCAGATTTCTGTATGGATTTATGGTGGTGCTTGCACGGTCCCACTACACGTGCATTCGTCTTCTGTACATTCTGGTAATTAATAAAAATGGAAAAAAAATATGTACATATCTGACTCACATTAAGTTAATTAAACTACTATGTCAAATTGACTGCTGATATCTGTACTCATTCTATACGGCAGTTCAGAGCTTTAATTAATACTTGGATAACTGTATCTCCCTGTTACCCTTTATTTACTCTGAATAAAATAGTTTTAGATTATTTCATTGCCGCACAGTACAGTTTAGATATAATGAAATTAAAAAATTATTGTTTTTATTGCGTCTGTAGTAGATGGTAATGTGTGTATTTGCATATGCATGTGTCTTAGTGAGTAACAAGACAGCTTGAGATGTTAAGTAAATTGAAGGTTGGATAATTATTAAGGAGATGTTTCCTCTGTTGTTTTTAATTAAGTTATATCCTTTCATTGTGAATTTACTGTGTCTTAAATGTGTGTTCTAGTGATGTTTGCTTAATGTATTTCAGACAAAATAATTAAAATCATAAGGTATTTCTAGCCTATCAGTGAAAGTTACCTTAATTACTATCACAGTTTTACCGTAGAATAAAATAACTATGTTTATTCCATTGAACTGCCATTGACCTATATTAATGATAGGCTTTTTATATGCAGTTCACTGTATCTTTAGTCGTTATCTTTTTGGTATCGTGTTCATCTATTTGTTGTCTTTTGTCTTCTATTTCTAAGTTGTAATATAGCATTTTCCTCTTTTTCTTTTTTGTTGGAAAAAGTACTGCTGCACACTCTGCCTGTTCTTCGCTAATGAATTCGTATTCCCATTTCTGATTGTCTTGATCGGTGCACTCCTTTACATGTTGCCTAGTATTAAGTACGTTATTTGGGTGTGGTAACGCTGCAGCTGTAACCCGTCCCTGGTAATACGGGCAGTTTATGTCGATCCATGCGACTTTGTACTGTTCTAATGTTCCACCAAATGTCTTACATGTTACTTTTTTGTTTGTATAGTCTTCGTCCTTAACTAGTCTCTCGTCTACCCCAATAATTGAAGTCGCTGTGTCTCTTATCATTGGAACTGTTATTCCGTTTACTAGTGCTAGTCGTATGTCTAGGTTTCCGTCTGTCGTGTACATCGAATTCGCTTCGTATATGTACGCCTTGTTGTCTGTATCGTCATTACTGTCGTTTCTTTCAGTCTGTATGTTCACTGCGTTTGTCTCTTCATAATCGTCTTGTGAACTGCTGGTAAATAAGAATGCTGCACTGGCCTCTTTCCAAGTCTTTCTAATCTTACAGTCTCTACTTACATGTCCATACGTATTGCAGACATAGCATTTCACATTGTTCTTATACGCAGTGTAATCGCTGACTTTTTGTGTTGTTAAGTTCTGAAGATATGTGTCGTAGTCAGGGTTTTGTCACACATTTCAAGGGAGCCATGTTGTATCTTGCAATAAGGACATTGTATCAAGTATCCGTTTTTCCCTCTCTCTGGTTCTCTTTGTGTGTTCTCATTCTTGTAGTATGGTCCTCTTCCTCGATATTGAGGACCATATTGGTGGAATTTGTTTGGTCTTGTGTTATATCGTTGGTTGGACAACCTGGCCGACGCCCCTATCGCTAAATCAGGTTGTGCCACTTCTGCGAAAATATCCCTATGGGCGTTATAGAAAGCTTCGCCTTTGGACTCCATTTCTGCAACTGTTGTACATTTGTTCTCGACCAGGAATGTTGACATTTCTGCTGGTACCGAGGAAATCAACTTGTCTCGCACCATGAGGTCGCGTAGCCTGTTAAAGTCTGGACTTATATCGGCTGCTTTGAGCCATTTATCTAAGAGTGATGTTGTCTCTGCTATGTAATCTAAGAAATTTTGATTTGCCTTTGGTGCTAAGGTTTTAAATTTTGTTCGTAACCCCGCATGGTCGAGTGAAAAGTGTGCTAAGACTCGATTCCTAACATATGTACAGTTAGTGCGAAGGTTTTCAGGTATGACCTCCACGACCTTCAAGGGCTCGAGGGCCAAATGCCTGTGGAAGAGTATGGCCCAATCTTCAGATGGAACTTTAAAATGGTTCATTAGCAGTTCAAAGTTTGTTACCCAGGCCGATATCGAATCGCCTTGTGTAAAATTTCTGATAGCTCAGTGTACCGTTTAATGGGATCCAAAGATTTTGCTGTTATCTTTGCTTGGGCTATGTCTGCGTCTTTGTCTTTCTCTAGAGTCTTTACCTTTAAGTTGCCTTCAATCTCTTTGTCTTTGATTAATAACTCGGTTGCTAGTTTCTCTTTCTCAAAGGCAAGTCTTTCTTTCTCCAAGGCTATTTTCTCTTTTTCTATTGCCAGTTCATTTTCTTTTTGTCTCTCTAGTGCTTCTCTGTTTTCCTTTGCTGCTACTCTCTCTTCACATTGATGTGCTTGTAAATCAATCAGTTCTTGTTTGGCCCATGCTATTAACTCGGGCCCTGACATACCACCGTTTTCTCCTATAGCTATAAAGTCTTGTATTCAAGACATGTTTGCTGAATATTCTGTATAAGTAACACAAGGTGTCAATAATATAACACTATGTTGTTTATGTGAATGCCCTAAATGATTGTGTGATAATTTAGAAATTATCCTTGTGACGTTCTTACGTGATGTTCCAACCAAGAGGTAACGTTTGAGTGGAGTTATAATGGTGTCACAATGTTTACAATATTATACCTGAGAAGACCGATGATACATCCTATACATGGTATAATATACATATGACGCATACCACATATTAATTGACACACAAATGGAATATTGACGACATATGATTATAGCAAGTGGATATTATTTCCCACCATCAACTGTTGTTGTTGGGTTATGCAGTTGATCAATCAATTATCTGACTTCCTCCCGCTGTTCTTAGCTCCGCACCTATAATGGAGACAACGACAAAAATCTGTGGAGAAAGTATCCAAATATCTACTCTAAACAGCCGCACAAAATGATACAAATATAGTCAGACAATTTAACTCGCCTGATTCATTGTTGTGTTGCTGTGTTGAGGTCCACTGGTCCGGTATCTGTCTCCAAGTTGTCGAGGTTGTTGCGTGTTGATCGTAGACCAAGGCTTGACCTTCAGATCACTCTCTAGGCAAACTTTGGATTTTCTGCAACTTGAGTGGGAAAAGTTTAGTACACTACTAATTCACTGTTGTGATGTTGTGTTAAGGCTTTGGAATGAGTCAGTATCTTCCTGTCGGCTGTATATGCAGTTGGGTGTTGATTGTAGACCACACATGAAATTCCGACAATCGTCTTGGAAAAAATTCGGATCCTCGAGTCAAGTGGAAAACTGCTTGATATACTACTGATTGTTCACTAAAACTGTGATTCACCATGAACTTGTGGACATCTTCGCCGTTTTGAGGTATTTGGTTCAAATTTTGAGTGATCCACAAAATAGTCAGAATTACCGCCTTGCTTACTACTTATATGGCCATAGTAATGGATTCCCAGTCAAAATTAAGACATCGTCGGTGTTTTGATATTTTGTCTTTGTACGGTGAGTTTTGACTGTTGATAGGATTGTCTCTCAATGCAAAGAATTTCTACTCATTACTACTGGTCTGAAATGAATGCTGACATAGTTCGGTATGTAAAGTCATGTCCTCAGAGCCAGAAAGTATCTCCAAAGCACTGAGCAGCTCCAGCTACCTTAGCGGAAATGCCCATCACTGGCACATCTTTTGAAAAAGTGGCTGTGGATATACAAGTACCTCTTAGCATAACAATATACTTATACTAGTAGACATTTGCTCAATGTGAGCAGAAGTTGTGCTTATGCCATCAAGCGATTCAAAGCACGTAGCTGAAGCTCTACTTGACATATTTTCGAGGTCAGGATTTCCGTTTAGAATCCTGACTGACAATGGATCACAGTTCAGAGGTAAGTTAATGGAGGAAGTGTTTAAAATTGTCCAGTCTCAACAGATTCACACTTCATCCGGCCTAAAATCGGATAGTAGAAAGATTTAACGGTAACCTTATCACCATCTTAAGAAAACTGGCTGATGAAATACTAGAGACATGGAATACTAGTGTACCAGCAGCACTACTTGCTTACTAGGAGGTACACCATCACTGAACTGGAATTTCGCCAGCAGCTCTATTGTTTGGTCGTCCGATCAAGGGGCAACTTCTTATCATGTCCACACAATCGTCACTGTATAGATCTGTTTTCTCCACTCAATCTCCGTTTTTGATTTGTCCCTTCAAGGACTGTCTTATTTCATTTTCTGTCTGTCTATGTTATTATTTGTATTTTTCGCAAAAACCACATTTCCACCGCCATTAGATGTTTCTCAGCTTATCTCTTAATTGTCCACGGTACACACACATACAACAATATGGGTTCTATATAACACTTCACCACTCATTTCCTCGCTGCAGTTGACGACTTCTTGTTGGTACGTATGTTTTCCATTTTGCAGAAGGCCACCTTAGCCAAGGACATTCTTGATCTAATCTCTGCATGGAATCTTCTGTCAGATATTACGACTATTCTGAGATAGTTTTACCGATTCACCTGTTTAAGAATATTCCCATTCACTTGGATGTTACAATGTAGCATTTTTTCTTCTCGGAGACGACCATGATTTCAGTTTTCTTAAAATTCAATTCCAAACTTAGTTGTTCACTATGCATAATAACGGGGTAGGGGTATCCCCTATCAAAGGAGAAATAAGGCGCCTCCTTCCCTCCGCTAGCCTACGGGACACCCTTGGGCACGGTGGAGTACCCGTTTAGCCGCCCCCCCCCCCCCAATCAGGGTTACGTGAAGCCATGAGTGCAGGTGGTGGATGAAGATGGAGAGCAGCCGACAGATAGTTGTAGGTTATGGTCTCCACCTTCACGACGGTAGGCAGAGGATGTATGTTTTTAGGAGACAATGGCTACGGTCACTGGCCAGTATGGTCACTGCTAGTAAGGAAAGCGAAGGCAAACTACCTTCTTTACAGATTTCCAAGAAAATCATGTTGTGTGGACTCATCGATAATCAGAGAAACGGCGTAAATGGGTGCTACATAGGAGCAGCCTCGCCCGGTAGGGATAGTCATGCGCACCAGGTGACTCCAGACCGTCAACAGGCTACTGGGTGCAAAAGATTAATATCATTGAAAGTAGGAACTTGGAATGTTAGAACAATGAATGCAGATGGAAAATTAGAAAACATCAAAAAAGAAATGGAGAGAGAGAAGATTAACATATTAGGAATATCGGAAACGAGATGGAAAGGAGCAGGGATAAGGATAAGAGAGGATTGTAAGATTATTTACTCAGGAGGAGAAGAACAGCAAAGAGGTGTAGCCATTATATTAGATAAGCAAACATCAAATTCTATCAAAGGATATCGGGCTGTGTCAGACAGAGTTCTATTAGTAAAATTAAACGGAAAACCTTTTAAAATAAATGTCATTCAAGTATATGCCCCAATAAGTGAATGCAGTGAAGAAAGTATAGAGGAATTTTATAATGACATGGAGTCTGCTTTGAAGAACTGCAAAAAATCAGAAATAAATATCAATTATCTCGGAACAGTAATAACATCTGATGGGAGATGCCTTGAAGTGATTAGAACAAGAATCGCCATGGCAAAAGAAGTTTAGCAAGATGAAAAACATACTGACCAATTAAAAGATGTCAATTGAAACGAGAAAAAGAGTGTTGAAATGCTACATAGAACCTGTACTTTTATATGGATGTGAAGCTTGGACAATGAGCAGTCAAGCTGAAAAACAGCTGATGGCTATAGAAATGTGGTTTCTGAGGAAAATGCAAAGAATACCATGGATAGCCAGAAAGACCAATGAACAAGATCTTCAAGAAACAAATGAAGATCGTAAACTGATTAGAGACATTGGACGTAGACAGTCACAATTTTTTGGGCATGATATGAGAAGAAATTATTTGGAGAACTTGGTGACAACTGGTAAGATCGGGGGGAACAGACCAAGGGGAAGACCTAGAAGCAAGTACCTGGATGGCTTGGCCTTGTGGCATGGTTGAGACAAAAACACGGAACTGATCCACGACTCTGGTGATCGAGTGAGATGGCAGAACATGACCGCCCACGCTTACCGGCATGGCACATGATGGATGGATAATAACTTCATCCTCCAAATGTTGTAGATCCTGCTCGTTGTCCGCAATCACTACTGTATCGTCCGCATATCTTATATTTTTGATGTTTTGTCCTCCGAGTTCAGCTCTGTTCGTATCCTCTAAATTTCTCATAATATTTTCCCTATAAAGAGAGAATATATCTGGAGACATTACACATCCCTGTTGCACACCTCTCTGATAGGCTGGAAATGACCCATTTCATTATCAATTTTTATGACAGCTGATTGTTTCCAACAGATGTTCTTTGTAGCTCTAAGATTGCTTCCATCCAATTGGAGGTCTCCCAGCATTTTCATCATGTCACTATGTCTTATATCGAAAGCTTTCATGTAATCAATGTAGCAAAGAAGAAGATCTGTGTTGACTTCTGTTGAAGGCTGTATTATTGTTCTCAGCAAATACACAGCATATTTTGTAAATTTGACTTCTGGAAACCCACACTGGAATTGCAATAAATAGTGATTGACATAAGTCTCTACTGTGTCAGACAGAGTCCTATTAGTAAAATTAAACGGAAGACCTTTTAAAATAAATGTCATTCAAGTATATGCCCCAACAAGTGAAAGCAGTGAAGAAAGCATAGAGGAATTTTATAATGACGTGGAGTCTGCTTTGAAGAACTGCAAAGAATCAGAAATAAATATCATAATGGGTGATTTCAACGCAAAAATAGGACAGCAAGGCGATGGATGCAGTGTAGGCAACCATGGTTTGGGAGAGAGAAATGAAAGAGGATACAGACTTGTAGAATGGGCAAAAGAACAAGAAATGGTTGTAGGAAACACCTGGTTTAAACAGCATCCTAGAAGTTTATGGACATGGAGGAGTCCAGACAGCAGGATTAAAAACCAGATAGATTACATCCTGATTAGCAAAAGGTTTCGAAATGCGTTAACAGTCGTAAAAACAGTTCCAAATGCAGACTGTTACAGTGATCATAGATTAATTACAGGCACATTGAGGGTAAAGTTAAAGAAAGTCAAGTATACAGCAGGAAACCCTAAATATGACTTGTGCAAATTGAAAACTGACAAAGAAATACAAGATAATTTTAACATAGAAGTAAAGAACAAATTTGATATATTGTCTGATCTAGAGATCCTGTTTCAAGATGTAGATGATCAATGGGAAACGATGAAGAATTCAATCAGTTGCGCAGCAGAAAAAACTATTCCAAAAGTAAAGAAAGTGGGCCGTAAGACATGGATGACTGAAGAAATTTTACAACTAATGGAAACAAGAAGACAGAACAAAAATAATCCTGCCAAATATGAAGAAATTCACAGAAAGGTGAGAACCTTATGTAAGGAGGCAAAAGAAACATGGCTTGAGAAAAATTGCAGAGAAATTGAAAAACAACACAACAGTAACAATGCGAAACTAATGCACAAAAGAATTCAGGAGCTTACTAATCAAAGAACACGTACATCAGCAGGCTGCCTAAAGACAAAAGATGGAAGAGTCATAATAGAAAAAGATCAGATATTACATGAATGGTCAGATTACGTGAAAACCCTGTATGACGATAACAGGGACGAACAGTATGATGTTCAAAATAATAATGATGGACCTGCAATTTTGAAGATGGAGGTTCAGAATGCTCTTAACCATATGAAATCTGGCAAGACCCCCGGTTCAGACAGCGTCACAACAGAAATGATTAATGCTTTAGAAGAATATGGAATAGATAAAGTTACCAGTCTGCTTAATACAATATATGATACTGGAAATATACCTCAGGAGTTATGTAATTCTGTATTTATTGCAATCCCAAAGAAATCAGGAGCCTTGGAATGTGATCAACATCGAACAATTAGTATAATGAGTCACATCACGAAGATTTTGCTAAGAATTATCATGCAAAGAGTTAGGAGGAAAATACAACCTGAAATAGGAGAAGAACAATGTGGGTTTGTGGAAGGCAAGGGTACAGTAAATGCTGTGTATATACTGAGAAACATAATCGAACGTTCTATAGAAGTAAACAAAGATCTACACCTTTGCTTTATTGACTACACAAAGGCGTTTGATAAAGTGAGACATGTCAACATGATAAGGATGCTTGAAGATCTACAAATTGATGGAAAAGATCTTAGACTTGTAAAAAACATATATTGGAAACAACAAGCTGCCATAAGAGTTGATAATGAAGTAAGCCAATATCAGCCTATTAAAAGGGGTGTGAGACAGGGATGTGTAATGTCTCCAGATCTGTTTTCCCTGTACAGTGAAAGTATTTTCAGAAATATTGAAGATATGGAAGGAATCAACATTGGGGGACGATGCATCAATAACATTAGATATGCAGATGATACAGTCTTGATTGCAGACAATGAACAGGACCTGCAAAATTTAGTAGATGCGATTGTTACACACAGTGAACAACTAGGGTTAGAATTAAATTGTAAAAAGACACAGATTATGGTCGTCACTAGGAAGGACGAAATACCACAATGTAATATACAAGTAAATGGGAATATTCTTCAACAAGTGAGCAGGTACAATTATCTCGGAACAGTAATAACATCTGATGGGAGATGCCTTGAAGAGATTAGAACAAGAATCGCCATGGCAAAAGTAGCCTTTAGCAAGATGAAAAACATATTGACCAATAAAAAGATGTCAATTGAAACGAGAAAAAGAGTGTTGAGATGCTACATTGAACCTGTACTTTTGTATGGATGTGAAGCGTGGACAATGAGCAGTCAGGCTGAAAAACATCTGATGGCTGTAGAGATGTGGTTTCTGAGGAAAATGCAAAGAATACCATGGACAGCCAGAAAGACCAATGAACAAGTCCTTCAAGAAACAAATGAAGATCGTAAATTGATTAGAGAAATTAGACGTAGACAGTCAAAATTTTTTGGGCATGTTATGAGAAGAAATGGATTGGAGAATTTGGTGACAACTGGTAAGATCGAGGGGAACAGACCAAGGGGAAGACCTAGAAGCAAGTACCTGGATGGCTTGGCCTTGTGGCATGGTCGAGACAAAAACACGGAGCTGATCCACGACTCTGGTGATCGAGTGAGATGGCAGAACATGACCGCCCACGCTTACCGGCATGGCACATGATGGATGGATAAGTCAATGGGAATGTCACCAGCATCATATATATTGTTTAGCAATCTGGTAAATTGGTCTATGCCATACTATTCTAAGACATTAATCATTTCGGTTGTAATGTTGTCTGAACCCGGGGTCATGCCAATTTTAATTTGATTGGAAGCATGCTGAACTTTGATCTTCAATAATGGCGGTCCTTCCATATTATAAGAAATATCCAACTGTTCTTCACATGTATCATTATAGAGTTCTTTCACGTGCCCTGACCATGTATCTAAACTCCGATTTTCCTCTATTACAATATTTCCATCTTTTGTTTTCCGTCAGCCTTTTGCATTAAAGTCGTCCATTATTATGTTTATTTTTGAATTTTAAAATCTCTTTAAAGTATGATCCATGTCATTATAAAATTCATGTACACTATCTTCACTGCTTTCTCCTGTCGGGACACATATTTGAATGACGCTAATGTCAAAAGGTCTGTCGATTAACTTCTCCAATAAAACCCTGTCTGACACTGCCCAATATCTTTTAAACGATTTTGATGTTTCTAACTCCTAAGATAATTGCTACACCTCTTTGCCTTTCTCACCTCCAGAATACATAATCTTAAAATCTGCCCCTGTCTTAATCCCTGCCCCTTTGCATCTCGTCTCACACATTTCTAAGATAGTAATACTCTCTCTTCCCATTTCTTGGTTGGTGTTATCCAATTTTCCATCTACGCTTAAAGTGCGAACATTCCATGTTGCCAATTTCAGTGTTACTATCATTTTATGTCGCTCTATGATTTGACGAATCATGATTAAGTAGACATCTTTAAAGAAAGTAATTTGCCATTGCTTACCTTCCTTGCAGTGACCATACTAATCGGTGACCGTAACCATAGTCCCTTTAAAGAGATCATCTGCCTACCGTCGCGAAACTTGAGATATAACCAACAAGTCTGCTGCCCTCAAAGTTCCATCCACCACCTGCTTTCCGTGGTTTTGTAATGAATACATTCCAAACAAAAACGGTTACGAAATAGACCACATCCTGTTTTTTGCTATTTCTTACAGCTACATCTGAAACCTCTGTATATTATTCATCTGTCTCTATTTCTCTTATCCATGTGTCTTAGGTCTGCATCTATTTATGCTGCCCAGTGGGTTACAGACACATAGGACAGGGATAGAGATAGAGAAGAGAGTCAGAGAGAGAGACAGCTTTCTAGTTATACTATATAGAGGTTTTCTCAAAATGTGTCCTATCCAGCGCCAGCGTCTTTTCCTCCCCTCTTCATTCGCTGGAATCAAGTTCTTTCCACTTAATCGCTGCATTAGTGATTCTGGCATACCAGTTTAGTGCTTCTATGTCGTGCGGGCACCTGTTAATGAATGTTTGTAGTTTAGTCATTGTTTTAATCGTTCTTCGTGTTTTTTTATCTATACAGCTGTACTGATTTGGCGTTTGAGTCAAATATACCTGTCACGAGTTATTGTCAAAAATGTTGTTTTGACCTTGACCTCTTTCGTGACCTCACGAATCATGAGGTGAGTACAATTCAGGTAACCACGAGAAGTTAATGACTAGATGGACACAGTCGATAGGTTTACTGATGTCAAATCAGCGAATAGCTTTTATATAAGTAACAACAAAAATGTTGCGTGTCTTTTTTTTTTTTTTTTTGGACAGTATATATAGATATGTGCTCTTGGTGGTAGTTGGTCGTGATTCATTCTCATAACGGTAACGATAGTCCTATGGCAGATACTGCCACTGGGGGTGTGACATGTTAGGCCTTCACATATTCTATGCCATGGCATTGTGAGGTGCGGTGCATATTTCCCTTTCTGTTATTACATTTCCTTCCCAAATAATTTCCAAAAAATTCTCTGGTACCAATTTGAAGAGGCTGGGTTGACACCAGTGTTCTACTGGTAGGAAAATATGATCCTGTCACAGCTGGGTAATGAACCCAAACTACAGTCTTGCACTAACAATTTTTACACATAGAGCACAAATGAGAGAATTTCCCCCCTCCTCTTTTCACCAAGCTATGCTAAAAGACAGATATGATCACCAATGCTACATGGTGTGGATTTTCAGGTGTTGTTCTTCTTCTTTCTTTCGCTTGAAATATGTCTTTAACTGCAATGTTGTCTCTTGTATGAATTTAATTGTCTTTTTCAGTTAACACAGCGGTCCATAGAGTTTATCTTCCAATGTCGTCTGTCTAGGCCAGAAGGTTTGCCTAGATATGTTATATTTTGGGCAGTCTTGGAGTATGTGCTCTGCTGTCTGCGACGCCAATCCACATGTGCACATGGCTGTTTCACCAATCTTGAATTTTGTATACATGTGGTTGAGTAATCTATTGTGTCTTGTTCTGAGGCGCAGAATAATTACTTGTTCTGGTCTGTCCATAACGTGGTAGTCATCTTGAGCAGGTTTTGGTGGCTTTCTGACTGATTTGATCATTCTTTTCTTTTAGTGGTATGTAACGGGAATATCGAGCCGGCTTCGTGGCATAGAGGTTATGACTTTTCTCCGTAATCTCGTATACTCTCGTCGGTAAACGTGATGACGGTTAGAATCAGCAGTGGTTCGAATCGCATCGGTAACTTACGGGGTATGTGAGCCGGCCGCTCAGAAAGCAATGTCAAACTACTGAGCGTAATCTTGCCAAGAAATCAACATACAGCTGAAAGATGCTGGTGTTGACAGCTAAGTCCTGCAAAGGATATGCAAAAAACAAACAAACAAAAAACGGGAATATCAGGATGTTCTTCTTTGGCTCCTTCCTTAGCCAATTGATCAGCTCTGTCGTTTCCGGGTACTCCACAGTGGGATGGTATCCACTGTATGGTGACCTTATGCTGACTGCTAAGTTCAGAAAGTAGTGTCCTTAGTACTGGTAATTTCCCAGACAGGAGCGCCTCGGGTACTGATTTTGCATCTGTCAATAGCACCACAGGTTGTGTACCATTGCTGGTATTTAGTAATTTCTCTGTTGCTATCTTGATTGCCTCAATTTCAGCATCATAGTTATGGCAGTACTTTCCTGTCGGTACTCTGGCTGTGTCCCTAGTATTATTTGGGTATTCTATGTACACTCCCGCTTCTCCATTTCGAACAGCATTTTGTGCTGACCTATCTGTGTAGACTCGGATCCAGAGGTCCTGTGGGTATTCTTCATCAAGGAAGCTGAGAGTGACTGTTCTGCGCTGCACACTGTTCTGTTCTTCCTTGTCAAATATTCCTCTCACTTTTGTCTGGATTTGTAGCGATATTCTATGTTCATCTTTCCATGGAGTTCGCTCTGGAATAGTTGTCAGGGGGATATCAACTGTGGGTAGATCGGTGGTTTCTCTGCAGAGTCGTTTGGCCTGGTGGATAAAACTATCTTTTTTCAACTGCCCCATAGCTAGGTTTTCAAATCTGTTCTTCATAGGGTGGCCTGGCAAGCTAAGGAACTTTTCTGCTTGTATTAGCGTTTTCATATCTCTGCGTTCTCTCAGTGCTTGTGTCCTCCCCATCTTCTCCATTTCCACTATAGGGGTTGATCTCATCCCTCCTGTGGTGACTCTAAGTGCTTGATTTTGCACCTTGTCCAGCTCTTGTAGTGTGGTTTTTGATGCCGAACACCACGCAGTTGACCAGTATTCCTGGTGTGGTCGTATGCTCTGTTGATAAACTTTGCTAAGTATTTTCCCACTGACTCCCCATGTGGTTCCACTTAGCTTTCTCAGGATGGATATTTTCCTTCTGGCTGTTGCTACTGCTTTGTTGATGTGTTTTCTCCATGTCAGCCTGCCATCAAATGTTACTCCAAGGTATGTTGATTCTTGATCTTCTCTTAGGGGTGTTCTATTTATCTGAATGATCCCTGCCTTTTGTTTTGGAGAGCGGGTAAATAGAGTGGTGGTGCACTTGTCAGTGTTTATGCTGACACACCATCTATTTGCCCATGCAACAAATGTATCTACATCTCTTTGTAGCAATCTTGTGGCCACTGATACATGTTCATTTGTACTCCATAGAACCAGGTCATCGGCGTACATTGCCGCTTTAATTCCATGCGGTAGATTAGCAACGAGATCATTGATGAAGATTAGAAAAAGTGTGGGGGACAAGACTCCGCCCTGGGGAACACCGTGACGCAGTAGTACTTTCTTGCTCTTGAGTCCGTATATCTGTACTCGGGCTCTTCTGTTGTGCAAGTATGCTTTCACCCATTTGTACATTCTTCCATTGACTTTGCAGTTTCTCAGTTTCTTCATCAGACCTTCTTTCCAGACTTTGTCAACGGCTTTCTTCAGATCTATCCATGCCGCAAGCACCAGCTTCTTCTCTTGGAATACATCCTCAATTTCTTGAGAGAGATAGGTTGTCTGATCTTCCGTAGAGTAGCACTGCCTAAAGCCAGCCTGCTGTGGCACAAGGATGTTTTTACTTTCAATGTACCACTGCAGTCTGCAATTGATGATGCGCTCCAGTGTTTTGAAAATACAGCTGTTGAGGCTAATTGGTCTGGAGCTAGAGGCAATGGAACTATCTTTCCCTGATTCTAGGAGGGGTATCATGATTGCTTCTCTCCAGGCTTGTGGAACACTGCCTAAGGTCCAACTATTATTGAAGATCTGCAACAGCTTTGCTTTGGCCTCTGTTCATAGGTTCCTGATCATTTCATTGGAGATACCATCAGCTCCTGGTGACTTTCTCATTTTCAGTTTTGATATGGCTAGCTCCAGTTCGCTGATTGTGATGGGTGCCTCCAGAACCTCATGTACTATTTCCTTCTGTCCTGTATGTTGCCGTTTCTCTCGAATCTCTTGTTGTTTCTCTGGACTAATTTCGATATTGTTATTTTGTGCGAATGAGTCCGCAAAATGGTCAGCTGCTTGCTTTCTTGTTAAGATGTTTCCATCTTTATGTAGTGCAATTTTTGAGTTTCTCCCAGTACCCTCATCGTTAAGTTGTTTTATTATCTTCCACAACTTCTTGCTTCCACAACTTCCTTGTGTCTCTTTCAAAGTTCAGTGACTCTGTTTACTCCTGCCAGCTTTTCTGTCTAGCCTGCAGCTTGGCCCTTTGAAATTTGGCTTTTGCGTGTTGGAATTTATTGTGGTGCTCTTGGCTGGGTGTGGCCTCTGCTTGCTTTCTACACACTTCCACATCAATATGCAACTGTTCCATTTCACTACTCCAGTAGGGTTTATATTGTTTACGGGCTCAACTTGGTACTGTTTCTCGCGCTGCCTGTAGTATGTATTTCCCAAACTCTTCAACTACTTTATTTTTGTCTTTCTCAGTGTTCAGCTGGTGCGATTCGTGTACATTGCCCAGTCTACTTTCTTTTAGTTCCACCTCGAGTGCTGCTTTCACTTACAAGCTCATTTTCTACAGTTAGAAAGACTGGCCGATGGTCACTGCCACCAAGTTGTTTCCCAACAATTCGTGTAATGTTCCACTCCAGGTCTGGTGAATGAAAAGCCAGGTCAGGTGTAGTTGTAGTATGCCATGATCTCGAGTAGAAAGTATGTGGGTCGGACGGCTTGTTAATCAAGATGAATCTATTCTCATCCTGCCAGTCTTCCAGTCTCTCTCCCGTCTGGTCCATGTGATCACAGCCCCAGCTCTGAGAAAATCGCCACACACAATCATTTTTTTTCTTTTAATGGTAGTGTGTCCAGTGCCTGTGGGCGGTCACTTGGACAGAAGTAATTGATCAGATGTAGGTCTGTATTGCCTGTCTTAAGTTTAAGTGTCTGATACTCAGCCCCTTCCATGTAGACTTCGATTTGGGAAGCAGTGATGTTATTTTTTACAAGGGTCAGTATCCCACCTTTTCGCCTGTCCTGTCTGTCAGATCGGTAACACTGGTAGCCTCTGATTTTGAAGGCTATATTTTCGTTGAGGTGAGTTTCTTGCAAGCAACATACGCTTACTTTTTCTTGATCCAGGATGTTTTCTATTTCTATTTGTTTGTTGCTGACTCCCTCCGCATTCCAGTGCATTATTTTAAGTCTTTGTTTAGTATGGCCAGCCGTTCTATTCTCATGTCCCCTGGCTCCACAGGACATCTGAGAAGGACCTCCAGTAGTTGGGGTTGGACCCTTTCGAGACATAGTGCCCGGCACTGCACCAAAGCAGGGCGAGCACCATAACATTTAGCAGTGGTCGACATATTCCATTTTGCGTGATTGCGTGGCATCCTGATTTCTGTGGTGCGTCTCCTGGCTGGTTGCCTCCGACTTCAGCACCTTGCATACTGGTTATTTTTCGGCGCCAGAAACTCGCCGTCGCCCCTTCTCCTGTTAGTTAAAACAGTTCCGCCACGTGAAAGCAAGGAGTTGGACATTTGCTGCAGAGGTTATGTATTCACGAGCCATTGGGGCAATTTAAGCAACCAACACTGCGCCCGGCTACATACAGCATCATTTGGAAACATGTGTTATTTATATTATTATTTTCTACCCAGCTATGTAAGTTTTTTCACACATCGTTCTCTGTTTTTCTCTGCCACTCTTGCATAGTATTTCCCATAAGTCTTTACTCTTGCTCTTCTGTTGATAGTCAAAACAATGAACCACTGTCCATGCCTGGGGATGATGTTTGTGTGGGAGTATAGTCAGTAAAATATGTGGGAGTATAGTCAGTAAAGTATGTGGTCGTATAGTCAGTAAAGTATGTGATAGTATAATCAGTAAAGTATGTGATAGTATAATCAGTAAAGTATGTGATAGTATAATCAGTAAAGTATGTGATAGTATAATCAGTAAAGTATGTGATAGTATAATCAGTAAAGTATGCGATAGTATAATCAGTAAAGTATGTGATAGTATAATCAGTAAAGTATGTGATAGTATAATCAGTAAAGTATGTGATAGTATAATCAGTAAAGTATGTGATAGTATAATCAGTAAAGTATGTGATAGTATAATCAGTAAAGTATGTGATAGTATAATCAGTAAAGTATGTGATAGTATAATCAGTAAAGGATCCTTGTTACACCTTTGGGCACACTGGGAATATGGTGCTAATCCCATCTTTTGGCTACGATCAAAGTGTGGATTTATCTGTACTTGATCTGGCCAGGGTCCAGAGACGGTCATCCAAACTGCAAACCCAAATCACCACATCACTGTTCACTAACACGGGCAGACGGGACTTGGTGGACCACGTTGCGCTGAAAGGCACACTGAAGGACTACAAGGCTCTAAAACAGCATTATTTTTTATTGTCCTACATTTCTATTGACCGGCATTCAATGGGTGATGTGGTAAATAACTCACTGGCCTCCTTTTACTTCCCAAAGCATTTTATGGTATAACGCAAATTTCCGTTCACTGAACATTGAAATTGCGGAAGATACCACGAAATAACAACAAACAACATGATGACCCTAAATAAAAGTTAGTTGCATATCCTTTACAGGACATTGCAGTCAACACCAGCATATTTTGCTGTTGTGATGTCTTGGCACGTTTACGATCAGTAGTTTGCCATTGCTTTCTGAACGACCGGCACCCGTACCATCTCGTAAAAAAGCAACGCAACGCGGTCTGCTGTCAAATCGCACACAGGTGTGGTTCGAACACGGGTATGCGGGATCACGACTTATGACCCTAGTATGGTAATATATCATCCTTCTGTCCACATGGGAGTCACATTTGGTGATACATTATCCTTCAGTATGGAATCAGTTGCCGGCTCCGTGGCGAAGGTCTTACAGACGCAGTTCGTAATCCCGTACACCCACGTTTGAAACACAGCTGCGCACGGTTTGGCAGTAGTCCGACTTGCGATTGGTTTTTATAAATGGTATGGGTGAGGATCGTTCAGAAAGCAACAGCAAACTACTGAACGAAAACTTGCCAAGAGATCACAAGCAACCAAAACTGCTGGGGGTTGACTGCGACGTCCCAGAAAGGATATGCAACTAACAGAATCAGTTAAGTGAGTTACTGTCTCCACATTATCTATCTCAAAGTAAAGTACTAGGATAATTGTTTCATTATTGCATATTTTTTGATGGAGTAAATTCAGTCTGTCTCTCACTTTCTTATTACAAATTGAAATACTAGGATACATGTTTCATCACTGTTATTTTACATACACTCTTTAAGGTGAAGTAAAATATTCCACACACCCGTTTCAGAGAATAAATATTCTGGCATATTTCGCTGCATCATGTCAAGTACATACTGCAGAGATCACACAACATAAAGCAACAAGATGAATCCTTCAAGCTGAAATATACAAGACACATATTCTTGGGTATGTACTGACGAAACATGCCTGGCAATAAATCACTCAATCACTATTGCAGTGGTTCTCAACCTTTTTTGGCCCGTGCCCCCTTCACCATATTTTCAGAACGTTATTCCCCCCCCCCCCCTTCGTATTTCCTACCTAAAAATTTTCCCCCTCTCGCACCTACACAGTATACGTAATAATGGAAGCACATACTAAAACAAGTCTAGACGTCCACATAAAACGTGATTTGTGGGTCTACTTACTTTATAAAATGAATTTTAGAAGTGTGAGACGTACAGAACCGTAAAGTACGAAGGGAAAAACAAGATCAAGTAATCGGTTCTTATATTAACGCGATCTTGAAATAATCTTCATCCCCCCCCCCCCCCGGAAACCCCAAAATTCCCCCCTGGGGGGGGGGGGATTCCCCACGGTTGAGAACCACTGCACTATTGTTTGTGTCTTAATTATTAAAATTCACTACGGGAAAATATTGTTTTGAATATAAATATTCAGCTAATGAAATACTATAAATCATGCCTGACAGGAAACTGGTGAGTTCATGTCAGTTTTCATTGTGCAGTATACATTGAAAAGCTCAAGACTCTGCACAGATCACCCAGAATTAAGTAAATAAACTCACAGTCCCTACTGACTAAAGAACACCAACTCGCATTCAATTCAGAGGTACAAAGCATCTATGCTAACAAAGAAAGTATATCGAGCAATGCGAATATTAAAAACAACATTGAAGAAAATTTGAATTTCCTAAAAAATACCTTGCTAAATGCTGCAACAAACACTGTCGGCTACGTATAAAGACAGAAGAAGAAGTGGCTAAGTGATAACACCTGGACGAAGATACAAGAAAGAAAACAAGCAAAACTAACACTTCTTTCTGCAAAAGACACATCTACATATGAAACCCATAAGCAAAAATACTCTATGTTGGATAAAGAGGTGAAATCAAGCGCACGAAAAGACAAACAGAACTTTATTCACAGCCTGGCCTCCGAAGCCGAAGCAGCTGCCAGAACTGGAAACAACAGAGCCGTATTCCATATCATGAAGCAACTATGCAATCACTCACCTACACCAAATATACCCATCAAAGACAAACAAGGCAATCAACTGTTATCCGATGACCTTCAAAAGCAACGATGGGCAGAACATTTCAAAGAAATATTAAATAGACCGCAGCCAGACACTGTTCCGAACCTGGATGGAGAAATTACTATGCCACCACTAGATGCCTCCTGCGAGTCATTCACCATGGAAGAGATTAAAGCAGCCATCAAAAAATTTAAGAACAACAAAGTTGTTGGTGAAGATGAAATCTCAGGAGAAATGCTCAAAGCAGCAGATGAGAACACCTTACAACGTTTGTTACAGCTGATCAACGAAATCTGGCAAAGCGAATCCCCACCACAACAGTGGAAAGATGGTGTAATTTTCAAACTGCCTAAAAAGGGCGATATGTCTGATTGCAATAATTGGCGTGGTATCACTCTATTATCAGTACCAGGAAAACTTTTTTGTAGCACGTTACTTGAGAGATTGAAAAAGGCGATAGATGAAAGGCTCAGAGAAGAACAAGCAGGCTTCAGACCAAAACGGTCATTCATAGACCACATTTTCACCCTCAGAATAATCATTGAAGACTCCGTAGAATTCCAGTCGAAATTAATCACTAACTTTGTCGACTTTCAAAAAGCCTTCGACAGCATCCACCGTCCTTCACTTTGGAATCTACTTAACATCTATGGTTTTCCTACCAAATATACCAACATCATAAAATCTTTCTACAAAGAGACACGTTGCTGCTTAAGAACAGAATCAGGCAACTCTGACTGGTTCTCAGTCGAAACAGGACTGAAACAGGGTTGTGTCTTATCACCGATGCTTTTTGGAATAGCTATCGATTGGGTCATGTGCAAATGCACAAACAACACAAATATGGGTATCCATTGGGTTGACAAAATTCTAGAAGACCTGGACTTTGCCGACGACATAGTGCTTTTGAGTTCACACCCGGATGCCAAAGAGAAAATAAACCACCTCCAAAATGTTTCAGGGGAAATTGGTCTCCAAATTAACACCACAAAAACAAAGACTATTGATCTTACCAACAGTTAGAATGACATCAAATTGAACAGCTACGTTCTTGAAAAAGTCAACAGCTTCACATACCTAGGAAGCAAAATGACATCTACAGGGGACTCAACACCAGAAATATCATCTAGAATCGCACTGGCATCTAGTGCCTTCAATAAACTGTCAAACATCTGGAAGTCAAAGACACCCAACAAACACACAAAACTTAAAATCTTCAACTCTTGTGTGATTCCAGTGTTAACGTATGGATGTGAAAGTTGGAAATCAACGGTAGCTTTAAATAAAAAAAATTAGACAATTTTGAGAACAAATGTCTTAGAAGACTTCTAAACATCCACTGGACAGACTTCAGAACCAATTCACAAATAAGACAAGAGACTAAGCAAGATACAGTATCCAATTTCATAAGAAGACGCCGTTGGAACTACATCGGCCATGTACTCAGAATGGACAAGACAAGACTCCGCTACCAAGCCCTCATATGGTCACCAGTAGGGAAAAGAAAACGGGGAAGACCAAGAGAGACCCTGCGTAGAACCATCATTAGAGAAGGCTCATTCAATGGCCAAGTAAATATCCAAGATCTACAACAGGTAGCAGCGAACCGCCAAGCATGGAGAGACAGGACTTCTGTCCTATGCGCCGCCTTAGGCTCAAGAGGAAAGACTAACTAACTAACTAAGTATACATTGAGCGAGGTCGCATGCATTGACTGAACGGAAGAGTTGAGAATACACTTGAAAGGGTCATTCGAGCGGAGACCGTCGCAGGAACAGAACGGATCCCGGGACAAGAAGGTTAAGAAAAGAGATTTCTGCCATGTGAATATTGAGTGATAGATTATTTTAGAATATGATTTTAACAAAACATAATATGACTGTGAAATGCATTCTTGATGTGATCAGTGATCACATGATGTGAAATGTTTCGGTCTCCTGTGAAATGTTTTCGTAAATCAGAGTGTTCTTTGTGGCTTCAGAATGAGGAGGAAAAGTCAGAGGCCCGTATGGCATTTGGTACAGCACTATAACCATAACATTAGATCAAACCATTGGATGGAAATTCATGACTGCAGAATAGTAGTTCAGCAAAGAAAAAGATTTAATTCAGCAGAGTAAAGATATTAACCTACCGACCTCTTACACAATTCCAAGAATGAACCATAAATGGCATAATCGTGTCCCGACTAATTAGTAATCATGTGCACACAACATTAAACAGAGGTGTAGACCGACTCAAGTTTAAAAAGAAGTCAAGATGTGAGTGCTGACCCAGACACAACCCCTGACAGTGCCCACACTATCAGATTGTTGTAAATAAAGATTCAAAAAATTTCCCAAAAGACCACCGACTACTGTATGTGAGGCTTTTCGCTAGGGTATAATTTGCTGCACGTTCAATCATGTTTAGGAATTGCGGCAGCATAGTGGCTAAATGCTTGCCTGCTAGCCTTGTGGTCATGGGTTCAAATCCACATTGAGGCATGTTTTTAAAATTGACTTGGGTTTGTGGGTTGATCCAGCCTAACATGGCTACCAGGAAATGTCGAGGAAGATGAAGGCAGTCGGCGTGACATCACACCTGGAGTGGGAGGGAGGAGAGAGAGAGAGAGAGAGAGAGAGAGAGAGAGAGAGAGAGAGAGAGAGAGAGAGAGAGAGAGAGAGAGAGAGAGAGAAACAGACAGGGAGAGAGAGGGACAGAGAGAGAAGTAACTTTGTGAGAAAACCAAGATGTAAAGATGCAGAATGAAGATGGACAGAAGGAAACCCATGGAGAGATGGATGGAAGACTGCAATAACAGCAAATAAAAAATGAACTGTATAAATCAATAGTTATATGCTTATCCTTTACAGGATGTCACAGCCATCCCCAGCATTTTTGCCTGTTTGTGATTTCTTGGCATGTTTACATTCAGTAGTTTGCCACTGTTTTCTTAACCATGGCACTCATACCATTTTATGAAAACCAATGCAATGCGGTCTACTGCAAATCGCCCACAGCTGTGTTTCGATTTTTGATTGGGTTATGAGGGATTACAAATTGCACCCATAACCCCTGAGCCACAGAGCTGGTATCAACCATAACAGCACCATATATTAATGATATCAACCAATAACAGCACATACAAAATTAACTATATAAACAAATAACAGCACAGATGGTTAACTATATTGACAAGACTTGCTACAATACACAGCAACAGTAAACAAACACACACACACACAATGACAACCAAAGAACAACTTGCAGATATTTGCAGGAAGAGATTTTATTACTGATAGCATGGCTACTAGACATAGTGCTCTCTACACTGATTACCTAAGTTCATAAATGTCAGGCAAGAAGATGTCACAGTGGACAGTGTAGAGTATATTCTGAGTAAAAACATGAGTTCTAAAGACATTATGTACATGTCTCTATTAAAAAATAGCACCGCAAGAATAAGACACATCATTCAGAATTCATCAGTCAAAAAGTAAAGAGATATGCTCGTGTCCATTTGCTTGCAATATATGTTTTGTTTATCTATTCAAAATACAAATAGACATAAACTGATACTTCAATTATTCAAGGCACATGCTGAATAGAATCTTTGTTAGGTTCTTCCATGTCAGAAACAGAAAAAGCAAGAAGATGGTGCAATGTTGAAATTCTAGGATTAGACTAGCACTGTAAATGGAAGTAAAGATATAACTTCATTTACATATGTGTGTAAATTTAAGTGCTATTTAGTAATGAACTAATTATCAGCAGATAGAATAGTGCAACATGAAGATAATACAGTGTTGTATAAAGGTCAAACAGTGCTAGATAAAGACACAACTGGATTTATATTCATATATTATTGTTTTCATTGCACTCACTAGGCACTAAAAAGTGGACTGGGAAAAAACAAGGACAGAAACATTAAACATACAGATTAAGAATGGGGAAACAACCATAGATTAAGAATGGGAAAACATCCTTAGATTAAGAATGGGAAAACTGTCTTCATAAGAGTAATGTACCAAAGTAACAAACATCCTGATGTAATTCATTCAATGATCTAAAATATGATAACGATGGCAGCACCTCACAGCCACTCTCAGCCTGGCTTCATTTGTTCACATCACTTCAATAGCAAATTACATCCAATGCAGTTTCTTTTCTTCTGGTGTAATGGGCCAAATGAGATACTTCACTATTTATTACAGATTCAATTTGAAAGTGATGGCTATAACTGTAAACAACATATGACCTTGTGAAGATCTACAGAATAAATAAACTTGAACTTGGTGAATTTATTATAAACACAACAGTATAGCTCTGAAAGCCCAAGAGGCCATTACTTGCGGATGGATATTTCCCAGCATTCATGGCATAATATTGTTTGTGGATGGTAACATTTACTTTCATTCACATTATCATGGCGATAAGTTTTAAATAGTCCCTTGATAAGTATGTGTAGGAATGCCAGGGTATAAATTTCTTTACACTTAAAGAGTATATGAAAGCTCAAATAGAGACAAACATCTAGTGTGAGACATGAGGAAATGCTTATGCTCTTTAAGAGTTAATAACATCATGCCTTTGAAGAGTATCACTATAGGTTTAAACAAATTGCTACTAGCTGTGAGCACAAACACAAGTGAAAACTGGAACACACAAAGGTAAAAACATGAAAAAGTCACAGAGAAATTTAGGAACACATAAAGAGAAATTAAATCAATCAAATGAAGTTGTAAGAACATTATGAAATCCTTTTTCTGTTTGTCAATAAAACACAAACACGGGAACTCTGTGTCTACATTTTGCAGATGTTAGCTTAGAAATAAAATGCAGGGAAAATATTACAGTCTGATATTTTGCTTATTAATTGAAACAAAAGTCTCAATATTTCCCAACAATCACTATGTCACACAGTTTGTGATGAGCATCAAGAACTGAAGTTGACACCCACAAAGATTTTAATACTTACACAAATAAACCCATATTAAGTACAGATCTGAATATCTTGCACTTATCCATGTCTTAAAAAATTAATGTAGAGTAATTGTGCTCTTCCTTGAGGAGGAGGTGTTAATTTGTATTGACAATACAAGGACCTTCTTCTTCTTCTCTTCCTCCATTTACAACAGTGAAGTATTGGGGTGTATCTTAGTTTGCATTACATTACATCTCCTAGTTTCATCTTGGACATCTCTGTGTAGACAGTTAAATCTTCTATCAGCTTGCCAATCCAGTCGTAGATTCATCTTTACCTGCTAACCTCAGGCAGCAACATTTCTAAACAAATGCCACCAGATTCTGATCAGATTAAATAATTATTTTACCACCTAATCTACGGATGACAGGAAATATTTCAGTATCAATTTGGCCCAGATAAAAGTGAATATATCTACACGAAGAATAAGGAAGTACCACCACTATAGTTATCATGACAAATGAGAGTCAATACAAAGTTCTAGTTCAGTCAAATAAACGTAGGCCTTAAGGATGCAGCCCTCCCTATCAAACTGTTATGAAAGAAAACCTACTTGTGGGGAGATAACTGCCTTGGATGGAATCTATCTAGAGGAAGCAAACTTTGCACCAATGCATGCACGAAATTGGACACACTGACCTTTGAGGTGCATAATTAGGTGTGACGCATTTCCCTCTAAAGAAGAAGTTCAGTAAATGTGCCTGCCACGATTCCACATCTTTGCACTCCTTCAATACAGCTACTCAGACTTCAGAAACCCACAAGACAAAACAATGCAGTGCCTCTGCACGGCTGATTTTATACAGTGAGGTTGTAATTCCTATTACAATTGTTAATCCTTTGCTTACTTCAAACCTATTATCCCTTGCTATTTCTGGTAGAAATAATAATCAAATGCTATACATAAACAACATGACACCTGCTATAACACCATATGTTGTCTAACATACATAAATTCACCAGTTCAGATGACATATTTGAGAGGATGTAGCTCAAGACAAAGATAAAAACTGCTTTACTGCTTTATACTGTTTCAGTTATTTCCCCTTAGTGTCAAAATGCATTACAGTGTGTTTTCCAACCTGACCTTGTGGAACATTCTCACCTAAACTAATGACAGACTAAGCACGCAAACTCACACTGTCTATTCCTTGTTGGCAAGGTTTATACTTTACTGTTTTCTTCATTATCACAATCATCATCATCCACATCATGTGCCCTGCTTACTGGCAAAGGACGTTCAATGTGGCGAAGTGGTCAAGCCGTTTGACTCGGGCTCCGAAGGTTGTGGGTTCAATTCCGGGCCGCGTCCTTCGGTTTATGAGTTACATTTTTTTAGACTCCTGTGGATCGTCACTAGAGCTACGGAGGTCGTGCTTTGTGCGACGCTTTCCGCGCTGCGGAAAGAGACCGAGCCATATGGGATAAAACTCTGTGCAATGAAGTCGACCCTGTCGACTTTTAAGCGACTTTATTTTTTTAAAGGACGTTCATGCATCTCCAAAGATTTTGATCCTTGAGTTTTGGATCATTTCTATCAATGATATTCTTTCATGCCACTACCTGTCCATCCAGCATCCTTTCTCTCAGTATGTCCCTGGCTCTTCAACCACTCAATAATTCTCACACTGGTTTCTTAATTTGTTCTTGTTATTTCTGAGCTCGGAGAAGGGAAGGTGATCTCTGCAATACAGTCCCTACAATACTTCAGTACAGAGTCTGGAGGAGGGTTTCAACACCAGCCTCACTCTGACAGATGCAAGCTCTTTTCAAGGCTTAGATGACCTAAACACCAATCCATTGTACCAAAGAGTCCTCCAGAGAATTCTCAACCAATCAAACAACCATTCTTAGTTCTTCAAAATTGCAAACTGATAATGTAACAATATCTTAATACAACTGTTAATCAGCAGAGACAGGTATACACAATGTAACATAGATGATATTTTCTAATGTACAAAACTAACCAAATAATACACAACAAAATGTCAGTAGTATACATATATAGCAGTTAAGCTGATAGCAAATATGACAGTAGTTACCATTACATAGAGTAATAAGGTTTACATTGTTAATATATTGGTTTAAAATGTAATTAGTTTTATAATAAATAGCCAAATGTGTTCATCTTGTGTTCTATATACAGTCAGTGAAGGTTATTATTCATTATTTCAAACAACAATATGTATTAACTGCAAATATCTGGTTGGAAATAACCACACCAACAAAAAATATACATAAATGCTCGTCGGGCTAAAAGATAAAAGACTCGGCAACAATACAAGAACCAAATGAACCCACCTTCAAATCATTGCTAATGGAAATATGTGATGCAGATAACATTTTTCTCATGGAATAATGCTTCAAACGTTAAGGAAACAATTCAGACACACCCTCCAAAGAAGAATCAACTAGTTACACAATCTATAGAGCCACAATACAGGGCCTAAGATGAAGATACATGGGTTTTTGTTACTGACAAAGTAAAAAGAATAAACAATTGTCTAAGGTGCTAATGCAAGATATATATCTGATAACTGTAGACGGCATGCATAGTAATCATTGGCTTATATCTATAGTATGCAATGTACAGCATTAAACCTGAGTCATTCTTCTGTTCTTTCAGACTTATGTATATCTTGCACTTATTTTTCTACTGTTCTTTTCTTTATCATGCACATATATTTTTTTCAGATTGTAAATATAACAAATTGAAATGTTTTTGTGTATTTTCCATGTCCTTTGTCCTCTGCAGGATGTTACAACCAACCTGTATTGGCTGTTGGCGATTTACTCTGGAATTTTACTTTCAGTAGTTTGCCATTGCTTTCTGAATAGAAGTTAATATTTAAATCCAACTGACCGGCGTGTGGAATGAACCCACTACACTGCCATCAGAAAAGTGTGTTTATATGTGTTAAAACTTTCATGAACCACAAAGCCTTCAGTATTACCAATTCTCCTTAGCAAAGTGTCTACATGTTGTGCTAATTATGTAACCATAAATCTCTCAATCCAGCTGCCTAGCTTAACAGCATTTACAAACCCTTCAGATTTCTCAGTTACCTTACTTCCCACAACTAAAAGAGTTTCAGCCAGTAGCAGAACAGAGATGCAATGAATACAATATATTGAGGGATATATTATCTGCTGTATACAACCTTGCAACTCTAATTGAAAGACATTGCTGTGATAAAGCAAGCTGGAACTATATCTTTGTATATGTAGTTTATATTGTTGGCCCAATAAAATACACCTTGTAAATATATAACAATTAAATTATGATTATTCTGTCCAAGTATATTCCAGTTAGCTAACTACACTGTGTAAAATCTTCTTTGTGCCCATATTTGCTTCCTATAAGAAACACTGGCTAATTCATTCAAGACAAATCAAACAAAATCAGTTGCAGTGGACTAATAACAAGTGGGAAGCTTCTATTAAAATTTAATCAGTACCTATCAAGCAAAGCAACTCAATTTTTTGAAAAAATATTTTAATTAAAGTATAATATGTTTGGACAACAAGAAAAAAACTAATACGCAAGATTTGAACTAGAATTAAGTGGAATTATAAATAAGCCACTATACTGTGCCTAGAAGACATATTTCTCCATATGTAAAAACACTGTTACAGTTTTAAGATGTAAATATAATTGGTGAAACAAAGTAATGTTTATGTCAGAAGTGTGCATGTTTCATTTATTTTGATTCAAATTTTTTTGAAAGTTTTAATTTGTCTTGGGTTCATAATATCAAGACTATGTAATTATATCAATAATATAAACTAGCACTCAGCTTTCTGCTCTTCATCCCAGGGGTGGATGAGGAAAAACAAAGTTAGACTGTAACGCAGAAAACAACCCATGACACACACAAACACACTAGTGTTAAAACAGTAATATATCCCAAATACAAGACATGACCAAATCTGTCATGGTTGATATTGTATTCTTGCAGAAACAGTCATGTATAACTTCATCTCAGTGACAAGAAAGCGTTAATCAATGGCATCAGCAAGCAGTAATGCAATAATAAAAGTGCTGGTAATTATATTCATCAAAAACTAAATGCTGTAAAGTAGTTACAGAGGAATACTTTGTAGCTCAAACATGTGAAGAGACAAAACCATTGTCAATTTCTGCAGATAATTACAAAAGGAAGCTCATACCAGAGTTAACAATTATTTGTGCAGATTTGATATCATAGCTTCTCAGAACAAATCTAACAAACATTCTTGATCATTTCTTAGATCTTTAAAGATGTTTTCATGTTCTCATAGAGTCCAATCCTTAACTTCTTCTTTTCACGTACATATGTTCATGTGCCTTCAAAATATTAATTCACTGCAAAATTAAGATCATACATGGCCAAAATGTTTGGATACGTATGTATGTATACATTATCTCTGTATAAATATATAATACAAATTCATATACATTTATCACTATAGTCTATAAATTATTCTTTAATTCTTTGTAAAATGCCTAGACAGAAATGCATTACCGAAACCATATTAACTACTTGTAAGGTTGGGGGGGGGGGGGGGGGGGGAGAAAGGGGGAAGGGGGGGGGGGGGGGGGAAGAAGAGAGAATTGAAAAGTTTTACACTTTACTCAGAAATCATTAAGACAGGCGGGAGTGTTGTGTACCATTGTAAACGCACACTACTGTTTTTATTTTCTGTGAGTAGATGGTTCGGGAGTTAGGGGAGGGTAGTGTGCACAGTGTGCATGATAAATTGGTGGGAAACTGGTGCAGGTGTGTATGAAGATGTGCCATGAACAAAATAGAACAAATCAAACTGCTGCACTGCAGGGCAAATCAGAGAAGCAAACTCATGGGCTGTTCACCATTTATAAGGAACTCTTCTCTTCATCTCCAAATATGGAGAATAATATACGCCATTTGTCCAACAACCAGGACTTGTAACCGAACTAGAGACATGGTTCTAGACCCAGGCGGGGAAGTTCTGCAACCAGGGCTTGTAACCGACAGGCGGGGGAGTTCTACAACCAGGGCTTCATATTGGTCAAGAAAAGATGGGAGAAGTGCATCACCTTGAGGGGCAAATACATCAAGTTGACACCAATTTCCAGTGCATTGACTCCTTCATACTAAAGTGCAAAACTTATCAACTGCCCCTGATATTTATTGCGATATGCACGCTGTAAAGTTTGATGTGCTCTTGTTGAAAGTCAACAAGCTCTGGTTCAGATCCTCATACATGTAATAAACAGCATTAAGTGTTTTATATGTAAGAGAACACATGATGAGAGACACTCGTGGAATCTTCTCTACAAGCAATCCCTGGGAACAATTCTATATGGAGGAGTTGGTTCAAATGTGTACTGGAAAAAAACATGAAATAAAAAAAAGCATTTTCAAAAATTATCCTTAATGATAATTTCATTGTGAGAAATTAAAAATAAAACACACACAAAACAATCAGTACTTAGCTTTATATGCAAACCATATATGTAAATACTTCAAGAAATGTTTGTTGTTTGATTATGAAAGTTGAGAAAAGAAGAAAAGTAAATAATATATGACATGCAATTATCCTGATATTTATTCTTGCAAAGCTTACTCCTTATCTGCTATAAGGAAAAGCTCATCAATTTCTCATAAGGTCAATTTTAATATCACACTTGTTTGTAAATAATAGTTTAATTCTTAATAAATATCTTATAAATTAAGAAATTCTTCTTCTGCCTTTCATCTCACAGTGGAGCACAGGCACTCAATCAACTCATGCCAAGCCCTTTGTAGACTGGTCCATGATTGGTTGGATTTTGCAGCTCAAGACTTCTACAGGATGAGGCAGCCAATCTCATGCTAGCCTCCTATAGCCACTTCTTGTGACATGGATGGCACGTTAGTGTTATTATTTTATACTTCCCTCTTCGGTCCAGGTAATCAATGGTTTAATGATTCCTTAAGACTTAGAAATTTGCTATTTCAGCATAAATCGAGCATTGTCAAATGCACTCCAAAAGACTAAGTTTTTATATTAACTACAGAAATGTGCACAACTAAATTTACAACTTTAAATAAAATAAAACTGCAATAAGCAAGTAACTAGAAAAAAAAAATGTCTAACCCTTTTAAACTGGCAAGTATATGTTATTTAATTGAATTATTTAATTTCTGTAAAATTAGCAACAAAATAAATAATGCATTCAGCTGCTACTAGAAAATTGCATGCAAAAGAAATTATTACAGTTTATCTACAAAATGTATAGCAAAACACAAAAAGCTTCAGCCCAGCCTGGAGGAAGGAGGGAATAATAAGTAGATATACACATAAACGTTAGTGTAATTAGATATACTACATGACATGTTTTCAATGATACATGATATGTTCTTCCTTTGATCACAGATGTCAATGTACAAACTACGTCCCCCTTCATTACATTTAACCACAAATAAAACAGCAGTCCCTGATGTACTATAATTTTGGTATTGTTTGATATGAGCAGTCAATACTGACAGGCACAGGGTGGGGACAATCAAGGAAACAAAAATATAACAGCAGCAAATGTGAAAAAAGCAAACAGCAAACAAAAAACTGTCAACACACAGAAGCATGACAGATGTTCACAAAGATGGTGTTATGACATCCATAACTAGTGACCACTCAACAATATATTCTTGAAAAATAAATATTTTGCATTTCTGTGGTCACATCAATAAACTTAATACAAATCAGGAACACACCCACTTGAACACATCACATTTTAAAATAACTGCAACTGAAAACAATAACTTTCTATATGGTATATTCGCTAGTTATCATGCATTTGTGGGCACAGTAAAAACTGCTATTGAATCGGTCACTAGCGAGCATGATTCTTGCAGTAAGCTTTTCCCCCCTTGGCACAAAACTGTTGCCCCTCCAGATTAACTTGACATTTCTGTAAGGGAAGAAAAACCAGGATTGGATTATACAGTAAATATTGCAACGGCGATATTAACAGTTACTACTATCAGTACTTCATCATCATTAATTATTATTTGCACTTGATGATTACTGTACTTCAAATAAGATTTTTTTATGGAAATTTTTTTTATTTTTTATGTAAATGTTGCTTTTGTGGTTTACTTTTAGAATGCAGGATGTGCCATGGTCTAGTGAAAGTTCAGTTATAGAACTAAGAAATAGGCCTGCAAAGTGCCTGTAACTAGCATGGATTGCATCTTTGCGAGCTACATGTGTACCTTAAGCATTGTGACTTTCTCCATAGACAAAGAGAAAAGTGATCTCCATAGACAAAGAGAAAAGTGATTACCAAAGACAAACAGAAAAGTTATCTCCATAGACAAACAGAAAAATGATTACCAAAGACAAACAGAAAAGTGATCTCCATAGACAAACGGAAATGTGACAGTCCCTTTGTGTCCATTAGATAGAAAATACCTGAAGCACCAACCCAATATCATCAAAGTGGCTTTGCTTGTTATTCATTTTATGTTACCCTCTTAATGACATACTGAAGACATAGATCGAAGATAGCTATTGTAATGACAAACTCACTGGTTCCCCTCTTGAAAAATAAATGAGCTCATGAATTATAGAGAATAATTGATGATTATAGAGAATAATGGAAATTTGTAGAGAATATGCAATGACATACAGAATAATTTACTCTTCTTGATTTACTTACAAAATACAATGACACTTTATAACTTTTGTACTGAAAAGTTGAATTCTGCTTATGTTTACTGGGACATTTAATCAGCTTCCAAATCCTGTTCAACTGTTTGTGTCATATTTAGGATATATGGTAAATATATTTATTTAGATAATGAATTTAATATATTAAATGTTATTGTGTTTGTTTTTTATATTATAATGTTTTGGTTTTGAAATGATATCCATCATATAGTTGTAGAATAGTTTAGTTTTGCTAATCATCTTCAGTAAACTGAGAATAGTGTTTAGTCTGCGATTAATTTTTTTTTAATTTAATATTTAAATTCCCTTATTTACCTTCTATATGTGGATTTTAGTTCTAGTTTATATTTTTTATTTTCCCCACATCTCAACAGAGCATTTATCGAGAATAAATGTTCTACTGGGTCACATATTCTATTAATGTTTTTTTTTTTTTTTTTGGGGGGGGGGGTGTAGTAGTTCATACTTCCTGCACTCCAGCAGTTGGTGAACTATATATATATTATTATGCGTGTAACCTAATTCACGAGTTTCTTTCTGTATAGTAAAAAGAGGCCCATCCAAGTTGTAAAGATTTTCTAAGGCACATGAATTTTAAATTCCTATACTATCTGGCAAGTTCTTGTTGGAATATTAAACAGTTATAAGCATTACTTCCCTTCAAACTTTATTCAGTTTCACGGTATTAGACTATTCACAGATCACAAAGCTACTGATTGGCAAAGTTAGATCACATCTAAGTGAATTTGCTATTTAAGAAATTAGAATCATCAGTGTACACAACATTAATATTTACACAAATACCACTAGATTTATTTCACAATGCAAAGATGCTCAGACAATTATCTTGATAATTTAAGAACAAGTTATGTTAGACAATGAATCTGATGCATTCTCACAAAATTACTCATATGTGGCAGTCTGTTAGAGCTATTAGACAAATGTTTCAGCTTCTGGATAGTTTGTGATGTCCAAACAAGTGATCACAAGCTGTGAATAAACTGAACTAACACTGGGTGAGTGTCTGCTGCTCTTACATGAGTTTTACAAGGACTGGTGGTCTTCATGGCAAAATGGTTAAGCCAGCTGCCTCACACTTCGAAGGTCGTGAGTTCATTTCCAGACTATTTTCTGTTTACGAGTGCAATTTTCTCTGAAACTCCTAGGGGTCATTGCTGAAGCTATGGAGTTCATGCTCTGTGTGACAGACCGAGCAGTCATATGGGATAAAACCTGGTGTAATGATGTCAATCCTCTAGCCTTTAACCTTCAAACCCCTTTCAAACCTTTAACCAGAACTTTCTAGAAAAACAAAATAATTGACAAAAATACTTCGATAATCAAGTTATGACTCCTTTTTACTATACAGAAAGAAACTTTTGAATTATGCTAGAAGCATAATAATATATTTCACCAACTGCTGAAGTGCAGGAAGTATGAATGTCTATCTACTGAAACAACTGCAACATTAAAATAATATCATTGTTTTTTCAATTCAAATAAATTTTTCAACAAAATTATTAGCTTCTTATAAACAAAAACTACTTTACAATCTGATTACTCCAAAGTCAATATCTAGTAATTTTTTTTCTGGATGTTTTAATTAAATGATCATTTTCATTGTGCTCCAGTCTCCACCCTTAAATCAAACAAGCAGAATCTCAACACAGTGCACAAACTCTCAAGAACCATGAAGATCTAAATGTGTACATAAACTAGAATTACGCATCACACAATTTGTGTGTGTGGACAGCTTTTCTCATTTTCAAATGTATCCTGGGCAGAAACCTATTGGGCCTATTCTTTTCAATTCCCAATTTAAGAGGGATTTTTTACGTGCATCATGCATAATGGTCTTTTGAGATTTCTGACCTTGTCCAAGAAGGCTAGATGTCCAATTAACTATCCTAGGATTGGGAGGAGAAGTATCTGTTTTACCCTTATTTTATCAAAATGCAATCCCAGCCAAGAAATGAATCAGTTCTTCATAAACCAGAGGCAGATGTCACAACCTCTGAACTATACCCCCCCCCCCCCAATGTTTAATGTTGAGAGAACAATCAATTTATAATAAATAGGGGTTATCAAATAACACTCAAAATCCAAAACAATCAAAGAGTGAAAAGTTAACATTTTTCATTCTGTTGCAAAGTTTACCAAAACTGGAGTATGGTAGCAGAGAGGTTAGTGAAAGGTAAAGGTATTATCATGTGGGGTGGGAAGTGTTAGGCCTTCACATATTCTAGGCCGCCACATGAGATGGGATGGTCAGCTCTCTTCCTCATCACTTTGCTTGCCAAACAATTCCCGGAAAAGTCTGAAATTTTTTTGGTATCCATTTTTATGAGGCTGGGTCGACCCCAGAGCCGTATTGGTCAGAAAAATAATCCTGCCTCTGCTGGAGATTTGAACCCTGACCCTGTCTTTAGTGGTTAGTGTATTAGCTAAATAACATGGTAGTGTGCAGTTGAAGATGTTATCTCCAGTACTGCCTAGTAAACATAACAGGAACTTTGTTGACTCAATAACCACAACATTTTGCTCTTTACCAACAATGCACTTACCAAACTATTATAAATTAATTTATTAATGTTAACCATTTTAAAAATTAAATTATTAAATTTAAGAGCTGATGTCCCAAGCCTCGCGATAGAGGGTAGAAATGTCAGCAGAGAGAACAAGCTGAAGTATCTGGGGATCACATTTGACAGGAGCCTATCCTTCAAGGACCATGTGGAGACGGTCGTGACAAGATCTCAAAAGGGACTCAATGCACTTAAAACTATGGCTGCAATGGACATAGAGCAGAGAATGCTTTTCACACTATACCAGCACTTGATCCTCTCAGTAATTGATTATCGATTAGGTCTGCTCACTGTCTCAGAGAGTCAGCTGGTGAAGTTAGAGCGCATACAGAACGAAGCTATGCGGGTCATTCTGGGATGCACTAGAGACACCCCAGTAGTGTGTATGCGTTACATCCTTGGTCTGCCTACTGTTGCTGGTAGGCTCAAAGTGATGCAGGCGAAGGCATACCTCAGAGTAGCTGCAGACACAGACCACCCACTGCATGAGGCGCTGGACGCAGTTAAGGGTCAGCAACTGATAAGAGGGAAATCATGGATGGCTCAGGCGGAGGATACGATCAGACAGGTGTGCCCCTTGGAGAACATTAGGCATGGAGAGGAGTGGGTCAGAGTGCCAGCGGAGCAGTCAGACTTGTGCAGAGTTATAATCACATTAAGCCGGGAGTGCAGGGAGTGGCCAGCAGGGGCCACGGAAGTGGAAATCCAGCAACTAATTCAGGACAATGCTCACTCGAGTGATGTGATTATCTACACAGATGGTTCGGTGTCAAGAGGTGAAAGAAGTGGCTGGGGGTTCATAACCAAAGCTAATGGTCGATGTTTGGGGCAGGAGAGCCTGGCATATGATACCACAACATCCAGCTTAAGAATGGAAGTGGAGGCAGTCACTGCGGCTCTCCGCTGGATGGAGAATACGACACACACACATCGTGATTGTAACTGACTCAGAAAACAGACTTCGTGCGGAGTGGCTTGCTTCGCTTTCGGAGGTCACGGGTGACAAGCATCGTCTGGATCTTTTCTTCGGGGCATGCCGGTGTGCTGGGAAATGAACAGGCAGACAGATTGGCTAGCTCTGCAGAACTTGGTGGAGTACTGATACATGACAAGGCAGACGTGGTTGCGGCCTTGTGGGAGCACGTGCACACCTCGGAGGAGCAAATGGATTACCATGGTCTGGCAAGAATGAGACAACGAGGAGTGACGAAGGGATCTGGCCGACGCTCAATGCTCAGAGGAAAGGCGAGACGGACTTATAATCAGATTGCTACTGGTACTGTTAGTGTTGGAACTCTTCGCTTGCTGCTGAGGATGGGGACGGAGCACTTATGGGAATGTCCCGAATGCTGTGATGTCGATTCCTCAATCAATCAATCAATCAATCAATCATTAAATTTTAAACATTAACTGAATATTAACACATCTTTGACAGCACAAATGCTGAATTCTGTGATCTATAAGTAACTAATGGCAATGTTTCTCTAAGCACTTTGAGGTTTCAATGATTAATCTACGGTAGGACAAGCCAGCATATTATCAGTTTTGTTAGAATATATCAGAGGTAAGAATTAGCATAAATAGCTTGCTTCAGATGAGAATTAACAAATAACTTATTTTAGTGATATGTCAGAGATAAGAATTAACAAATAAGTTGTTTAGTGATATAGCAAAGAATGCATTTTAATAATAGTATGTTAAAATTCTCATAGCAGTTACTTGAGCAGAAGTGTTTGAGAGGTAAAGAAAAGTGACTTTTATTTCTTTGCAGTTGCAGCCTGGCGAAAACATGCTGTGCAACATTCAAAACAAGCCCAGAATGTAACTTCATGTAAACTGTCAGAAAGTTATAGTGTTGTTAAATAATCAGTTAGATCAATATTACAAACTGGCGATTAGTGATGTCAGCTTTGACTCCTATATCATAAACACTAAATAACAATGTCACAAAACTTATGTAACTGATTTCGTACACAACTCTAGATCTTCAAAGTAATCGTGATTCTGGTTACATTTTGCATTTTATCCAAATTAATTATTTATACTACAAGAAATGTAAATCTAAGATGGAAATTTCCAGATGGAAATTAAGGTGGCATAAATATTTCAGTCTGTTTTTTCTGTAACTTTAAAGGAAATCTAATAGTTTATCATTATCACTTGTATTAGATTATCATGGCTAAGTAGAAGGGTTTGCTATCAATAGCAGGAACTGCCTGACTATTGTTGAAACCTAAGAATGTTGAGAAGCATTCTCTAACTGTCATGGAAATTTTAGAATATTAAGAGATATTGACTAACTATTTTGGAAAGACCTACACCTTAGCTTCATTGACTGCACAAAGCCTTTCAATCAAGTAAGAAATGTCGACATGATAAAGATGCTTGCAGATCTATAAACTGTTGAGAGAGTCCATAGACTTAGAAAATTTGTTTTAATATTGGAAACAAGCTGCCATAAAAGTTGATAATGAAGTATGTCAATATCAGCCTATCAAAAGAAGTGTGCGACAGGGATGCATAATGTCTCCAGGTCTGTTTTCCTAATAAAGTGAAAATTTAATGAGAAATTTAGAGGATACGAGAGCATTCGCCATTGGAGGACTTAACATCAATACTATTAGATATGCAGATGATAAAGTATTGATTGCAGACACAAACAGGTCTGCAACATTTAGTAAATGTGATTGTTGGTAACAGTGACAACTCGGGTTAGAATCTAAATTATTAAAAACAAACAAACAAAAATTATGGTCATCTCCAAGAAGATGTAACATCCAAGTAAGTGGGGACATTCTTAAACAGGTAAACAGGTCAACTATCGTGGAACCGTTATAACATGTGACAGAGATACTTTATATAGATTAGAATAAAAATCACAATGGCAAAACTAGCCTTTTGCACTATAGAAAACATCAATCAATCAATCAATCATGTGCCATGCCGGAAAGCGTGGGCGGTCATGACTCGCCATTTCACTCGATCACCAGTGTCATGGATCAGCTCAGTGTTCCTGTCTCGTCCATGCCATGTGGCCAAGCCATCCAGGTATTTTCCTCTCGGTCTTCCTCTTGGTCTGTTCCCCTCGATCTTGCCAGTTGTCACTAAGTTCTCCAATCCATTTCTTCTCATAACATGTCCAAAAAATTTTGACTGTCTACGTCTAATTTCTCTAATCAGTTTACGATGTTCATTTGTCTCCTGTAGTACTTGGTCATTGGTTTTTCTGTCTGTCCATGGTATTCTTTGCATTTTCCTCAGAAACCACATTTCTGCAGCCATCAGATGCTTTTCAGCTTGACTGCTCATTGTCCAAGTTTCACATCCATACAAAAGAACAGGCTCTATGTATCCCCTCAACACTCTTTTTCTCGTTTCAATTGACATCTTCTTATTGGTCAGAATGTTTTTCATCTTGCTAAAGGCTACTTTCGCCATGGCGATTCTTGTTCTAATCTCTTCAAGGCATCTCCCATCAGATGTTATAACTGTTCCAAGATAGTTGTACCGATTCACTTGTTGAAGAATATTTCCATTTACTTGTATATTACATTGTGGCACTTCTTCCTTCCTACTGACGACCATAACCTGAGTCTTTTTACAATTTAATTCTAACCCCAGTTGCTCACTGTGTACAACAACCGCATCTACTAATTGTTGCAGGTCCTGCTCATTGTCCGCAATTAATACTGTATCATCTGCATATCTAATGTTATTGATGTTTCGTCCTCCAATGCTGATTCCATTTATATCCTCTACATTTCTGAAAATATTTTCACTGTACAGGGAAAAAAGATCTGGAGACATCACACATCCCTGCCTAACACCTCTCTTAATTGGCTGATACTGTCCCACTTCATTATCAATCCTTATTGCAGCTTGTTGTTTCCAATATATGTTTTTTATAAGTCTAATGTCTTTCCCATCAATTTGTAGATCTGCAAGCATATCCACCATGCTGACATGTCTAACGCTATCACTAGAAAACATACTCATCAATAAAAAGCTGTCAACTGCAGTGAGAAAAAGTGTGTTAAAGTGCTCTATAGATTTTTGTATAGATGTGAAACAAGGACAATAAACAGACAAGTCCTGAAACATCTAATAGTAGTGGAAAATGTGAAGAATACCATAGATGGACAAAGAATGAATAAAGACAGTCCTTCAAGAAATAAATAAAAATTGTAAATTAAAATTAATCACAGAAATATATTGGCTAAGTATTGTGAAACTTAAAAATGTTGAGTTATAATGCCTAACCATTGTGGAAACCTACAAATCTAGAGAGATATTGTCTAACCATTCTAAAAACCAACAAATGTTTAATTATATTGTCTAACCATTGTGGAAACCTACAAATATTGAGAGAAATTGTCTAACTATTATGTGAAAGCCTATAGAAACATGATAATATTGTGTCTATATGCAGGAAATCAACATCTTAAAGAGAGAATTGTTCAGGAAAATTCTAGCTTCTCAAAGAATGTATTTACACCTGCTAGATCTAAGCAGTTGTATGACAAAGAAAAGTGAAAGACTCTTTAACAAGCTTTAAGGTATATGAAGCTAGACCATATTTCTATAAACAACCGGCACTCAGTGGGTGATGTGGTCAGTATCACGCCAGCCACTTTACTTTCCAAGACATTTTCTGGTACACATGTCGACTTGGTCAACCCAGGAGCCCTGGTCTATTTTAACAATCTACTTTGATGTAGATTCAAACCCATGACCACTGGGCAGACAGGTGAGCATCTAGCCACTATGCCACCATGGCTCCTCCAAAAAAAAAGTAGGAAATAAATAATACATTACGTTAAGATTAGCACATAAATTAGTTGTTCTGAACAAATATTGTATCATTAGTTTTCAGTTACTTGAGTTCTAGATGATAGTTTTTTTATGGCATTTCCTGAGGGATGACATTTTACAAATATTCAGAACAAACTGGTGCAATTAATAGTTTCAGGCTTTCTGGCTTTCTAATGCGTTTATAAAAGTGTTGTTTACAAAATTATGGCAGCCAAATTCTAAATATTCTGTCTTGAAAAAGTAAAATTTTTTTTTTGGGGGGGGGGGGGGGGGGGGGGGGGTGTTATTATGTTTCTACAATAACATAATATTTTTAACAAATTAAACACAAAGTATAAAACAAAAGAATGAACAGGTCTGTGGTGACCATCTGTACCGCTTTAAATGTACGTAATATATAAATGAAAATGTTCACTTTTACTTTAGGCAGAATATTATAATAAAAGTAAATTGTGACTGTGCCAATATCCCAGGCTTAAAAAATAATTACAGTAAGAAAATATTGTGTACGGAATCAGTGAAATCATATTCCAAACTTGGAGAATTATAGTAAAAGAGTATTTGACAGATTTCTTACCGCGCAGTTAAAGCATTCAGAATGGAAATTCTTGCCCAATGCCTCCACCCATCTGTCACCTGGCTCAATGGGGAAGTCACAACCAGAGCACATTGTCTGGAACATGGCCGCCCAATCTACAACAGATTTTAACACGATAATATCAAAAGTAAGTAATAGTAGATTCATATTTGTCTAGTTACTGCATATAACAATTATTAATAAAATTAGTATGTTCAGCAAGGATCTCATTATATTGTATGCTACTCAGAAAGCAATGGCAAACTACTGAGCGTAATCTTGCCAAGAAATCAACATACAGCTGAAAGATGCTGGTGTTGACAGCGAGGTCCTGTAAAGGATATGCTAAAAAAAAAAAAAAGCTGGGTGATGAAGATAAGCACGCTTCTCTAATGCCATGTGTTTTCTGTCTTTATAAATTTGACCAATTGAGGACCACTCTACTAGCCTATCCAGAATTTTCTTCAACTGTTTCAATATTCGATCTTTCCATTGGTCACATTTTTCAGGTATGCTCTTCTCATAACATGATCAAAACAAATTATAAGTGTCTTGTCGTGGTGTATGAATAATTTGTCACTGAGCTTCATGCAATACCTGGATACTGGTCTTTTAAGCTGTCCATGGGATTTTCAGATTTTATGAAAGCAAGAAACTAGGACAACTGTTTGTAACATACTGGCACCTTGCCCTCTGGACAATAGTTTGTTACACTGTGCTTCTATCAAAGCATAATAACTACAACTCATGACAGTAGTGAATGTTATACCTCTCCATAGCACAAAGTCAGGGTTGATTGTAGAGACCAATACATCTGGAACAAGACAAGACACAAAGGCTGCCGGATCAGCAAAGCAATACTCTAACTGTCCGCCTGTCAGAGCTTCAATCCTAGACCAGCTGCCGACAAACACTTAGCACCTGGTCTGCCCTGCCATGACATTTAATCCTTAGGCCGTATTTCCTCGCACTGGAATAAGGCTTGTACCCTCCCAATTGTGCTCCTCCCCCCAAAGACATTGGCACAATGTGGAGTGTTGGGTTTGGTGAGCGCCGCCCAACATTCGGCACTAACAGACACCAGGTAGTACTGTCTACTGTTACACGGTAGCTCAGTCATATCTAAGACCTTAACATAGGTCCACATACTAACTAACTGTCTGCCTCTGTCTCTGGCAATGAGAATGTCTAATGAAATTATGAAGATGTTTGAAATGGAAAAATGGAAATTAAGAAAATATTACTTATATATTAAAGATAATTGCGTATCCTTTACAGAATGTCGCAGTCAACCCCAGCCTTTTTTAGCTGTTTTGTGATTTCTTGGCATTTTTATGTTCAGTAGTTTGCCATTGCTTTCTGAAAGACCGACACTCATACCATTGTATGAAAACCAATGCAAGGTGATCTGCAGCAAATAGCTTGCAGCTGTGTTTCAAATGCGGAATGCAGTATGCGGGATTACGAATTGCATCCATAACGCTTTCGCTACAGAGCTGATTACTTATGTAAAGACATTATCTAAATACTTTAGGCATATTAAACATCATGGGGCTTACAAACAACAGTAATGGACAGCATGGTTCCTGTAAGAAGAGGCAGTGGTGGCTAAAATGAAGGTGGACACAGGTAATTAAAATGAATATGCCATGGGAGCTGGCGAAGATTAAGAGACTTTCTGGCAGGCCTTGATGAGAGTGATATTCTGTCAAGGACCTGCTACATGATGATGAGAATGTTATCTCAGATATTCTGTGGAATGTTTTGAGATTATTTGGTCACATAAACTGAACAAATTTGTTAATTTTGGACAGCAAGTTGTAGCATGAACTAAACGAGATTAATACAGACAAAAGCAAATTACTTTAAACCTGGTCAGTTTATAGCCATCCAAAGCATTTGCATTTTTAAAAGAATGCTTTTATGACTTTGTTTAAACTTTTTATTTGTCAAACTAAAATGTGAAAATTTGAATTGTAGATAACAAGCACACAATAAACATTTAAGAAAAAACAGAAAGATTTCATGTTAATTTCAAACATGGAAGACATATTACCTGCTTCGCAATAGTACTTGCCATCCTCAATATGGAACTTGGTTCCACCAATAGGCTTGTGACACTGGGCACATACAAAGCAGTTGGGATGGAAGCTTTTCTGCATGGCATTGACACATTCCTGAAAGTCACAATGTGAGCTTGTCTTATATACAAATTACCAATTTCATATGGCTACACTAATCCTAAAGCCATGCTGGTCAGATAAAAACAGTCCTATTGCTCCTAAGGATTGAATCGGTCACTACTGTACGTCTTCCTCTCTCTTCTGCCTTCATCTCCCAATGAAGCATTAACCCTTGAACCAACACATGTAGACGTGTTCATGATTGGCTGGATTCTGCAGATAAAAGTTTTCCGTGGGATGAGGTAGCCAGTTGCATGCCAACTTCCTTAATTGTCTCTTATGACATACTTGGTAGGTAACAGTGTACTATCCCTTTCTTCCTTTATAGGTTTCAGTGACATGTGGGTGGCTATGACTCCTTAGTCAATTCTTACTCCTGTTCTTCATTTAGTTTTCCGTCATGTCATTCAGCCTTGGGTTAAACAGAGCTTTTGGACAAGGTGACAATCACTGTCTCTGCTATTCTGCTAGTCCATCTCTTACAGGGCCTGACTTTCCGCTGATTCCACATTTCACAGTTGCACTGTGGCTTGCGTGCTTGAATGTTGGCTTGATAGTCACGTGTTCGAACCCATCCACCCCCTTTCCCTGAGGTGAGAATTTTGTTTTTTAATTAACCTGGGCTTCCAGGTTGACACAGCCTAAAATATGCACCAGGAAATTTTCAGGGAAGTAAAAGTGGGTGGTGCAATATTAGCTATATCACCCATTATCAAGTATGGATTAATCTATAAATAAATAAGGCTAGCACCATATACCCAATATACTTTATGGTGTGAAAATGGGTCTTTTACTTCTCACTGACACAGCCCAGTGACTACCAGGGCAAATGGCTTTTATTCTTCAGCCCTGAAAAGAACATCCCTGGCACACACCAGCAATGGTACAGATACGATAATGAAAACAAACTTATGAACATATACTTACCCCAATTACAGCCTGCCCACACTTGTCACAGCGTGGAGCAAAGTGAAGAGCGTAGTCTCGCTCGCAGTAGAGGTGGCCTCCTTCCTCGACAAAGCCAATGTCCAGCAGCTTAATGCCACACTGAGGATTAGCACACACAAAGTGGTCTGGGCACCAGCACTTTCCGAGGGCAGTCACAAATGGGCCTCTGAAGATAGGTAACAAGCAGGTAATCTTTTTAATTAAATAAAAACACACCTGTTGATAGATAATTCAATCATGGAGATGTACATTTCTAACATAATCAGATGTTTGATTAATCATACAAATTGGAGAAAACATACAACTAGTGAACAACTTATGAAAAAAAGGAAGTCATCTTAGCTTGGTCACAACAGTAGTCACAATATGGAGATATGTTACTAAAAATACTGGAGGTCAAGATCCAGGGCAAGAGAGAATGAGGACATCCTAGGAGAAACTACATCATGCAAGAATTCAATATAAAATAACATGAAGTAATGCAGCTTTACGGAACACAATTACAGAAAACATAGGACATTGTGGCGACTATCCTTCATCAGCAAACAAATACATAAAACACAACATATAAACACGGGGAAGACACTACAGTGACTATAATAAGGTATAATAACCAAGAAAGAAGAATGGAAAGAAGAAAACAATGAGAACAATTAAAAGAAAATTTAAAAATGTGTTACTTAGAATCCCAGTTGGGATACTGAGGTTGTTCTGTAAAGCTGCATTACCTCTTGTTATTTTATACTGTTTACATTTCCATAGCTTTACCGCTGTTTCACTAATTTTATTTACATGAATGCAAGGACACTAAGGCCAAAGAATTACTCTGAGCTGAAGATTGTTGCTGATAACTGGGGACGCTAAAGATCAGATTTAAATTCTTAAATCCTTTTTTCCATAAGTCAACTTCTCTTTCTCAATACACTCTTAAAACAGCCCAGCAATATCTTACACAATCTGTGTGGTTTTATCAGCAATCAAAGAATTGTATTATGTTTGTTCATTTCCCTGAACTTCACAAAATACTGAGCAAACAGAAAATGCTTTAAATACCTTGGTTTGAAAGATTCAGTGGTGATGGGGTTACAAAGTTGATAATCCTGCATACCCGTGTTGGAAACACAGTTGTGGGAGATCTGTCAGCAGTCCGCCGTATGTTGGCTTTTTGTGATATGGTATGTGTGCTGGTCGTTCAGAAAACGATGGCAATCTATTGAACGTAAACTTGCCCAGGAATCACGAACAGCCAAAAAATGCTAGGGTTGACTGCTACGTCCTATAAAGGATATGTAACTAACTTTTTTTTTTTAAGGATTCAGAGAAAAGTGGCTGAAGATACAACACAAAATATTGTATGATATATACACTTTACCATAAACAACCCTGAACAGTCTATGTGGATCATTTCCATCTACACCTCTTTAACACTTTACTCAATCTACAGGCCTTTAATCTTTAATCAATCTACAGGAAGTTACATATGCAAGATGTGACAATTAAGTGCATAACAAAGTAATCTGCTAAATTTTAGATAAGAACTGTTCCTGGTTTCAGTCACTGTTATCATTCTGACATGTAGATATGTTATTTGATGAATGGAAAATGCTTCCAATAGAGAGCAGAAATAGAAAAACAGAACTGTTCTCAGGAAAAACAAAAGAAGTCCTCAAAATTTCCAGGAATAGACACTAATCTCAAGTGATGTCATCAAGTATTTCAAAAAATAAATATTAATCTCTACTGAAGTAATCTAGAATTGCCAGGAATAGATACTAACTTCTATTGAAATCATTAAGAATTGCCAGGAATAGTTACTAACTTCTATTGAATAGACAGAATATAGACAGAAACGTCTATTGAAGACATCAACAATTGTCAGGATTTGATACTAACTTCTATTGAAGTCATCAACAATTGTCAGGATTTGATACTAACTTCTACTGAAGTCATCAAGAAGACAATAGCTTGGTTTTGGTTAAAGATCCCTTTCATTGCACATGAACATCTCTGCAAGTGCTCCAGTCTCCTCCCATAGATCACACAAGGAGAATCTCAGCATATGCATGAACTTTGTATCACCAGTAATTACCCTAAAGTATGCATACCAGATTGTGCATGTTATAAATATTCTTTTCGTGGTTGATTTTAAAAATTTGAAATGTAGCCTGGGAAGCAGACTATTCATATTCAGCCTGCTCTATTCAATGTCCAACTCCTGGAAGATATTTACCATGTAATAGATGCACACCAGTCCCCAGAGTTTGTTGCTCTTGCCCAAGAAGTTTGCATGTTCGATCCACTACCCTAGGATCAGGGGAGAGAATATATTTCATTTCCTATTTTATTTCTAAAATCTACGCAGTCCAGACTGTGAAACAAACCAGATTTGCATGATCCAAGAGCAGATGTCATGGTTTTTAATGTAACTCCACACCCTCCCCCCCCCCCTTATATTTAGAAGTCAATAAATAGAGAATAATCATTTCCTATTCTTGTGAATGCCGGTCTCTCTGGCCGAGGGGTTACAACACTTTCTCTGTAATCCCGTTTATCACGCAGAGTCTCGTAGCGGGAGAAAACTGGGAGCGGTTCGTCCCCCGCTAGTGACTTGCGGGATAACTGAGCCGGCCGCTCAGAAAGCAATGGCAAACTACTGAGCATAATCTTGCCAAGAGATCAACAGACAGCTGAAAGATGCTGCTGTTGACAGCTAAGTCCTGTAAAAAGGATATGCGAAAAAAAAAAAAAAAAAATTCTTATGAAAAGCATACCTGACGGGCATGTTACATCCAGCACACACTGGGATGCGTCCTGCGGCAGGCAGCATGGCTGGGTTCATTGCAGCATCTCCTTTCTTGCCTCTTGTGGCTCCTACACCTGTTGGTATAGGAGCAGCACCAGAGCCAAATGGGCGGGGTGTCTGGTTGGACACTGGAGCTGGGGCAGGCGGAGGAGCCCATGGCTTAGCAATAGTAGCAACGGGTGTATGGCTTGGTTGGAAGGCAGGGGTGGACACTGGTTCTAGAATACAGACAAAATGTGTAGTGAATGAAGCAGTCATAGCATTTACATGAAATACTGCTGTATATAACAAATCTGTAACATGTGTAGTAAATGCTGCAGCCATACCATTTACATGAAATATTGCTGTAGTAAATGTGCCAGTCATACCATTTACATGAAATATTGCTGTATATAACAAATCTGTAACATGTGTAGTAAATGTGCCAGTCATACTATTTACATGAAACATTGTTGTATATAACAAATCTGTAACATGTAAGTAAATGTGGCAGTCATGCCATTTACATGAAATACTGCTGTATATAACAAATCTATAACATGTGTAGTAAATGTGCCAGTCATACTATTCACATAAAATATTGCTGTAGTAAATGTGCCAGTCATACCATTCACATAAAATATTGCTGTAGTAAATGTGCCAGTCATACTATTTACATGAAATATTACTGTAGTAAATGTAGCAGTCATACCATTTACATGAAATATTGCTGTAGTAAATGTGCCAATCAAACCATTTACATGAAATATTGATGTAGTAAATGTGCCAGTCATACCATTTACATGAAATATTGCTGTAGTAAATGTGCCAGTCATACCATTTACATGAAATATTGCTGTAGTAAATGTTGCAGTCATACCATTTACATAAAATACTACTGTACATAAGAAACCTGTAACATATGTAGTAAATGCTGCAGTCGTACCATTTACATAAAATACTGCTGTATAGTACATTTTTAAAATAACATTTAAACTCCATCACTTTCTATTCTGGGCTGTAATATTTACTACTTAAGATTCAACAAGTCTTTACCTCTTCTCTACTGTTCTCTTCCAAATTTTGTTTATTTCTATACTCTCTAAATATTAAGTCTGAATTGTTTTCGAAGACACTTTTATCATTCCTGCCATTTTGTGTTTTATCCCTTTCATTGTTTCACCATAAAATTCTGATAATCTGGCAAGGATATGTTTATAAGTAACTGTGATTTGAATGCAATACTTTGGTACATGGTCTTGATTCACACTCACACAACAGTCCTGACTTTACATATGCCACATTCGCCCATTGACCTTTCCTGTGCAGACCTTTTGTCCCATAACAGTGCGCTTGAATTCTCTCTATCATAAGCAAATTGTTCTGCTTCTGTTGCTGCCATGCGTAAATTATCTTAAAAAAGTTGCTTAAAAGTCGACAGGGTCGACTTCATTGCACCGGGTTTTTATCCCATATGGCTCGGTCTCTTTCCGCAGTACGGAAAGCGTCGCACAAAGCACGATCTCCGTAGCTTTTAGCGACGATCCATGGGAGTCTCCGAAACATTTAACTCGCAAACCGAAGGACGCGGCCTGGAATAGAACCCACAACCTTCGGCTCACGAGTCAAATGTCAAACGGCTTGACCACTTCGCCACAAAGACTTGGTAAATTATCTATCACATGCTGAATCCATCCATGTCTTAGTGGTCTTTCTCTCTGCCTTCCCAGCACATCTCCACAATTATCTCCTCCAGGCAATCAAGTCTCACCTCAAGTCCAGAACACCTCATTTCCCTCAATCACACTCAGCCCAAAAACCAGTCCTCTTCATAATTTCTTTAACTGCTATAGTTTTCTAGACTTCTGTAAAGAAGGTCACCTGTCATTGCCTTTCTTCTTGGCAGTGACCATAGCCTTGTCTCTAAATGGCGATCCTCTTCCTAACATGGCAGACTTGAAACCATACCAACAATTGCCTGTCAGCTACTGTAAAGCTCAATCATCTGCCTACTCTTAGTTTCCTGCTTTCCTGTTTGGAGGGCTAAATGGGTACTCTACATTGCCCAACGATGCCCCATAAACTAGCAGAGGGAAGAATGTGCCTTACTTTTAACTTGATAGGAGATACCCCTACAGTGCATATATGAAAGACATACATATGTCATAATTTTCATCTTGTACCCTGTCACCTCAATACATTTATGTAAGACACATCTGTCATCCTCATCATCATATTCCTTGCCACCCCAATATATATATATATATATATATATATATATATATATATATATATATATATATATATATTCCCCCCCCCCCACAACCTTTACAGGACATCGCTGTCAACACCAGCATTTTACCGCTGTTGTAGATTTCTTGGCAAGATTACACTCAGTAGTCTGCCATTGCTTTCTGAGCAGCCAGCTCACTTATCCCATAAGTTATCAACGCGGCGAGAACCGCTTCCAATTCTCGCGCGCTGCGTTACCCTACGTGGATAAACAGGATTACGGAGAAAGTCGTTTAACTCCTAGGCCAGGGAGACCGGCAAGACATTTATACATCCTACATAACATAAATATACAATCCATGAAAGCAGTTATTGAAAACTAGGTTTAGACAGGTTGAAAAGAGTCTATGCTGCCAGAATATTCACTATTTATTTTTTCATTACCAATGATGCTACCTATATCTAAAACTCTTAATTTCTTCAATTAATCGCCTTACTTGACTTAGATTTTAAAAATAATTTATATTTGCTATCCATGTTCATTAGTGCCATTGCTACTTGAACAAGAACATATTAACATCAACAAATATATCATGTTGCTTATGTGCTTGAAGACATCATCATGTGACATGCTGATAAGCATGGTCAGTCATGTTTTGCCATCTCACATGATCACCAGAGTCATGGATCAGCTCTGTGTTCTTGTCTCAACCATGCCTGTGGCCAAGCCATCCAGATATTTAATTATCTGCCTTAACCTCGTTCTTTTCCCCTCAATCTTGCCAGTTGTCACCAAGTTTTCTAGTTTTTTTTCTTCTCCTAACATGCCCATATGGTCATCATTGGAGCTACAGAATTTGTACTTTGTGCAATGTTCTCAGCAATCGGCTTGCTGCTCTGAGGAGAGAGACCAGGCCTGATGGGGTAACATTCTGTACAAACAAGTCGGCCCTCTCTCGTACTTTTTTTTAGCAACAATAAAAAGTCAAGACACAAACTTACTATAAACTGGAGCAGGTGGTGGTGCTGGTCCTCCACTGCACGAAGGAAAAAAATAGATGATGGCAAATGAGAAAATATATAAAAACTTACAAGAAAACAAACACCAAGGGGAGTAGTTGTTTAAAATCATAAGGGAAATCACTCTTATAGTAATATGCAACCATTATTGTAAGAAAGCAACAAAAAACATATAACTTCATGCTTGCGAAAAACATGCTAAAGCAAACATAATTATGTTGGTGAATAACAAAACATAACACCTTGTTTAATTCATAGCAAACAAAAACAAATACGTTAGAATAAAATATATACAAATTTACTTGCAAGGACTTACTATTAACTATTCTACTTGTATTGTTTTAATGTATTGTTTTTACTAAACTGAAATTTTAAACAATGCAACATTTATTATAACATGCAAAATATTTATCATATTATTATATGGTATTATAAACATAATACTATTTCATTCCAGGCCTGGAACATTGCTACAATCATTAGTTGTATTACCTACCAGATGAAGATACATGATAAGACAGAATTCACTTATTTACATTTTCAATCATAGATTGTGCTTATAATTTCAGCTTTTTTTTTTTTGGTCACTTGTCAATAAATTTCTTTGTCTTGACATTTGAAACATTTTACAACAAAATTTTACTTTCTTTTTTTTCTTTTTCAAAATGCATGAAGTTTGTTGTTTCAGAGACTTAATGGCACATAATGAGTTAACTAATTTATCCAAGATCTTGTCAGTCCAATTTTGCATCACACACCTTTTATTTTAACCATATTTTTTTTTCTCATTTAATATGTACACCAATTCCGTGTCTCTAATATTTTACATTCTTTCCTCTCTGCAAATGATCTTTCAACCTATTTGTGTTTAAGATAAATGTTCTTTAAACTGTGACTAGCTTGCATGTTTGCACAGACATACTTTTTCATGAAGTGTTGTCTATAAATATACTACATTGTTTAAACCTGATAAATATTTACTTGGAACAAGAACAATCTTATTAGACATAAAACATAATTGTCTGTGTCTTTTTACAAACAGAAGTCTTTTCTGCCTCCCTTAAAATATATTATTTCCCTACGCTCAATAAAACAATTGACCTCACAACTTTTCCTAAAACAAAAAAATGTTCTTACTCCCCGTTAATAAACATATAATTTTCTCTATCTACAATGAATATCTTCCACACTTCTAAAGCAAACATTCCTCTACCTCCCTCTGGGAACTGCGATAGCATAACGGCTAGCGCATTTGCTGCCACGACAGTGGTCTGTTCAATCCGCAGCAGAGGCAGTATTATTATTTTTCCGACAAGTACAACTGTGGAGTCAACCCTGCCTCAAAGAAATGGGTACCAAACAATTTTCATAATTTTCTGAGAATTGTTTGGGAGGAAAAGTGCTGCAGAACTAGACACCCCACCACACTGGACATGGCTTATAATATGTGAAACTCAAAAGGCAGTCGACTACCTTTTAACTTCCCTTAAAAACAAATGACATCTCTATGTGTCCTAAAATCAATAACTGACATGTTCCCCTAAATTAAAACAAATATCTGAATCTTCCAAGCTTATAAAAGAAATATGTGAATCTTCAAAGTCTATAAAACAAATATCTTAATCTTCCAAGCTTATAAAACAAATATCTTAATCTTCCAAGTTTATAAAACAAATATCTGAATCTCCCAAGTTTATCAAATAAATGTCTTACCTACTTATTTTAAAAAAAAGTTATAGCATGTTCTTTTCAGGACATTGCAATCAACTCCAGCATGTTTTGGCTGTTTGTGATTTCCTAGACAGTTTTTATTTTACATTCAGTAGTTTGCCATTGCTTTCTGAATCAGCTTCTGAATCTTCCCAATAGTAAACAAAACCACCACCCCTCTCCCATTTGATCTGCCCCACAAATGAAAGTAACCCCCAACCTGTCAAGCTGCTGCTGTAGCATTTTAAATGTCCTAGAATGGGCGGGTCCTGGCGCATCATCCTTCTGTATAAGTCCCACCTCTTCTTGCACCAAAAGAAATGTTTCAGATGGCACCCATCTTTTTCTACCATGCTCATCAAATTCACTTTCATTTGTAGGTGGAGGTGGTGGAGGGAAGTCTGGTGGAGTGCCACTACTGAAATAATACACAAGCAACAATGCAACAAAATATACAACTACCATGCATAAAATGCAAAGAAAGATACACACAGCAATGTTGGTGTGCTTTTTTACTTGTATGTAAGTAAAGTAGATAAGGATTTTTTTTTACATGCCTTGAGGTGTATTAGGAAAATGATGCTAGCCCCGTATTTTTATAGGTCAATTGGCACGCAGGAGGTGATATGGTCAATATCACGTCGGCCGCCTTCACTTTCCAAGATATTTGCTTTTTATGCTTGGTCCTGGACAATTTTAAAAATCCACCTCAATGCTAATTTGAACTCATTGCCACCAGGCCGGTTGGCAAGGGTGCTGGTTATGAAGGAGAATAACACTGCATTTTAAAACTAGTCAAAATCTCTATTTTTACCTCTTAAATATTTTTAAAGTTTAGAGATTATTTTCTTGTAGACATTGGGTTGGAGGTTGCTGACAATAAAATACACAATACCCAAGAAGAAAACATTACAAACATAGCCTAATCTCAGCCAGTCTGTATGTAGTGTTGTCAATAATGACCTGGTTTCATTTTAATATGTGTCTCCATTTATGTGAAGTTTCACTACTGGCCTTGCACAGTTTGTTTCTGAACTTGGAGAGGGGAAGAAGAGCTCTGCAAGTCCTGGTTGGGAGAAAAGTCTACACAAACCTCACCTAACCCTTCTACCATAACCTTGATATCTTTACTCTTTCTGAACCTATTCCATCCTACTTATCCTCAGTATGCTTATCTAATTTATTGTGATACTTTTTACCCTTTGAAAATAAAGTTTATTCATTCATGCATTTGTTCACTCTGATAGAGCCAGCTCAAATTACTGAATGTCAAGGCATTGGACTTGCAGATTAAAACTCAATCTGCCCGGGGATTAACCAACCAACCAATTTTTGTTTTTTGTCTTGTGATGTAATTCAACAGAACCTCCCCTTAACAACCCAAATGTGCTAGCTTCAAGAATTATCACTAATAAGGAAACAAAGGATAACATCAATCCCATAGCAAATACAGCTATTAGTATATGAAATCATAGAACTTCAACCACACTATTAACAGTATTACAATGTGAGATAACCAGTTACCTTTGTCAAAGAAGCATCAAAAATGCAAAATATGTATGCGATTTTTTGAATGAAATTATATCTGCATGTCACAAAATACAGCCCCAGCGAGACTGATTTAGTATAAAAACATGGGGAAATGCAACTAAAGATTATCCTAATAAAGCAACGTCTCCATGAGGAAAGGGTGAAATTCCAATCAAAACAAACATGCAATATTTCCGTGTAATGATGCTGTGGTGACGACAATAATTTGTTTCATGATGTCCAAAATGAAAAGACATTTTTAAATACAATACTGACAGAGATTTTATATGGAGACATAACACAGAAGGGGCATGGCAGAAACAATGCATAACCATCAGTTCATTATATTCTATATTATATAATAAACAAACACAATACAATAAAAAACTGTGAAAGAATAACCATGTCTGTGAAAACACACAACCTAATGATCTAGTATGTGTATCGACCAATCAAGAGCTGTACTAATATGGTCATGCAGGTTCATTTTTGCCAGATATTGGAAGAAATGAATGTGCATACTGGCATAGCCATATAATTTATACTTCTTTAATAACACAATAGCCTTCTGTGAACTATGATGCATGAATGTGCACAAAAGAATGGTTAGATTATGATCAGTCAGTCAATGTTGCATGTTTCCCAATCATATATAATATTAGTTATGTGGCTTGCTAAACTTGAATAATTTGTGTCCATATTGAAATGATTAAAAGGATTTTATTGTTATTTTCTCACCACTTGGAAGTACCTGTATATCTGTATTAGCCTGTACTGATTTAAGAGGTGTCTGTTTACTATGAATGAGCTATGTGATAAATTAGATATGCATACTAAAGATAACTTGGATTGCACAGGGTCAGAAAGAGTAAAGTGTGTCCAAGTCGCACACATTGATCTTTAAGGTGCGTACAAGGCGTGACAGACTGCCCTTGAACGAGGAACAAAGAAGAACGGAAAGAGGAAAGATGAGAAGGTCATAGGTTACAAACTATTTTACATCTGGGTTGCAGTCAGTCTGTGTATATAACAGCATACAGATGTGTGTGTGTGGTAAATATAGGCACACATATGTGTGTGTAGGTGCAAATATGCATATATATATGTGTGGACACATAAGCACTGGCACTTCAGTAATGCATCTGTCACACTGCTTTGTAAGGTTGTAACCTCATTGTCAATCAGCACCATATTTAGTGAGAAGTGTCAAATAATAAGACATATAAATATATCCAGTTCAATTCAACTATATTAACCCTTTAATGGGCATAGCGCCTGATAGCGTTCGATGCGTTAAACGGGCGTAGCGCCCAATCGCGTCTTTGACGACTAGTCGTTTTAAAAATGCGATCTCTCGGTTTTCCGACACTTCCGATGACTACTTTCACTTTCGCCGATAGCTTGACAACGTGGCCGCCATTTGTAAACGCGCTACAATGACTTTGAACAGACTTTAACGGACTTTTTTTGATAGTTTTCTGGATTTTTACGCTGTTTTTCAAAATGGATTTCGGCGATTCTTCAAGTGATAGCCGAGATTTCGCTCTGTTCAATTTAAATGACATTAAAGGGCACGAAGTTGATTATTAATCGGAGCTAGATATCAGTGCAAAGCGTTAATTTGCATTAGCAGTCGTGAGTCGGACTTTAAAGAAAGTGATTCTGATTCTAAAAATGTGTTTGTAAATTGCCGTATAGATGACGGAAAATCACAAACAACATGCCGTATTTCGTAAATATTTGTGTTCATATATGGATTACCGGCAACAATCACGTGAGTAACATATTCTGCATGCTTTTCCCTTCATTGTGTTGTTTATTTAACTAAAATCGGTTGACTAACACCTTATTTGTGATGTTTTTACTAACGCGACCCGAAATTTTACAGAACCTGAAAAAATCTTGCCCGTTCAGGGCTACAAAACGGACAAGCATCTGCCCTGTAAAGGGTTAAAAGAATGTAAACTGTAATTAGATATACATGTTTAGTTCATTCAAAGATAGTTTTAACAGTAATCCAGAGTTGTTAAAATATTGGTTACTTTATAATGCAAAAAACAATGATTATTATTTACTTATTAATTGATTTAGAAAAAAATTAAAGTCAGGCAAAAATATTTAGTTGATTTAGAGAATTTTGTTCCCCCTAGTCAGACCAGTATTGTATGATTCATAGACAGAAGAATGAGAAGTAAATGTGAGTAATATATTTAGTTAATTTCAAGAAGACAAAAATATAACAGTCAGTGGGGAAAAAATATTTAGCTGAATTAGAGAAAACAATAAAATAAATAGTTAATCAATAAGTTAGAACAATATACCGGGCTGATTTAGACCTGGAAAAAAAAACAGATCAATAAGACAGATAAATATGTTCAGTTTCTATACAGAAAAGCAGTCAAGGGGTATTGATGATGATGATAACAACATCCAATTAAATCAGAACCTGACAATGAAGAAATGCTGTAGAAAATCATTACATGTCGGGAAATGACGAGAATGAAAGTTTTCAACTGAAGTAGCCAGAAATCTTTAGTATGTTCTGAACAAATGTAAACAGTATGAACACTCCTAACATGATGATTAGGACACAATGGGGAAGAGCCAATCACACATCATGCATTGTTTGGGACTGAAAGGGTTAAATGGCTACTGACTCACTGACGAATGTGTACATTTTGTGTGACACTGATTTATGATGTCTAGTGTAGTATCCCTGTTTATGTGCCATTAAGCACAGGGGCTAGATCCCTTGCCTTCAGCAGGCCACCCTGAGGAAAGAGACTCAACCATATGGGATAAAACCCGGTGCACTTATATCGTTCCTCTTGTTATGGATTCAGATCTGCAATGGGGTGGATTTTTAAAATTCTCCCAGGTTGACCCACTTAAAATGGGCTCCAGGAATGTCTTGGGAAGAAACGGCGGCTGGCATGATACTGACCACCACACCCACCGAGTGCTGATTGGTCGAAACACACCAGTCTAGAACCATATGTCCAGCATACATGTAAAAGGGTCATTTACTTGTACTTACTACTTGAATGTTGGATCCATATGTTCAGTGAATGAGTATCACGTAAGAGGAACTATAGTCAGTGTTAAGCCAACCATCACTCCCAGATGAATCCCTGATGTCCATATTAGGAGCTTTAGAGCTGTGCTGGCTGAGACAGAAATCCAACCTTGGCACAATTGAGGGTTAGAGATCAGACCGCTGAGTTGGTAGGTGAGTGCATTAACCACTACACCACCAAAGCTATTTGTGAAGTGTGCCTCCATGTATTTCACAACATTCTTATCCTAAGCCACCTGCTATGTAGTCTAAAGGAAGTGGGTTCACAACTGGACTCTGTCATTCTGTTCACAAGTGCAGTTTTTTGTTGTTGAGATCCTTGAGGTTTGTTACTGGAGCTAGTGTACATGCTCTGTGTGATACTTTTCGCAGGCAGTAGCTTCTCGGTGCAAAATGATTGAACTATATGGGACAAAACCTGGAAACCTTTATATTCTTGTCATATTAATTATACTAGGAGTAAATGATTACATGTGTGAAGACATAAGTTTATTAAATATACAATGAAGCAAAAAGATGTGTTTCAACATAGACCAAAACATTCAACTATATTTATATGATTGGCCTAAAAATAGAAAATTACCCTGCTGTATCTTCTGTGTCGGTAAGAAACTTAGACTGACCCTCCAACTGGGTATTCACATTGTCATTGGAGTAAAGCCCTATGGGATTGTTATATCGCTGTGATACTAGAGCTTTCACCATGCCTGGCTTACTGCCAGGACCTATGGGTGTGGCTGCAGGTGCGCGAGGTGCTTCGGGGACAGGTGTAGGCTTGGGTGCTGTTGTAGAACTTGCAGCACTTGGACCTAAACGTGGCTTTAAGGCAGTGTTCAGCTCTGAAATAATGAGAATGAGGTTGGGCATTCATGGGTTAGTGATCTCTGATTCATGCATTCAAATGAGTGACTGCTACAGGAGGTTCACATTGTTCACTGCAAATTCTAACAAATGGGATACACATCTTGAGTATTGATTGTGATTCTTCCTGTACAATGCCAGCAGCGTTATTTAAGGCACTCCAAACAAACCCCGCATATGCTTTCTCCTCTTATTTCAGACCACTAATTATGTTAAGTTCTTCTGTCACAACCATTAACATGAAACCTCTTTGTAACTGTTATTACATTAACTTCTTTTATGTGTGAAGGGAAAACGCTGGCTATTGAATCCCAATCAATATACACTAGATGTTAGCAATGTTTTGAGGACATTCGTACTCTAATATACCTAACATTTAGTTTACTATTGCAGGGATAATGAATAAACAATGTAAGGGTAAAACTGAGGCTTTATGTGGACAAACAGAAGGAACATCGGTGCTCTTCTCTCTCTCCTGCCCTTTATCCAATATTGTGTCACAGACCCTCAACTAACCTATACCACGCTATCCTATCTTTTACTATCTCCTCCAGTTCACTCCTGCCCCGCCCGTATTATTCATGTTGTTCTAACATTCCAAGTGGCAATTCTAACAATTTTTCTAGACGACAGGAAGTAAGTCAATGATCCGGACTCCTTGCGGCTGTCCCTGTATCGCATCATACCTCATCTTGAAGTGCCTCTTTTCATCTTGATTGGCTGGGCTGTTATTTTTTCCTTATATCTTTAGACTTCTTTATGGTTTTTCAAATTTTAAAGCTAAAGCTTTCTACGGGATGTGGTAGCAGCTCCATGCCAACCCTCTTTAGTTGCCTCTTAGGACATGCATGGTAGGACACAGTTACTTCCCATAAGGGGCCCCAGTAACACAAAGACGAATATCATTGCATGACAATAGATCAAACAAAGAAGTTTAACAAAAACTGGGATTGAAGAAACTATCCCTGAAATTGACCAAAGTCAGATAATTCATGTATTTTGGCCGTATAAGGAGACAGTTCTTTTTTAACAAATGTGCTGGAGAGGAAGCATGCAAGAGGAAGGCAATGTTACATGTGGGTGGACAAAATCAAGACTTGGCCTTGAAGAAGGTTGTTTGAGTACTCAATGAAGACAGGACGGAACATGTGATGTGTTGAAGCTAGCCTTCAATGTGAAAATGATGACGACTCAATAGGCCAGTTTTTCCTGTACATATGTTACAAAACAGTCACAGATCTTTCATAATCAGTTATCTTTTCCTCTCTCAGAGATTTCTTATATTAACTCTACCCTGATTGTTGCTTTAACTCCAGCAGTTCAAGACAAGTATCACTACTAAGTAACAACTCATCATCATCATGTGCCATGTCAGAACGCTTGGGCAATCATGTTCGAAACCTCACCATAGTCTTAGATCAAGTTTGTGTACTTGTCCCGATTATACTATTTCCTCTTGTTCTTTGCCATCAAGTTTGCCAGCTGTTACTAAGTTTTCAGGTTTATTTCTCCTCCTATCATGCCCACAAAATGTTTTTGTCTACATCTAATTGCTCTAATCAATTTGTAATTTGCATCTGCTTCTTAAAGGACTGCCTCATTTGTTTTCTTGTGTGTCCATGGCAATTTTTGCATTTTTTCTCCAAAACCACATTTGTACTGCCATCAGATGTTTCTCAGCTTGTCTGCTTATTGTCCAAGTCTCACATAGATACCACTATATAGGATCTATATAATTCTTTAACTCTGTTTCTCATTGCGATTGACTTTTATTTGTGAGCATGTTTTCCCTCTTTTGAAAGGCTGTTTTTCCAAGGCAATTCTTCTTCTAATTTCAAAAATGCATCTTCCATCCTGCATCCTATGTTATGTCTGCTCCTGGATAGCTGTAATGATTTTTTTTACATGTTTTAGATTTTCCGTTTACTTGGATGCTGCTTTGTGGCATTTCTTCCTTCTTAGAGATGACCATAATTTCTGTTTCCTAACAATGTAATAGCGGGTATCCCTGGCCTAGGAGTTAACGTCTTTCTACGTAATCCGGTATTTTCTCGTGAGTAACGTAACCTGCGCGAGAATCTGTAGCGGTTCTCGCTGCGTTCGTAACTTAGGGGTATGTGAGCCGGTCGCTCAGAAAGCAATGGTAAACTACTGAGCGTATCTTGCCTAGTATATCAACAGCAGCTGAAAAATGCTGTTGTTGACTGATGTCCTGTAAGGGATATGAAAAAAAAACAATTTAATTCTAAACCTAATAACTTGCTGTGTACAAACTGCCTGGAATAGAAAGCAGTATCTAGATAGAATCTTTGTTTGTTAGCTCTGTGATCTATACTAGCAAACTTCTGTCTACGCTTTTGCTATACAGCAAAATTTTGTCTATGACCATTTTGTCTATACCATAATGCCATGTTTGCAGACATCACATCAAGACTGTTTGTCAGCAGATGCCCATGTCAAACTCCCTGAAGTTTGTGTAGATGCCAATAGATGTAATAAATAATGTCTAAATTACCGAAAGTGAAAATGGGTGACACATGCACCTAGGTAAGCAAGGAATTTTTAAAAGACCAAGTAGTATATGTTACAGTCAGTGGTGAGGGCAAGAAAATGAGTCATTCAGAAGTGCACTCATGAAAGCAAGATAAAACACACACAAAAAGAGGGAAGGAGTAACAATTTCACTTCTAAGTTCTATAGGTAACATAAAGATTCAAGGTTGATGTCTTCATAAAATCTCTGACTTCCATATTATAAGGCTACTGTGACAAATGATTACAACCACTAGCTGCCAGTGCATTATTTTATATAAATTACCAAACTACTATTTCATCCAATCCCTTCACAAATTTAAGCATTGGGTTTCATCTGTGTTGTACAGCTGAGCATATTTGCCAATGTTACATCAATGTTTTGTTGTAAAATTTTCACTTCTAAACCTGCATGATTCACATTAGTTATTTTCATGACAGTTTATGTTGGCTAGCCCAGCTGCTGTAATTATGGACACTACAGATTTTTAATTAAAAGTTCTCTCAGGGTTAACAAAGGGGTAGAAGGGATATCCATAGCCTGAAATGGATATACTTAGCCATTTATGGTAACACTGAAAATGGGAGCCACGGCTGCGTAATGGCTAGATGCTCACTTGTTGATCCATTGGTCATGGGGTTGAATCCAGATCAGGGCAAATTTTTTTTATTTACCCTGGCTCCCTGGTCAACCCAGCCTAAAAAAAGGTACCAGGAAATGTCTTGGGAAGTAAAGGCAGCTGGTGTGATTACCCACATGACCCACCGAGTGCCAACTGCTCTATGAAAACATGGGTATAGTACTGTATGCTCAGTGAGCCAAAGGGCATGCAAAAGGGTCCTTTACTTACAGACAGTAGTATATTCTTTACAGGACATGCAATCAACCCCAGCATTTGTTGGCTGCTTGTGATTTACAAGGCAAGTTTGCAGTAGTTCGCCATTGTTTTCTGAACGACCGATACTCATACCATTGTTAAAAATCAACACAAGGCAGTCTGCTTCCAAATCAACTGCAGCTGATTTTGAATGAACTATGCAGGATTATGAATCACATTAACTACCCTTTTGTCACAGATGTCACTTATCTGTATAACTTATTTTTTTTTTTTTAAATAATAAACTCACTGATATCAGAATAATGATGTGAATAATTACCTCTGCCCTCATCCATGAGATTTGTCAAATATTTGAAAGACTTAGACTGGGGTTGTCCTGCCTCTGGTGATTCTTCTCTTTCGGCGTATTTATCTGCTACACTTTGAAAATGTTGCTCTTGTTTTTCTTGACTATGATTATTCATTAATTAAAGGGAAGGAAAAGAAACGAATGCATTTAGGTAAGTCTAAACCCACACACACACAGGAAGTGTTTAAGAAATGACACAAAATACAGCATACCATAAAATTCATGTGCCATACAGCATGGCAATAACACATAACATGTGTTGGTTAATTTATGATTACAAACTGAATCATAACTTCCAACACAATAATATACAAGTGATAATTATTTCATTAAAACTGTATTGAAATAATGATTGTCACCAAATTTCATGCCAATTTTAATTAGCAAGGGGTATGATCAATTAATTTCTAAGGTATTTACATGTGGAATGTTAAATTTAATAACAACACTGTACACTACACACAAGGAAATATTGGTTGACTCAGTCTAAGGCACATATATGCACTGCATTCTGAAGTGTTGGCACATGATAAACTGTAACCAACATGCCAATGACAACAAGGTCAAAACATGAAACCTGATGGTGGAACACAACTGTTACACTGAAAACATGCAGATACATGAAACATGTATGCAGATACACACATATAGCTTTAACTTGTTTCATCAGAATCACATAGCTATATGTGTAAACAACTATTATCTGATAAAGCTACTGCAGAATTTCATAGATTCATAGAAACTTAACTAATCTTTACTATGTGCATTGATTGAAAACTGGTTATTTTATGTGAGTAATTTGTTAATAGAAGATTAGAAATTTCCAATACAGAATCAGAGAAATGAGTTTTACATTCAAGATTATTCTCTCTGGCCAGTGAGCTGGGAGTCTGTTGACAAATGCATTACCCATAAATTGGAGAAGGAAACATTACCCATATGCAGGGGAAGAAAACATTACCCATAAACCGGGGAAGGAAACATTACCCATAAACTGAGGAAAGACACATTACCCATAAACCAGGGAAGGAAGCATTACCCATAAACTGGTTAATGAAACATCCATAAACCTGGGAAGGAGACATTAACCATAAACCAGGCAAGGAAACATTACCCATAAACCATGGAAGAAAACATTACCCATAAACCAGGGAAGGAAACATTACCCATAAACTGGTAAAGAAAACATTACCCATAAACCGGGTAAGGAAACATTACCGATAAACCAGGGAAGGAAAATTACCCATGAATCGGAGAAGGAAATATTATCCATAAACCGGGGAAAGAAAAATTTCCCATAAACTGGGCAAGGAAACATTACCCATAAACCAGGCAAGGAAACATTACCCATAAACCAGGCAAGGAAACATTACCCATAAACTGGAGAAGGAAACAATACCAATAAACCAGGCAAGGAAACAATACCCATAAACCAGGCAAGGAAACAATACCCATAAACTAGAGAAGGAAACAATACCCATAAACCAGGCAATGAAACAATACCTATAGATCTGGCAATGAAACATTACCCATAAACAGGGCAAGGAAACATTACCTGTGAACCGGGCCAGGAAACATTACCCATAAACTGGGCAAGGAAACATTACCCATAAACCGGGCAAGGAAACACTCCTCATAAATTGGGCAAGGAAACATTACCCATAAACCAGGCAAGGAAATACCTATAAACAGGGCAATGTAACAAGGAAGCATTACCTATAAACCGGGCAAGGAAACAATATCCATAAACCAGGCAAGGAAACAATACTCATAAACCGGAGAAGGAACCAATACCCATAAACCAGGCAAGGAAATATGAGCCAATCAGACCTAATCCTAGCCAGTCAGTGAATGATGTGCTGAATCATGTTGCATCCTATTATGCATCTCTACAGATGGGAAGTCCCAGTACTGGTCTTGCAATCTCCACTTGTTTCTGAGCTTGAAAGAGGGGAAGGAAATCTATGCACCACAGTTAGTCTCCTTGATAATAGCACTTTGGTACCAGGCTGGGAGAAATCTTTTTACTGCAATCTCACTTTGACAAGTGCAAGTCATTTAAGAGCTTAAAACTGTCTTCCAGATGGTTATCAACAAATCAACGATTCAAGATTATAAATGTGGACCTTTTTTTTTTGTTAGAATGACTGTACATTTTTGTAACAATATTAGTTTAGGAAAATTATACTTTCAAAAAACCTTTCTTTAAAAAATTATTTTCAGAAGTTACGATATAAAAAATTTTAATGGTTGACCGCTTAAATGGTTTTAAAGAATGAAATTACAGATGACAAAAATAATATAAAGAATGAGAAATGTAGGTGATGTAGTATGTGACAATGCAGGATTAAATATTCAAGAAAATATTTTAACAAAATAAATAAGAATAATTTCAGATAATTTATACAGCTAAATAACAACTGGATAGAGTCAAATTTAAAAAAAAACAATTGTTATTTATTTACTTTGGCTTGAAAGACCATGACAAAATCAAACAATCTTATCTATTATTTAAATTCCCACAGCGTTCTAGACACATCATCATTGCCTATTTAACAGATTAAAAGTACTCGGTGACACTTGACATCAACAGACTATGTATCTAAGGCCAGTTGGGCTCATACCTAAAACCTGGGAAAACTAAGCAACCAACCATACCTGGACAGAGACAAATTGGATGTTTGCTGAGACAGGCTGGTTTCATAGCTGGGCCGAGCAGGTGCTTGACTCCCAAAAGGTCGAGGAGCAGAATTAAAGGTCTGTAATAGGCAATGTCAACAACAGCGTAATGAAACTTACAAAGCTAATTTACCACAAGTAATGTTAGCACTTTTTAATAGGGATTATATTAAATCAGAGTATACTTATTTTCACAATGAAACGGCATATATTGTAGTGTGAAACGTCATATATTGTAGTGTTAGCAATAATTTATCTTCACATTTTTCTCTTCTGGAGGGAACTCCCTTCCTTCCATGCTACTTTGTAATGCTTTGGGCAGACTACTCTGCAGAAAGAGACCAGGCCATGTGGGATAAAACCGGGTTCAATGAAGTCAACCCTCTTGCGTTTAAACCCCATTTTAAAAGATGATGATTCACTTACCTGCTGAGATGCAAAGCCAGGAGGTGAAACTCCTTGAGGCCGAACATTCCAATTATTGCTGGTATTGATTTCAGGTCCATTGAATCTGTCATTCCCTGGCGTGCCACCCCTAGGAATAATAAGTTATGTGGTTATTTCCATAACAATAATTCACTTGGTTACTTCCATATAGTTGACAGAAGCAGTAATATTCATTACTAAACAAATTGCAATGTGCGAGCCTGTGTGTGAGTGTGTATGAGTGTGTGTGTGTAAAATGGTCTTGTGGACAAGATAAGCAATAAAACTTACACAGATTAATCTTATGAGAAGCAAGCCCTTATATGAGAGCACTAGAAAGCTAAACAACCGGAATTTCATTAAGACACTTTAAAATGTATATGCATCTGATTTTTACAAGTTTTTATGGGACAATACATAAGGCATGTTGTTAACATACTAATCCTGCCATGAGATCTTACATCTGCTGATGATCTCTGTTGTGCTGTGCTATAACTGCTCTGACGTACTACTAAACCTTCTTTCATGTGCTAACTGCTGTAATATACTGCAATGAAACACTTATGTTATAAGATATTAACTGATTCACACATAATATATCGCCAATTGTGACCTCCCGTGTGGACAGAAGGACGATATATCGCCATACTGGCGTGTCCTCATTTTATTTGTTTTGTATCTTTCTGTAATTTCCATGCTCAGTGAACGGAAATTTATATTAAAACACTTGTTCATTTGATTGTGTGCCAGGTTTGGTCCAAACCTAGTTTTTCTTTGGCATTGAATCAGTTAAGATCATTATGAGATACTACAATCTTTGCTATAGGACACTGAAGATCTACATTCAGATAATACTAACTCTACTACAATGAGATGTGACTAATGTCTGTAAGATATTACAGTTACTTTCATGTCCTTTACAGGATGTTGCAATAAACCCCAGCATTTATTGGCTGTTTGTGATTTATTAGACATTGTTACTCCAGTAGTTTGCCATTGTTTTCTGTACAGCCATTGCCTGGTACCATCAAAATCAACTCAAAGCAGTCTGCTTCCAAATCGCCAGCAGTTGATTTCAAACCCTCAACTCGGTATGACAGGGAATTATGAAACTGCCCATCTCACTTTCCTGTAAGGCATATAAGGCCCAGATAATATGTTATTAACTATAAAGCAGCACACTCTCACTCACTCTGGACTGACACTACTAGATCTACAATTAGATAATATTAACTCTACCATGAGATGTGACTAATTTCTATAAATTAACTTTAAAATAGCATACAACTGGCACTGCAATGAGACATTACTAAACTCTACAATGAGATATCACTAACTTATATAAGACATAAAATACTCTACAATGACTTACTACTAACATTACATGGAGACTCTACTAACTCTGATATGGTATTTCTAACTCTTCTGTGAGAATACAAATTTGTTTATTCATTAACAATACAATTACTAACACTGTGCTGATGGCACTGATCATCTGAAAGATACCATACAGAACTAAGACTGGAGATTTCAGTGGATTCAGATGGCTATAAGGATATACATAACACAGTAACAAATCTATTTCTGTGTATATGAGTATGTGTTTAGGATTCTGTGTGTCAGCGTGTTATGTGTCTATATGTATGATTTTGTGTGTCAGTGTGTATTAGTGTCAGTGTGTATGTGTGAGTGTATGAGTCTGTGCATGAGTGCATATGTCTTTAAGAGTGTGTATATACCTGCGAGTGTATAAGTGCGTGAAAGTGTGCATACGTCAGTGTGTACATGTATAAATGTGCGTTTCTGTGTGTGAGTGTTTCTGTGTGTGTGTGTCTATGAATGTATGAGTGTGTACAAATGTGTGTGAGTGTGTTTAAATGTATGTGTATAAATGTGTTTCTGTGTGTGAATGTGTCTGTTGATGTGTCTGTGTGAGTGTGTATAAATGTGTGTGTGTGTGTGTGTATAAATGTGTGACTGTCTGAATGTGTGAGTTTGTATAAATGTGTGTGAGTTTATCTTGAGAGTGTACAAATGTGTGTGAGTGTGTATGAGTCTCTCTCTCTCTCTCTCTCTCTCTCTGTATATGGGTGTGTGTGTCAGTGAGTGAGTGAGCGAGCGAGCGAGGTGAGTGCCTGTGAGTGTGCATAAGCCTTTGTATGTTTGTGCATGAGTATGTGTTGAGTCTGTATGTGTGGGCGTATTGTCTTTTTGTTTGTGTGTATTTGTGTGTGTGTCTTTATGTGTTCATGTGTGTGACTGTATATGTTTATGTGTGTATGAGTCCACATGGTGAGTACAATGTGCATGTTTCCCTCTGTTGACTGAACTCAACAACAGTAGAATATATCAAGAAGTAGTCACATGCAACAACGTGCACTAAGAAGACTCAACAACATTGTCAAATAAGTCATAATAACAGGCTGGTGAATGTTTAAAAGCCACATGCCAGTAATGCTTTACAACAACATGTGTTTTACAACATTGCCGTAATTAGCCATTAAATTAACCATTACATCAGAACGAATGTTTGTGGCCATCAGGTGTTCTGATCAAACATACTGAAAAGAACTAAGTTGTTCTACGTTTACACACAGAACTGTATCCTGCACAGCTAGGACATTTGGATTAGGGCCATGTTTGTTTGAGCGTACTATTATCAGATTATTGCTTTTTTATTTTTCGGAGAGGTATAACTCCATCCCTGCTCTTAGCTTGTCAGGTCTTAGTCAGAAATTACTGAGTTCATGACAGCAGACGGTACTACCTGTTTTCTGTTAGTGCAGAATGTTGAGCAGCGCTCACCAAACTCAACACCCCACATTGTGCCAACAGCTTAGGGCAGAGGAACGCAATTTGGAGAGTACAAGCCTTATCCTGATGCGCGGATGTGCAACCTAAAGACTAAATGTCATGGCAGGGCAGACCTGGCCCTAAGCCTTGGTTGGCAACTGGTCTAGGATCAAAGCTCAGACAGGCAGACAGTTAGAGTACTGCTTTGCTGATCTGGCAGCTTCTGTGTCTTGTCTTGTTTCAGACGTACTGGTGTTACCTTTCCTCTGTAGGCAGGCTGAGAGAGGGATCATGCTGCATGGGCAACACATAGTCTCTAAACTCAGCCCAGGCTTTGTCCTATGCAGAGATATAACTCCATCCCTAATTGTGTATTTACTTAGCATAATTGTGTAGAAGTATGTTGAATGTGTCATGTAGGAGTTTTCACACATTCTCAAATGTCAGTATTCCAGTGCATATCAGTATGATGATTTACTGTTTCAACATAATTATATTCTTTAAGTTATTAGGAAGCTAGGCTTTTGGTTGCCATATGACTAGGATAGCAAGTGTCATAACAGGTTGCAGATGTTGTGCGTGCTATCTATAGTGTTCCAACTTTCCAAATAAAAGGTGAATAAAGGAAGGGAACTGATCCTCCCCTCAAAACAGTGCAATATTCTATCCTGTGATGAACTAGACATAAAACAGCTGGAGCTTCCTGAACAAATTGTGCCATGATTAGCTGGATTCTGAGGCTGAATGTCTATGGAATACGGTGTATTCAGTCACACACCAACCTTGCTTAGTTCCTTCCTGCGAGATGCTTCAGGTAAACTATACTGGCCTGGTATATATGGAATCCCCAGCATCAATTAACATCCTTATGCCAGCTGTTGCGGTATTATTATCCCCTTTACCTTTTGTTCAGTATTATATTTCAGCATTTAATATGGCAGAGTGTATTGCAATAGTAATCTTCAGATTTTTCTGTGAATTATCTGAGAAGGAAAAGTGATGAGTAAAGGAACTGGCCAGCAAACACCTAGAATATGTGAAGGCCTCTCTGTCTGTTTGTGTGTGAGTGTGTTGTAAGTATGTGAAGTGTTCGTGTGTGTCTTTCTATACAACTTAACCATCAGCGTGGCACGATTTCCCTTCATTTAAAACGTGTTCACACCGTTAATTATATATATCTACAAAAGCGGACAATACTAGAATTTCTAGTAGAAACCTAAGCTAAAGAGAACATGTTTTAACAATAACATAGCGCACGTTAAGTGCCGTCGCCTGTTGTCACGACGGCCCTGTCGATCCTGTTTTATGCAACCTAAGCGTGAATTGAATGTCGCTTGCAGCAGCCCGACAGCCCTGATAGATAGTAAACTTCTCTACTGACCTGACCTGTTATCGCTAACAATCACACTAAACAATTACCATGTTGACGATGGACATGCTGGAGGACCTTAAGCAAACAGATGCTATAATATTAATATAATTAGAATCAGCATCCCATTGTGAGAGATTACGACTTCTTATGTTAATCCCCTCACACGAGGCTCTCTATCAGTGGTGAGTACAAAGAAAGTGACTGCACTCATTCACAATGAGGCGTGCAGGCTGTATTATTTCTAATCAGTTTTAACATCTTGCTTATAACTATGGTGACCGGAAAGGTGGATGGAAAACGTACGACTACAAGAGGGAGACAATTATTTTAGTTGGATGGCATGAGAAATTTAAAAGATATGCCAGGAAATGCCATCAGACAGCAACATTATAAGATAAGCAGATTTTTAAAAATCGTCTTTTTTTTTTTTAGTTGGTACTGTTTTGATAGCAGACAATGAGCAACATTTATTGGATGCGGTTATTGTACACAATGAACAACTATGATTAGATAAATAACTAATAAAACAAATTATAGTCGTCTCCAAGGAGAAAGAAATACCGAGATAAAACATCCAAATAAACGGAGCAATTCTTGAGCCGGTGCAACTAAACTGGAACAGTCATAACATCTTCTTCCTCTTCTTTCGTTCGCCTAAATTATGTTTATAACTGCAATGTTGTCTCTTGTATGAATCTAACAGTCTTTTTTAGTTCATTCAGCGGTCCATAGAGTTTATCTTCCACTGTTGTCTCTCTAGGCCAGAAGGTTCGCCTGGATATGTTGTAGTTTGGGCAATCCTGGAGTATGTGCTCTGCTGTCTGCGACGCCAAACCACATGTGCACATGGCTGAGTCACCAATCTTGAATTTTGTATACATGTGGTTGCGTAATCTATTGTGTCCTGTTCTGAGGCGCAGAAGAATTACCTGTTCTGGTCTGTCCATAACATCTGACAGAGGATGTCTTGCACAGATAAGAATCGCTGTAGCAAAAGTAGCCTTCTGGAAGATGGAAAACATACTCACCAATTTTCAAAAATAGCTGTCATTGCAGTGAGAAAAACAAAGTGCAATATGGAGTCTTTACTGTTGTATGCATGTGAAAAATAGACAATAAGAAGGCAAGCTCAGAAATATCTAATGGTAGTGGAAATGTGAGGAAAATGCAAAGAATACTATAGCCAATCAGATAACGAATAAGACAGTCCTTCAAGGAGCAAATCAAAACCGTCAAATGATCAGACAAATTAGACGTGGATGTTTTGGGGTACGTCGTGGGGAGTAATAAACATGAAAACTTGGTGACGACTGGCAGACCTGATAGGAAAATACGAGGGGGAAGACAAAGAGATAAATACCTGATAGCTTGGCAACATGGCATAATGGAAACACGAATACGGGCCTGACTCTAGACTCTAGAGATCGCGTGAGATTGTGAACCATAACCGACTAAGCCTATTGACACGATACTTGATGATGATGAATATTACACCAAATTTGTCTTTGAGAACTTGAACTCTTAGAAATGATCCTTTTAATAAAGAAAAAAAGATTAGAATGTGTGAAATTCCGTGGTTAAGAAAAGTAGCGATGTTGCAAGAAGCGACTGAAACAACGGCATAAGACAGCCAGCAAATAGGGACAAGGTAGTGACTAGAAACCTTTTATCGATAAACACAGTATTCACATGTTTATTAATATGATAACAAAGTGCCTAAATTTACCAACACTACGTGCGTACTATACCAAGTAGCGTGGCTGTGGAGCAAGATGAAGAATAAGGTGGAATGATGGGGTTAAAGAAACATCACAGTAACATCACCTGACAGTAGGCCTACATCGCCAGCACAATGGTGACGATAAGATAAGGTAGTCCTATAGCAGACACTACCATCGGGGTGTGTGTGTGAAGTGTTAGGCCTTCACATATTCTAGGTCATGGCATATGAGCTGGGGTATCCAGTTTTCTTTTCCGTCGCCTTTCCTTCCCAGAACAATTCCAGTAAATTCTAAAAATGTTCTGGTATTTGTATGAGGCTGGGTCGACCCCAAAGCTGTACTGACCTGAAAAAATAATCCTGTCTCTAACTGAAACTGAACCCGGAGAACTGTCTTGTCGGGTAAAGTACACTAACCACTCTGCCATCACCGCTCCTAATACGAATACTAGACGTTTTATTTTTTGCCTGGCACTAGAATGTATGCACTTAAATTTTGTTGCATATCCTTAACAGGACGTAACAGTCAACTCCAGCAACTTTTGACTGTTCTTGTGATTCCTGAACAAGTGTACGTTCAAATAGGTTGTCATTGCTTTCTGAACGACCGGCACTCCTACTATTGTATGGAAACCAACGTAAGGCGGGCTGCTTCCAAATCACCCACAGTTGTTTCGAATGAGGTATGCGGATTTACGAATTGCATTCGTAACTCGTTTGCCACTGAGCACTTACTGCATTGAAATTATTACCTTGGCCAGTGTGTTCTATAGCTTACCTATCTCCCGCCTTATTCCCTCTATGTGTATGATATAACCAATAGGTATGAATGCAGCTATTTAGTGAAACCATCTGTGACAGTCGCATACTGTTCTGTATGCGGAAGACTAGCTACATTTTTACATGACAGGTGTAGCTGCTATTTGATTTATCGCCACGCACTTATTGCCTTATACGTGATTTAGCTTGTTCTGTGTGAGCTATGTTTCATACGCGATTTAGCTTATTCTGTGTGAGCTATGTTTCATACGTGATTTATCCTGTTCTGTATGAGCTATGTTTTATGTGATTTAGCCTGTTCTGTGTGAGCTGTTTTATGTGATTTAGCCTGTTCTGTATGAGCCATGTTTTATACGTGATTTAGCCTGTTGTGTGTGAGCTATGTTTTATACGTAATTTAGCCTGTTCTGTGTGAGCTATGTTTCATACTTGATTTGGCTTGTTCTGTGTGAGCTATATTTCATACATGATTTGGCTTGTTCTGTGTGAGCTATGTTTAAAACACCCATCTCTCACTGCACTTACTAAGTGTCTTTTGCTTTCTGTTGTTACCGTTGGGTTGAGATGCGGCCCATCCTTGTAAAATAGTCGGTGCATAATTTTCTGAAGTTTCTTAAAGTTGTCTGTGAAGGAAAGGAAGTGCTAGCACCACCTCATTATGCCGTCACCTAATATATTTGTATTTCACACCCATATTGCAGTATCCACATGAGGATATCTGTGTCTTATTATGATGGGAACATTTCAGCAGGCATTTGAAAGTATAGCAACAACTGTAACAGGATGTTGGCATTTCTCTAGACAAGTATTTGCTAGCTTTTGCTTTTCTTCTCTACCACTTGAAGTGGAGCCTGACCGTACGCGGTAATTTCTTAGCCTTCACTTTATAATGACGTTGTTGGGTGTCCTGAGCCTATGTGTGTGGTACTGGTGTGTTGTCTTGGGTGCATAAAGCGTTTACTTGTGCAGTGTGGACAGATGAACATGAATCGCCAAGTCGTGCAGAGATACGAAGATGGTAATGCAAGCAGAAAAGCTCCTCAGATTGTCGAGTCACACTTTGAAGAACAGATTTAAAAACCTAGGAATGAGGCTGTTGAAAAGAAGCAGTTTTATGCACCAAACCTTAGAACTGCATGAAAACTATTTCGGAATAACCCTCTTCAATAGAGTGAGATATGACCAGTAAGCATCCAGACAATAATGAAAGACAAGGATGAACGTAACAGAGTAGAACGCAGAATAACCACTCTCGGTTGTCTTGATGATGAATAGCCACATGATCTTTGGGCTCTGAGTATACACGGACTGGCCAGCATAAAATGGTATTAGAAATGGAGTAGTGGGGGTGTACATAGAAAATCAAATAATACAAGAGATACAGTCAGAGTTCCAACAAAAAAAAGAAGTGTCACAACCTTAATGCAGAAATCCGGGGAATCAAGACAGCAACAGAGAAACTACTGCACACCAATCATGGTTCATAATGTGTGGTATTACTGGCAGAAGCAAAATTTGTATTTCAGGCACTTCAGCCCAATTAATTATCAGCCAGCACTACAGACTCTGCTTGTCTGAACTAAGCAACCAGCATAAGGTCACCATTCAATGGATACTGTCTGGCTGTGGTGTATCTGGAAATGAGAGTTGATCAATAAGCCAAAGGTGCAATAGATGAGCGATCAGGCTCACCGCTCGCAAATCACCACAAGAAAATAATTAAATCAATCAGAAAGTCACCAACATCAGCACAAGTAACCATATTTTGAACAGACCAGACCAAATCATTATTGTGTGCCTCAGAACGGGACACAATCGACTCTGCAGCCACGTGTATACACAATTTAAGATTGGCAAATCAGCCAAGTGTGCATTTCAGGGGGAGTGGGGGGGGGGGCGCTCAGATAGCAGATCACATACTCCAAGACTGCCCCGAATATAACATATCTATGCCTTACCTCTGGCCTAGGGAAACATCAGTGGAAGCAAAACTTTATGAAGCACTGTGCGAACTATACAAAGTCTATACAATATACAACCTGTTGATATAAACAATTTATTTCAAGCGAAATAAGAACGAAAAATTAAAAGAAAGAAACGCAGATGTTCTAGGCACCCCCGAATAGTATATGCATAGCATATGTATGAAACAACATGACAACGTATGTGTACATGACAGCGTAGTGTCGGCTTTGCATTAACGCGTGTGTGTACATGAACACGTAGTTTGGACTTTGTGCTAACATTTATGTGCACAAAACAACGTAGTATGGACGGTGTGCTAACATGCAATTTTACATTGTGGATGCCGTACATACGTTTCTAAGAAATTGTGAAATGTGCAAATGCAAACAGCAATCTTCTAGTTTTTATGTTTGCCTTTTAATCCCCATAGGCGCAGAGGCACTCAACTAACTCACATCAAACCCTCCAATCTTTTACCATCTAACGCAGCTTTCTCCGTGTTCCTTTTATATTACTATATATATATATATATATATATATATATATATGAATTAACTATAAACAAATATACAATTGTAACAAACAATACAAACATATTGTGAAGGTATGCTCAACACACCATCTATCGTTGAGACATATAAATAAACAACATGCACATACAATCATGCCTTACGTGCGAGATTACATGCTGCAATGGGGTACTGACCGGGATGCGCAATGCTTGTTGTTTCTGCTTTGACAATAGGAACTATTGGATAGATTGTATTAAGTAAAAGCAAAAGACCATTTCCCACGCCTTGAGGTGCATTGGGTGCATGGTACTCGGCCCTTATTTTTACAGTCCAATCGGTACTTGGTGGGTGGTACCAGGTGTAGATTTTACTTCTTCATATTGAAGTTTTTTGCGCTCGCTCGCTTTGAACTCAAGCGTAGTCCATACACTATTTATAGTAGTGGTGGGCTGAATTTTGCGTGTGGATTAGCTTTCCCTATTAACAGTGACCCACACCAACAGGCGAACCAACTCCGACTTCAGAGGTACTTGTAATTTATGTCCCAAGTCAAGGACGACAGGTCAAGATTTTAGTCCAGCTGTCCGGTGTAGGGGTTGAACCGCTAACCTCGGCATCAGCACGCCGGATGTTTAAGAACACGCGTTCTTACCCATTCAACCATGCTGACCAGCATATTGAAGTTTGTGGGCAAAGTAATATAGATCTCCGCAGATGTTTGTGGCGGTTAACTGCTTGAGAATCCTCTGGAAGACTCAGTTTTATCTCTTAAATCCTATGCAATTGCGATCAGGTTATGTGAGTCGTGAAAAGACTTGCATTGGAATGAGGTTGGTCTACAGACTTTTCCCCTGACCTGGCACTAAAGTACTATCTCTAATGGGCATGTGTTGCAGGTTTTTTTCTCCTTTTCCCAAGCTCAAAGGCCGGTGGGGTGTGAAAGGTTGGTACTGAAACTTCACATCTGTGTAGAAACATATGTGGATGTAATGCGAACATGATTCAGCACATCACACATCAACTGGTTGGGATTAGGTTGGTCAAGCTTCCTCCACAAGTTTTAGTTACTTCATTGACAGCAGACTACAGCCAAATACATAGAGACTAAACATTTCACACAGACCAGACTGTGAAATGAACCGGACCGTAACAAGCCATAAGAGGCGATGTAACGACAAAGCCACGCCACCACTTTCCGCAAATTTAAAAGTACAAAGTAACATAAAATGTAGAAAGTGTAGGTATATATTTTGTTGTTCTCTAACATTTCATATAGGTTGCATTCACAGGGCATTGTCTGTTCCCATGGTTATTGTCTGTTCTAGCGAGCATTGTTTGTTCTCATGTACATTGTCTATTCGCACGGACATAGTCTGTTTCTTGGACATTGTCTGTTTCATGAATACACAACCAAAGATCACGACAGAAACTGCTAGAAATACATTACTACCAACCTTCACCGAGAAGATGGTATTGGGCGATGATGATGATGATGATGATGATGATGATGATGAAGATGATGATGATGATGATGATGATGATGCAACTTTGTATGTTTGAGACAGGGGTGTAGACTAGGAGACAAAAAACGGGGCTGCGAAGAAGTTTGGAAACCACTGCACCTGAGCATTATATTCCGAAAAACCCAAATATAGACCTTGAATTACGTAAAGACGCATATTCTTGACGTAACCCTCAACTACAGAGACGCGCAAACACACGCAATAAACAGCAAACTGGATATACGAAAGATACCGGTACATTACTGCGTCTAAACGGGTCAGAAATGTTACTCCAGCTGAGAGAGATTGCAGCCCTAGCTCGCCGAGTTTTCTCAGGTTTGCTATCAGAAATAATTTATTGTAGTGCGGTATTATTTTCCCCATTAGACTATCAGTGCGAACACTCATTAAACCAGGCACTGGCGGATATACTGGTCTGCATTAGGCATAGATCAACTTGAATGAGAACACAATAACTACTAAGTGAACAGCATTTACACGCTCCCGCCTCTGTTGCTGCTTGTATGTTCAGACGAAGGCAAACTTACAGTTTTCGAATCTGCAGCAGCACATGTGTATGTACATTTTTTGTACATTTTTCCTAAGTGTGGATAAAACAAATCTTGAGAATATATACAGACCAGAGGACATGCAAACTGCCGGCAGTTTTCGGGTTACGGAGATTCGTTTTGCAATGATTTTGAAACGAAGAGGCCGACAATATAATACATTATATGCGCAAAAATGTGCACCAATTAATATAGAAACAGCAATTGTAGAAAATGTATGCATAAAGGTTAGCAGTACGTTGCAATCAACCCCAAAATATTTTGGCTGCTTGTGATTTCCAAAGTAAATTTTGCGTTCAGTAGTTTAGCATTGCTTTCTGAACAACCGTCGTTCATGCTATTGTGAAAATGAAGGCAATGTGGTCTGCTTCCAAATCGCCTGCGGCTGATTTGGAACCCGGTGTGCGGGATTAATGACACTGTGTTGACTTCCCATAAATGACCACGCCAAACAAGAGCCGGAAGTGGTGACAAGAAGTCAGATAAAGGGCCTACTCTGATGTACATTAAAAAGTCACTTAAAAGTTGACAGGGTCGATTTCATTGAACCTGGTTTAATCCCATATTGCTCAGTCTCTTTCCGCAGCGCAGGCTGCCGAAAGCGTCGTACAAAGCACGAACTCCGTAGCTCTAGCGACGACCCCAGGAGTCTCCGAAAAAATGAACCCGTAAACCAAAGGACGCTGCCCGGAATCTAACCCGCAACTTTCGGAGCCCAAGTCAGATGGCTTGACTACTTCGCCACGAAGACCCCTATGTAAATTAAAAGACGTAATCTAGAATGGCCTTCAGTAAACCAGTTATATAAATGTGCTTCGTGTGAATATACCATCAGCGACAGGCTGTAAAGGTTATTAGGTGAACACTCTTTCTCAAAGAATAACGACAGTTGCATGTTTTTTTTAATGAAGGTGCAATCATCCCCAGTATTTATTGGTTGCTTGTAATTTACTGGGCAATTTTATATTCTACAGCTTGCCACTGCTTTCTGAACGGCCGGCGGCGCTCATACCATCATCTACTCCAAAACAGCCAGCGGCTAATTTCGAATCCTCGGCCCGGTTTGTCGCGGAATTGTGAAAGCTACCTCACTGTACCACGAGCAAATATCCTTAGGGCCCAAGGATCCTTATATACGATCTATGCCAAAGACTTGGATGCCGACGCATGGCAAACGCATTGTATCATTGTACACCAGGCTCAGCTCAATACTGAACCACATGACAACAAACCCATTTTACTCCATGGCAAGGATTACGAACGAAAACTCGAAATATAACTAACTAGCTCGACATGTAAAGCAAACCAGTTTCTTCATCCGTCGAGCTTCTTAGTCATAGTTTTGTGTTTTCGTTCGTACTCTAGTTCTGTTAAAAAGTCGCTTAAAATTCGACAGGGTCGACTTCATTGCATCGAATTGTATCCCTTATGTATCTGTCTCTTTCCGCAGCGCGGAAAGCGTTGCACAAAGCACGAACTCCGTAGCTCCAGCGACGACCCAAGGAGTCTCCGAAACAATTCACCCGTGAGCCGAAAGACGTGGCCCGGAATCAAACCCACAACCTTCGGAGCCCTAGTCAAACGGCTTGACCACTTCGCCACAGAGACTCCCGTTTTGTTAGTGTCTTTTATCAATTGTGTTGTGGTTGCTTAAGTCTCTTTTTATAGGCATACTCGCTTTAATGTGTTGTATTGCTTAACTGTACTACACAACTTTGTGTAACAGATCTGTAAGTGCCTAAACCTCATTGTGCTGTGCACGACTGAGATTGCGGCATGCTCCTGTAGATATTCAATTTAATACGACATTGTATTTGTGGGCTCTTTGTTGTCATTCGTATATTTGCCATCCCTCAACCTACTTTAAACTTGCACGCACGCACAAGCGCGCGCGCACGCACACACACACAAACACACACACCGTGCATCATCTGGTGCCTACCAAATAGCGTAGGTAATGCCGTATCTCCACATATTTCGGTTCTTGGTATGGTGTGCACGGACAACAAGCAATAAAATCTTCACAAGTTACATCAAACATGCTACAAGATGTGTTTCTTGGTCTTTTGTCAAACTGATAAGTAAGGAACATATAACAGTTGCGTGCGTTTTGGCTTGTCTTCAATCATTAATTGGATAGCAATTACATGCAGGCCTAACAGCAAACACGAATCATGCAAATAATACGAGAGGCACAGTCAAGGTTTGAAGTTACAAGCGCGGAAAGACACACATCTGGCAGCCGACCAGATTTTTTTTTGTACAGGAAGGGAAACAAACCAAGTTTGTGAGCGCGCATATCCTCAGCCAGGTAATATAAAACAAGTTGCTGATATGTTTGCGATGTTGGTCGGTACAATGTATCGACTTATCCTGTAACTTTGGCTGGCGAACAAATGTATTCCCTCACACTCCCACATTTTCTACTAAATATCGCTAAACAACCAGCACACTCACGTTACATTCATCCAACTATATCCAGTTTAAAACCATGTTTAGGTTTAATAATAAAATTGCCTGCCCTATGCAGGACGCTGTGATCAACCCCAACTTGATATTCTAGGCAATTTCTCGTTCCACGTGCCATTGCTTTCTGATCGAGAAGTCAACGTTGCAGTCTAACTGACCAGTATGTGGAACTAACCCACTACCCCGCTATTAGTGCACACAAGTTTAAGCGCGAGTGCGATAAACCTACGGCCATGCTGACCTCTGTTTAGTTTAACTTAACAGAACAAGGTACAGTTGTATCCGTTGCAAGCAAACTGTAATTTCTGTGCGAAGCACATCTAGCGTAACCCCTCGAAGCACTTCTACACCTTATACACATAAGCGACACATACATCTGGTATCTTTGTTTCATTCTCCAAAAGCAGTTTCTTGTTATGGGTCTGTGATGTCATAGCACCATCACATTTTGTAGGCCTGGGAGCAGGGAGGAATATGTGGCCAGTCTGTTCATCATTTTGACAAGTGACGTGTCCAGGCGTCGAACCCGCGTCTGACCGTGCTCATGACATTACCAGCGCAGTTCGCTATCAACTACGCCAGTGTAGTAGCTCTGATGTCATTGTTCTATTGTGTTAAAAGCCCAATCATCATTACCCTCTGTGGACAACAATCACCTTCACATTAATATCCTGTCTATATGATTATTAATCTCAGTCAGTGATCGACCCTAATATAACTTATCTTTGATGTTGAACGGGGTAGGGGTAATGATATAATCGAATCGAATTCCACTATGCATTAACATCAGTCAATTTAGAATCCTCGGGTCAACAATAGAAACAACATGAACAAAACAGCAATGCCTGTAAATAATTCCTGCATGGTAAGTTACCCGCAGTCAGGTAAACGATTAATTAAATAAAACGAAAACCAGAAGTAGAATTGAACTGCCTGAGATGATAGAAAACATTCCTGGTATTGAGAAAAAGAACTCAGAATGAAACCGAAAGAAGAAAAATAACCCTAAACTACATAAAAGAAAATTACCCAAGCAGCAATTGGACCCATGCATATACAGATCGATCAGGCAAAAATTCAATAGAAAATGGAGGAGGAGGAATTCTCCTTAATTTAGAAAATGGAGTGAACAAAACACAGTCAGTGGCAACTGAAAAATTTTCAAGTAACTTCTAAGCGGAGGTAGAGGCTTTGAAAACTGCAGCAAAGATGCTCTTGATGGAGCAAAATAAAGAGAAGCAAATAGCTATCTTCACAGATGCAAAGTCAGCTGTGTCAATACTGAAGAGCAAAAACAGCACAGAACTAACTGAGAGCAGCACTCCATGGTCTATGCCAGAAATCAAAAGAAGTTGTAATACAGTGGATCCCATCACATTGCAGTATACCTGGAAACGAAGAGGCTGACAGACTAGCAAAAGAGGGCGGACGACTACCACAGCCTGACATAGACATAACCTATAATGAGGCAAAGAGGTTTATAAAAAGCACTTATAGAACCAAATGGGAATCAGAGCATCCAGGCCACCAGAAGGATGATGCATATTACAAACTCGACCGAAGAGAACAAGTAGTAATCTTCAGACTCCGCACAGGACATAACAGGCTGAAATACCTCTTGTTCAATAAACTAAAGATAGGAGATACTGATGAATGTAATTGTGGAACTGGTAAAATGACAGCTAAACATTTGCTGCAGGAGTGCCCAATATATGCAGACCAGAGAAAGATATTTTAGCCCACACCTACTTCATTTGAGGACAAGCTCTATGGAGATATCAACAAGCTCAAGTTGACTACAGCTTACTTTAACTACATTCAGGTTGACATCTAAAGGTGCATGAAGATGTATTTAGACTGCCACACTTCATACTACAGGTATGTCCTTTTTCAAAAGCGTCCCAGAGGCATGAAATGGAATACTGCTTGGATAGCAAATCCATTATGTGGAAAGTCCGAATCGAAAGCTCACTGTGTGGATGTCATCTGCACACTGCATTCTTCTGATTTCCGGAAGAACAGTCTATGGTGAATGGAAGGCCCAATATACGAAAGTGAGGCCAAGGAGCCATGTGCAGGACGTGACGATTCCTTGGGTGAGCCCAGTACCAGAGCGCTGTGTGACGGCTCTACAAGTATGGAAGCCTCCTTGGATGGCGGGGAATGCCCATGGTCTGCCCCTGCCTTCCCTTGAGGGCTGACCAGGATGTCCTTGGCTGTTCTATATGGGCCAGCTGGGATGGGGCATAACACCACAACAGTGCGAGTCAAACGTCCTAAGAAACCCCCGGGAAGGTTAACCCGGTCAAGAAATGCCCGCAGAAGTCGGATGTGTCGGCCTAACGGCGCAAGAACGCAGCTCTGCTGTAAACAGGCACAACGCAATCACGTCTGGAAAAAAAGTCCGGATGAACGCAGAAGAAGAAGAAGAAGAAGAAGAAGAAGAAGAAGAAGAAGAAGAAGAAGAAGAAGAAGAAGAAGAAGAAGAAGAAGAAGAAGAAGAAGAAGAAGAAGAAGAAGAAGAAGAAGAAGAATTGGTCAGCTCTAATAGAACACAAGTGATAAGTAAAAGACTGAAAATGCAAACGACGATAGAGCGGTGAACTGCTTATTGCCGCTACGGCCAGCCCAAGTTCAAACAAGTCATGCCTTAGAGTGGTTAGCTGAACAATCTACGTGCATAACAAAACGATCGTTACAATCTTGTGTAAACACTTAGATTGAGCTATACTGTATATTCTCAATTGGGTTGTAAAGATGTATGGGAGTTTCAACGAGTTGAATCTGTGGTAATTTCAATATGAGAAGTTCAGATAAATACCGTGACAGCCTGGAAGCTAATGGCATTCAAATGTTAAATTCACTCATGCCCGCTGACTCCTGTTTGCATATTAAATAGTAATTCCGATGTTAACTATCGCATCAAACTTCAGTTGCAATGTTAACTTAACATGTTTAAAAGGCAATGAACATAAGTTGAAAACAAAAGAAAAGATATTTGAGAAAGACCTCACAGTGAGACAGACGAAATGGCTAGCGATGCACTTTCCGTTATTTAAAATAATTTATTCAAAATAATAAAGTTATCTGTCTCTTCAACCAATGGAGGTTGAACAATGAGGTTACACATCACCTCTCGCCCAGTCAGTGAAATGTCTGAGGAAGGGAGAGACTATCAACTCTGCTCATAAATCAATAACTTTGGCTTGTACAAGTAACTAATATTTGTGATTTGTGCAGTAGCGTTTGTTATAATATTGTTTTGTTTTTTTAAACCTTTACACATTACATATTATAAACATTTACAAAACGTAACTTTTTTCTTCTGTTTTAATCAGAACAGACACGATCACCAACGACACATGTCATGGTCTATAAGATAGTTACAATAATTTCTTTGTGAGCGGATATAATACAAACACTAAACAAGTGTAAACTGTGGGCAAAAAAAAAATATAATAAGAACTGTTTACGTAGGAATTCCATAATTCTAATTGTGTTAACGGCCGTAAACTTTGCACTGACAACACACCTGTGTTACTTAACATCTGTGGTGGAAAACAAAAACAAGGGTAAATACAAATGCACTGAGAGATAATAGTGTGAAACTGACATAAATATCTCTGAGAGAAACTGAAATGCTGACAAGAGACGGGCCACATGTGGGCAGTGGTATACAAAGTGCAAAGGGAATTGTGCCCAACGATTTTCTAGATAACGGAAGGAAGAGTTCATGTTGAAAAATGTTTTAAAATGCGATTGCATGCTTTGTTAAAAATTACACTAAATTAAACGTGCTTGGCACACATTAGGGCTGTACAACAAGTAACACCACAAGATCCTGTGAATCATGACATTAACACAACATTGTACAGATAGAAGAAATTTGAACTTACCACCCATTCTGCGATTTTTTCTCTCTAATTCTTGATGGAGAAGAAAGGGAGACAATAGAGACGATGTTTATGCTCAAGGGGAAGTCGTCTAATTGATTTCATTATTACACAATCGCTTCTAATAAGCTTCTCAAATAGAAATTGTTCAAAGAAACCACAATGTAACGAGTAACAACACATCAACAAAGTTTTCTTCACAACCTCAACCAAAACTAATATTAACAAAACTTTTAAAATACGTAGATGACTTCCCCTTCTCATTATAAACATAAACCGGGCTACAAGAAAACAACACAAAATTAACAATACGCTGTGCTAGACAGCACAAACAGCAACAGCAACAAAGTCATGATTCAAACAGAAATTCTGACGTACAAAAACAGAGGAATAAATATGTATACAATAAATGGATTGCGAGTCCTTTGTGGAATAATCGACATACAATTAATATCAGCACAGAAAATACGCACAGAGAAGGTTCTTACTTCATTATATTTGCAGAAGTTCTATCTGAATAAGCAAAAAGACAGATAGGTGGAGAGAGGGAGAGAGAAAGAAAGAGAGAGAGAGATCGGGGAGGAGAAAGAGAAAAGAGAGAGAGAAAAAAAGACAAGAGTGAGATAGAGAGAGAGAGAGAGAGAGAGAGAGAGAGAGAGAGAGAGAGAGAGAGAGAGAGAGAGAGAGAGGAAAAAGAAAGAGAAAAGAGAGAGAGAAAAAAAAAAGAGAGAGAGAGAGAGAGAGAGAGAGAGAGAGAGAGAGAGAGAGAGAGAGAGAGAGAGAGCGAGAGATCGATCGAAAGAGAGAGGGGGGATCTTGAATGTTAAAATGCCGATGACTACCTGTAGTTAGTTCACATAAAAATAAAAAGTAAAAGATAAATTGATCGTAGAAAGGGAAGGAGGGCGATTTTCTCATCCTGTTGAAAAATACTGCCCTTGGGAAATTAAGCATAAATTGAATAAAGATACAAAACAGTTTGAATTTTAAAATCAGGATATAAAAGTATGCATTTTAAAACCAGGATTTAAAAGTTGAAGCATAGGGGTGAAAGTGGGCCCCTTTAATAAATTAATAACAATAATAATAACATAAGAAATCACTGCAAAGGCTATAGCAACAATTGTACACTGCTACACAAGCATTACACTGAGTAAGTTAAAAAGGATGGACAATGAATGAATGGCTACAAACAATGAAAGATGAAGGTGATCTCCAACACTTAAAAATAACAAACTTCACAACTATTAACTAGCTTTGCAACCAATAACTAACTTTACAACTAGTGACTAGCTTTGCAACCAATGACTAACTTTACAACTATTGACTAGCTTTACAACCAATGACTAACTTTACAACTATTGACTAACTTTACAACCAATGACTAACTTTACAACTATTGACTAGCTTTACAACCAATGACTAACTTTACAATTAATGACAGACTTCACAACTGATGACTAAGAACCTAGGGGCAGGCACATATACTGAAGTAAATGTGGGATAAGCGCAATATACGAAACTTCTAGAAGGTGAATATGAGAACTAGCAACAGGAGAACAACGCCTGAGAGTCATAACCCAGGCGGTCCAGTCCCCTGAGTGTAAGGAAGGTATAGAGAAAGAAACATCGGCGAGGTGGGGATCTTCTAATGACAGGAAATTTCCTGTCGTAATAGTCCCGCGCGGTAGTGACTGCTGCTGACTGTATTATGGGACAACTGGCGTCATAATGCTCTGGGGATAGGTCAAATCACATGATGACTAAATAGCAAGGTGGCTTGCAATTCTACGACGCTGCGTGCTGCTCGTCTGTTCCCACACATGGACCACAAATATCTCATCTGTCCGTTATCGACAGCGATATGACGCTGGCGTGTCACATATAAGACGGTTTGAGAAAATCAATAAGTCCATTTCTTTGTTCCGTGTTTGGGTTATTATTTTATTGATGCACGCTTGCGTGATTTCCAATAACCGTGTCAATGTAACTTCAAAGCCGGTTTTAGTCGATTTACGTATCGGGGATATCGTGGCACTCACAGGTACTTAGCGCACTCCTGCTTTGCATTGTTAGGAAAACGTGATAAACTATCAGATATATTCTAGTCATGAGTTCCGATCCACTTGAAAGTGGATTTTTTTTTTTTTTAATGACCTGGGATCATCGATCGACCCAGCTTAAAATAGGTACATTGAAATGCCATGAGAAGTAAAGGCGTCCAGTATGATACTGATCACATCACACATTTGTGGGGAGGGGGGGGGGCCTCGCTCGCTTTGACCTCAAGCGTTGTCCATACACTGGACTGATTTTTGCGTGTGGATTAGCTTTCACTATTACCATGTCTCTCGCCAACAGGCGAACCCACTCCGACTTCAGAAGTACTTGTAATTTACTTCCCTCAACCAAGGATGAGAAGTCAACATTTGAGTCCAACTAAAAGGGGTTGAACCCGCTACCTCGGCATCAGCACACCGGAGGATCAGCACACTGTATGTTTAAGAACAGGAGTTCTTACCCACTCGGCCATACTGACCTCCACATCACACATAGAGTGTCTATAAATGAGTGGGGCTCGCACCATATACCAATCCGCATCAAGGTGTGTGAAAGGCTCTTTTACTTGAATTCCTTTTACCATATAGCCAAGGCCAGGCGGACGAATAAGACTGCAGCTGGTATCATTAGTATTGGCATTCTTCGCTGGTTGCTGAAGTTGGGCGTTTATGGGAATTCCCATAGTGCTGTGATGTCGTTCTTGACTCGGATCATTTATTGCGGGAAGATATATTGTTTCGTCTAAAGTAGAGTTCTACATTTTCTGAATTGGTCCTGTCAATGCTTGCTTCTTTCAATTAATCAAGTGCCGTCTCCAAAATGAAGATTAGCTGTAATGAATCTCCAATACTGTCTGTCTTTAGCCTTGATTGTACTTTCTGTCCGACTGTTCGTCCATCTCTTGATGTTATCTTCCCACTTGTATCGTTGTCTACCTCTTGCTAGCTTGCCGCCAGTCTTAGCCTCGAGAATGGTTTATAAAGAGTGTTACGTCTGATAACGTGCTCATGATATTTCACTGCTTCTTTTAAAATTTTTATTATCAACATTCTTTTCATTCCCAGTTTTTCTATAACCGCTGTATTTGATTGTTTTTGTTTCCGTGAGATACGACATATTTTTCTGTATATCTACATCTCCAGGGCCTCTATTCGACTTCCTGATTGCTTGTTTATTGTCCAGGCCTCCGCGCCATAGAGTAGAGCTGAATATACATAGAATTTGATCCTTCTCATTTTTAATGCGTTATTAATCTCTGTAGATGTTAACATTGATTTCCTTGTGTTCAAAATTGCTTCTTTGGATATTCTTTCTATGTAGATATCAAATAGCATGGGGGAGATCACGCATCCTTGTCTCACTCTTGTATTGACTGTGAACGTGTCTGATATATCTTCCTGTATTTTATGTGTCTAGAGCACATATAAAATTCCAGCTAATATTTCAGGGTTGATACTTATCAACAAAAGCTTATACCTTGGAAATCACGCTTGTATCTGGCACACTGAGCCGTGTAAGATTCTGCTAAACGAACTGGAACATTTATTATCAAAAGAAACCAAATCTTTTGAGACAAATATTTGAAAGCGATGTTGCTGCGTGCCGTTTTCCTCGACCCACGGTAACGGCTCAGTTGCGCCAACAAGTAACTGAATTGATGTCAATCTGCAACAACCGAATCTGATGACAGTAAGCGACTGCTACGTGTCATCATGTCATTTCTAGTACATATATTTCACAGCGGATATTCCCCCGTGTCCTTACTGAGTGAACTCTATTAATTTGTGTAATCGTATGTGACCACCAACTTTGTGTCCGCTGCTGCTACGTCGTTTCCACCTTACGGGAGGATAGGGGCGAGAACAACAGGCATTAGGTTGTTTCCACCTATCGGGAAAAGAACAACCAGTGTTACGGCCATGTTGATCCACATTAGGGACTAATTAATATAGCTATAACTAACTTTACGCGGGGCCGCAAGCGTTAACAGATTATTCATAGATCTATCCTCATTTACGCCAATTAAGTTTACACGCTTGATTACCATGCTACATTATTTTAACATAATTCTGCTGAGCGGAGATATCAAAACAACGTAGCTTGAAATATGTTTTCCATGAGGAGAAAAGATTATTTACTTTCACTTTAAAGCAGATATTAATGTAGGATTGTGAATATTATATTTGTGTACAGCACGTGCTCATAACTGAATTTCTATCGCAGGTGTGAGGCACGTGCAGCGGCAGATTTAAACTGCTCGTGCAGCCGATTTTACGGTACATATCTCTCTGATAGATTATTGATCTCGCCCAACAACAGACAGTACTACACTAATTGGTGCTGTTATTTTAAGAACCAAATTAATCGCTTTGTTTCAGTCATTCGATGAATTGGTCACCCGTAGCAGGAATGAAAAGTGTTTGGTTTGGTTTCACTTTCGTTGTGCAAGGGTATCTCAACCCGGTCTTCTTTCATAGGTCACACATAGGACAGAAGCACAGTGCACAAACACCGTAGCGGCGGTCAGAATCCAAGTGTGTGTGTAGCAGAATTAGAAATTCTATAAACAATACTTTATTACAGAAATCAAAATGTTGCGTGACCTTTACCTTGCGATCAAACCCAACCCCGGGTCATTTACTAGGCAATTTTTGCATTCAGTAGTTTGCCATGTTTGTTACGTACAACGTACAGCCGCCTCCATGGCGAAGAGGTTATGGCGCAGTTCATAATCCCGCATACCACATTCGAAACACAGTTGTGGGCGATTTGGCAGCAGACAACCTTATGTTGGTTTTCTTTAATGAAATGGTATGGGTGTCGGTCGTTCAGAAAGCAATGGCAAACTACTGAAAGTAAACTTGCCAGGAATCACGAACAACCAATAATTGCTGGGGTTGACTGCTACGTCCTGTAAAAGATATGCAACTAAGTTTGCCATTGCTTTCTGAACGATAAACATTGAAGTTGAAATGACCGGTATACAGAACGAACCTATAAGTGCTAATAAAGAGAATATTTAATTGTGTGGGTAGCATTTCTAATGTGCAAGTTGTGCATGGGCAGCACCTATTCGACCTGCTCTTTTCGATCTCCAACTGCTGAATGATTTTTAACGTGTATAACGTACTCACAGGTCCGCCGAGGTTTTCAACCGTGCCCGAGCAAGACATTTGGCCAGCCAATAACATGTCTCACTACCAGTAGTCGTATTTGACCTAGTAGTCGGCTTGGCTGTGCACCCTGTTCAATGCCGCCCGAACATATTATGGCGCCACAACCAAGTATTGATGCTCATGGTCTATGATTATCGCATTTCAATTATCAGAACTGCCATCCAACACCGACGTCATAGCATTCGGGCCAGGCCCAGTTACACTCCGACTCCCGCAGATGTCGAAGAGTATGGACAATTATAATTCCAGTTGCCAGTTGGTTGCCCGCGCATCTATTCCGTCTTCTACCACTAATCTTCCTGCTAGTGCAAAACTGGATTTCTGATCCAATAAGCCACAGAACTGATTATTCGCATCAGACGAAGACAATTCACATCCATCGAGGTCACGTTATGTTACGTGTGTCATCGTGAACATTATGAGAAGGGGCATCTGGAGTACGTCGTAACCACGGAAAAGTTGGAGGGGAAAGGGGCGGGGCGGAGGAGACCAAGTGAGAATGTGCTGAACAGTTTCGCATCATGGCATGGAGTAACATCTGTATCAGAATGTGCACCAGACAGATCCAGTGGCGGACTGACCAGGGTGGTAGGTTGCCCAATGGCAATTGGCCAAACGGACACTAATGAAGTGGGCCTCCTTAAACATTAAACAATGTTAATGACCTTTCACTCCTGGTATCCAACATATTTAGACCCAATCAGTCAATACAGACGGCTATGGACATACATGTTGGCTAACGCCAAATGTCATGGACTATAAAAAGAAGAGATGAGAGAACCCACAGATAGTCAGGATTGCAACGTCAGTTAATGCGCACGGATGTATACTGGTTAGGATGCAAAAATGTGTAGCCTAGAAGATATTGCTGTTTCATATGTCCGCTTTCTTTCGACTCTCAAATCAAATTAAACAGTTCAAGCTAAACTAGACACAAAGTGCCCACGCCTTAGAACTAGGTCTCATTCTTGCAGCTTGTGTCGGATTAAATACAGACGGAAAATAGAAGTTTTCAAAATCCCGCCATTCACTAAGTGTACGACACAGAAATAGTATAGCAATATAGCAGGTCCGGGTTTCTTACACCGGGCAGACGACTACTGTGGAATGACTGTGTAAGGAGACATTTCCTGCTAACTGTGATTGTGCAGACAGGGGAAATACTTTCATGTCTAAAGCATATTTGCTCAGTTTTTTTTTCTATACAAGTACCATTGTTAGTGTAAAATAAGCGCAAAATGGGGGAAAAGTAGGATGGGTTCTCAAACCATGTCAGCTCACAGGGACACAAACTGAGAATTTTTTTAAAGCAAGATTTGTTTTTCCTTTCAAAGCATTGGGAGACAAACGGGAATAGGTATGCAGATTTTAACAACGGCAAAAAACATCAGAGTTTTGCACACACGTTATAAGAAATAGATTATAATCCAATCTATCTAGAGTTCATATTTGGATATTTCACAAATAACACGCTATTCTCTCATATTTCAAATTACAGAAACTTTGTACATATTTCAAATTACAGAAACTTTTCTAACACTAAATGTTTAAAAGCGAAAATGACTAAACTAAAGTAAAAACAAGGTAAGAATATTATAAATTTATCCCAACGACCTGACATAACAATAAAACTATATAAATACTTTAAACTCCCAACTGTCAGTATAAGAATAATGCTGCTTCCAAAACACACACACCAAGGAATTTAACAAGTATACTATATGTTAGGGAAGAATGAAAATCAAAACAGAACAAACACAGGTTGCCACCATGTTATACATGTTCGCTAAATGTTCTTTAATAAGCTAACTTCATAATTTAACTTCCAGGAGCTGCAGCTCAAACATGGAGTCTTTCCTTTTGCTGCCTTCCATCTCCCAATGGAGTACAAGTCCTCAACCAACTCACGCCAAGCCTTCTGTATACTTGTTCACGATTGATTGGATTTTCCAGCTAAAGTTTTCTCCGTGATGAGACAGCCAAAATGTTTTCTAATTTTAACAATGTATACTGCTACTATTGTCACTAAGCATCAGTATCTCACTATTCAGATATCCATTTATAGTCACAAATAATTTATATTAACAGATACAGTTTAATCATTTTCTTTTCTATATTATATATCATTGTAACCTTTATAAATATGCCGTTACTTTAAATCTTTCCAGCTAGGTTTGGCAGAAAATGAGGGTTACCTGTATTTGGACATTTCTCAAGATGAAAGACAATAATAGACACATTAACAGGGGGAAACAGAAAGAAAAAAGATCAACATGGTGTACCTTTGAAGTAAAAGGTCTAATCGGTTTCCACTGTCCAAAATAGAGGTCTGAGCATCCTTGTGCCTCAGAAATTCTGTGACTGTGTTGCCAATTTTGAGAATGATATCCCCAGTTTGTAAGCCACACTTAGCGGCCAGACTCCCTGGGTTAACCTGAGGGTGACAAATGGTAACATGACAGTCAAATGTGACAATACTAGGCACCTTACCGTCTTGACAGAGGATTGTTACATTGTGCTTCAAACAAGGAATAATAACTACAACCATGGTGGGGACCAGAGATGGAGTTATATATCTCCTTAGCACAAAGCCTGGGCTGAATTGTAAAGACCATGTGTTGCCCATGCAGCCTGCTTCCTCTCTCGGCCTGCCTGCCTCCAGAGGGAAGGTAACACCAATACATATGGGGAAAGGCAAGCTGTAGAAGCTGCAAATGTGACATAAAAATTGCTTAAAAGCTTATTATTCTCAGGTTACGGATTTAGTTATGCAGTATCTGAAATCCTGTTGCCTGGGTGAAGTCTGTTGTTGTCTCCAGGTCAGTGAATGCCCCATAACTTCTACATCAACTCAACAATGTTTGGCCACATCTGGCAGCATAGATCTCATGAAGCTGTTCCACCCTGAAGGATGTGTTCAGAGTTTTCTACCAAAACGCATACCAAACGACACAAACGCATACCAAAGTTGACACACCAACCTCTGAGAACGAAATATGCTTAACTTTGTATGGTGCAAGAGGAGTGCACCGAGGCTTTATCTGTCACATTTATAAACACACGCGCATAAGCACACACTGGGTTTATTACCTTTTTTAAATTTTAATTGGGACTGTGATGGAGAAGTCTTAGCAGACAGTTGGTAAAGAGAATGTTATATTTCACTCTCTCCTCTTCCTTCCCCCTCCCCAACACACACATATATGTTAAGGTATGTGTGCTGTGTGTGTGTGTGTGTGTGAGAGAGAGAGAGAGAGAGAGAGAGAGAGAGAGAGAGAGAGAGAGAGAGAGAGAGAGAGAGAGAGAGAGAATTAAAGAAAGAAAGTATGCAAAACTTCACAACTGCATACAATATTTTTTTAACTGACAGTTTAACACTGTTGCCTGAACAACTTAAACACTGCACACAACTATGACAGTAATAATGAGACAAATAGAGATAACTTTCAGATTGCATCCAATCATGTTCATGAAACAGAATTCATTAATTAGAGAAAATGAATACAGCAACACTATTTTCTGTACCCATTCTGAACTAATGTACACTTATCATTTCATGTGTTTATACCACATTAATGAACTAATGTAATGTAACATTGCATGTGCTTATAGCTCACTGGGCAACGTTTCCTTGCGTTTTGCTGAAATAACAAAATGAGCATCTATCTGAGTTAGATGTGAACTTACATTCTGTTGGTAGGCTCATCATCTACCTGAACCAGTCTATAAATAGATGACATTCTCAAGGCATTGGGAAAGTGCTGGAGCCAGGAAATAATGCTTTATGCAGAAAGGTTATATAGACAGAAAACAAGGGGAAGATGCACTACACACTAGCACAGTAGCACAGGCTGTGTGTCATAAACCAAGAGTTGCTTGCATTCTTGCTATCTATAAGTTTGTCTGCACGGTTTGCTAACTCAATTTCAAGTACATAACAGAATCATATTTCAAGTATATTACATGAAATTTAGTAATATAACATTATGTTAAGTGAAATTACACTTTTTCTTACAACTAAAACTTTAAATAAATGAAAAAGCAAAATATGATTTTCAGTTTTGGGGTTAGGATAACTATTTAGTTTCCATGTTTGGTGTATGTATTTCATTTATTGGGGTTGTATGCACTGTTTTTGTTATTCAATTTGGAATAAAGGGATAGAAGAAGTAAGGAGATCCCAACATTCAAGCAACAAACAATCATACTTCCTGTTCTTTTATCACCTTGACAACTGATGTGAGCGACCGTGCCAAACACACAAGTCACAAGCAGAAACCTGTTATGGATGGGTCTGTGATGTGTCTGTGATGTGTCAGGACGATCACATCTTTCAATGCACAGAGGAATAGATGCCCAGTTTTTTTCCCCTTTCAGCGGGCAGAAAGTGCAGTCACAGAACCCTCATCTGACACACTCAAGAGATTATCAGCTAGCCTCCTAATGATTACACAACATGCCCACTTACCCTGATGCAAGCCTATCCACTACTCTACCTCTCTGTCATCTTTGTTTCTTTTATTTCACAAACTTTACCAGGCGCTATCACTTTATTTTGCCCTCGCTCACTTTTAACTCAAGCATCGTTATGCAAACTACTTCTAGTAGCACTGGACTAAATTTTGAGTGTGGATTCGCTTTCCCTGTTACCAGTGCCTCTCACCATCATGCATAAAGACTTCTGAGGTACTTGTAATTTATGTCCCCAAGTCAAGGACAAGAAGTCAACATTTAAGTCCAACTGTCCTGTGTTCTTATCCATTCACCATGCTGACCTCATGATTCTGTCTTTCTTTTGCCAGTGAAAAGTTTTCTTTGGTTTTAGCTCTTCCATGACTTATCAATATCCCATTCTGGCTGTCCATGATGTTGTCAAGATTCTCCAGTAAAACTTCTATTCTGTGGCTCTAGATGTTTATTCCCAGGAAGTTTTGTATTAGTAGATTTTGTATTTTCTGCACAAGAAAACATGTTGCTTAGAGATTGAAAAATAAAACTGGAGATTATTGTAAAAGAGGATCAGTGTCCCGCTGTTTATGCTTCACTTTGACACTGCAAGGTACAAGAGAAACAATATGAGAAGAGATGAGGATCAATGGAGCAAGGTGAGAGGAGATGAGACTTCACAGCTTGATGAAGGAGCAAGATCATCGCAGTGCAGAGTAGAGCATACTCAAGCTTGACATTCAACATGGGAATGGGAGTGGAGGTGGTCACTGTGGCTAAGATGGACTTTCTGACACCTCATCATCATAACTGACAGTCATTCAAGTTTCCGGAAGGTTCAGTCTGAATATTTCTGGCATGTATGACTGGCGTGCACAATCACCAAACCACAGAGAAGTGAAGCAGCTCTACTGTCTATGTCATGCATGTGTATGTGGAAATGAAAGGGCTGGTTGGCTGGCCTGCAGGGCACCTTAAGTGGGATCTTTGAGGCTGAATAAGAGAGACATGATACTGTCTGTAAATAAGGATAAGGAGATACACGTGGTTGCAACTGATAAAATCAGGAATACAATTTTGCACTAGCAGGAAGGATCGTGGTAGAGGATAAAGCAGAGGTGTGCGTAACCAAATGGCCTGGAACTATAAATATCCACCCTTCAACATCTGCTGTGGGAGATGGGGCATCTATGGGTATGTTGTGAGTGAGGGTAATGTTGTGAGTGAGGGTATGTTGTGAGTGTGGGTATGTTGTGAGTGTGGGTATGTTGAGTGCGGGTATGTTGTGAGTGTGGGTAATGTTGTGAGTGAGGGTAATGTTGTGAGTGCGGATAATGTTGTGAGTGTGGGTATGTTGTGAGTGCAGGTAATGTTGTGAGTGTGGATATGTTGTGAGTGTGGGTAATGTTGTGAGTGCGGATAATGTTGTGAGTGTGGGTATGTTGTGAGTGCAGATAATGTTGTGAGTGTGGATATGTTGTGAGTGTGGGTAATGTTGTGAGTGCGGGTATGTTGTGAGTGCGGGTAATGTTGTGAGTGTGGGTAATGTTGTGAGTGTGGGTAATGTTGTGAGTGTGGGTATGTTGTGAGTGCGGGTAATGTTGTGAGTGTGGGTATATTGTGAGTGAGGGTATGTTGTGAGTGCGGGTATGTTATGAGTGCAGGTAATGTTGTGAGTGTGGGTATGTTGTGAGTGAGGGTATGTTGTGAGTGAGGGTATGTTGTGAGTGAGGGTATGTTGTGAGTGAGGGTATGTTGTGAGTGCGTGTATGCTGTGAGTGTGGGTAATGTTGTGAGTGTTGGTAATGTTGTGAATGCGGGTAATGTTGTGAGTGCGGGTATGTTGTGAGTGTGGGTATGTTGTGAGTACTGTGACACTGATGTTGGATGACTGATTTTGAATTTCTTCTTCTTCTTTGTTCATCCGGAGTTTTTTTTCGGACGTGATTGCGTTGTGCCTGTTTACAGCAGAGCTGCGTTCTTGCGCCGTTAGGCCGACACATCCGACTTCTGCGGGCATTTGTTGACCGGGTTAACCTTCCCAGGATTTTGAATTTAATCAAGGTCACAATCCTCATTTTTACCCACTCTATACACATTATGTTGATTACTTTTCTTTCTTTTTTCTAGCACCCAGTCTCCCTCCCCCTCTTTTGAGTGTGAGTCCATAACAGTTTATGCTTGTATGGTCTGTTTTGAGAATCTGTTCTAGAGACTCCCACCTTCTTGCCTTTTCTTATTGTCATTTGTTTCTTGTAGCTTCTGTGTTCTTTTCTCTCTACTTTCAGTTCAGCATGACTTCAAATTAGTGTTACCCTTCATTTCATATGATGTATGTTGTCTCTATTCTAAATATATCCACTTTCTATGAGTGATAGCTTGTTGTGTTTCCTGTGTTCTTTGCTTTCAATTTTCAGATCACCACAGCTTTAAATGCACATACATTTCTTTCAATCCATTAACATCTAACAATGTCATCATAATTTTCTTATTTCACATTCAATCATAGATTGGCTGACAGTCACATCTCAAGCCACCCCTTCAGTGGTCACAGGGAGCTTTTAATGCAGAATTTACCATCTGAATAGTATCTGGAGCACTTATTCTTTTCATTCTTATCATGTTAAATCTGTTGTATTGGCGCAGTAACTATCTGTTTCCTAGATTATCATATTCTTAATACACTTCAGACCCTACAAGGTTTATACTTGGTTTCAGACTCGCCATCACAACCTTTGGGACATGATCACAAATGTTCTGAATACCTCCTCAAAAGCCACCAGAGTTCCATATGGATAGTTCCAGTAGAAGTTTGATTAAAAGTTTTCCCGATTTTCCCCCTAAACTTTATGTATTGTCAAGACTCTCTACTCATGCCCTTTTGAAGCAGTCTCTCCAGATATGAATACTCTGTTCAACTGCACCCTCCACCTGGTCCCAGAGGGCCCTCCTACATCACCTCACCCTTATGATAAAGTAGCTCTCGGCTAAGAGGGGCAGCTACAGCCAGTCTATATTGTGGGTACACCTTTCTTCTTATAAGGTGAAACCTGAGACAACCACTCTTTATGTCTTAAATATATCTCAGAGGTCAGCATGGCTGAATGGATAAGAATGTGCATTCTTAAACATCCGGTGTGCTGATGCTGAGGTAAGGGGTTCAACCCCTACACCCGACAGTTGGACTAAAATGTTGACCTCTCGTCCTTGACTTGGGATGTAAATTACAAGTACCTCTGAAGTCGTAGTGGGTTCGCCTGATGACAAGGGACACTGTTAACAGGGAAAGCTAATCCACACGACAATTCAGTCCATCACTACTAGAAGTAGTTTGTATGGACTACGCTTGAGTTCCAAGCAAGCGAGCGTAAAAAAAAAACTACTAAGAAAAACTACTAAGATGACCATCATTAACACTGTAGTGGAGATTAGTTCACAAAGCTATGTGAGATTAGTTAACAGTGCTATGTCTTTAATACCTTATCTACAATGTGCATGATTTGCAGCACGCACAAAATGTGTATGTCACAACACAAAACTCATGAAGCAATCATCATCATCAAGTGCCTTGCCAAATGGCTTGGGTGATCATGCTTCTCCAACTCTTGCAATCTCCAACAGCATGAATTATTTTGTGTGTTGCCTGCCTTCCGTGCCATGATATGAGACCATCAAGCATTTTCTCTCGCTGACTTCCTCTATTGCCCTTTCCACAAATCTGTCCAATTGTTATGAAGCAATAAATTCTTCTATTTCTATAAAAAATCTATAAACAAGAGGTAAATAGCAATAAAGCTGGAGTGTTGCAAAATTTAAAGTTTTAACAGTGTTTTTTATTCAATCCATTCCATGAAAAACTTATATTTTACTTAATTTTTTTACATATTTATTTTAATATTGTTCTAATGAAGCACATACATAATTTCTCTAATGTACATTTAAAAAAAATTAAACTGTATATCCTAAGCACATAATCTGCTCGTAATAAACTGCAAGCACTTGGTGACATCCTGCTGGAGTCACGTGTATGTGTAACTAATTAAAAATACAGACATTACACTGGGACCTAATTAGATGAATAATAAGGCCCAAAGTTTATCTATGACAATATTACATAATTTCTTAGCAACCAGAGGCTAGATTGGAACCAGGCCAAATGGAAACAGCTTGTAAGATACTGTGGTATTCTGACTAACCTACATAATGTCAGAAAACTGGACTATTTAAACAATGTATTAAATGGGAAATATAAGTACAGCAACTAAGTAAAGTATTAACTCAATGACTGCCATCAGGCACTTACAGGCTAAGCTAATTCAATTAAATACAGAATGCAAAAATAAGCAGTAAGTTATCTGCATTTTGTTTCAAACATCACAATAAAATAATGTCCTGGAATTTACTAACTACAGCTGTATTATAGGCACAATTCTGGTTGGAAAAAAAGTGTAGTTGAAATAATACGTGGATAATTTAATTCTTTCTTGCCTATCCATTGCAAGATCTAGCAATCAATCCATTTGATTATTTAGGTAATTTTACATCCAGTAATTTGCCATTGCTTTCTGAACAAGAAGTGAATGTTTATGTCCAACTTAATGCCAGTGAATGGACTTAACCCCCTACTCTACCACCAGTATGCCAGAAGTTTGAAGTGCTCTTATCCTGTTGCCCATGATGACTTCTAATTTAAATCTACTACACAAAATTTGTTCATCTTATAACTAATGAGGTCCTATGGCAGGGGAATGTGGTTTTGTAGGAAAATGCAAAGAATATCACAGCCGGACAGAAAAAAAATGAATGCTGTTGTTTAAGAAACAAATAAAAACTATAACTTTATTAGAGAAATTAGACATAGACAGTCAAGATATTTAGGGTGTAATATGAGGAGAAATAAACTTAAATTAATAGAAACTGGCAAAAGTTTTGGGAAAAGAGTAAAGGCAAGGCAAATAAATACCTGGATGGCATGGCTTCATGACACAATAGAGACAAGAACACAGACCTAATCCACAATTGATAATTATATAAGAGGGTGGAACAATGGCCGCCTATGCTTATTCACGTGGCAGATGATGATGGTGATGAACCAATGAGTTAAATGACCAAATGTTATTCAAACTGATACACTTGCTCTTAAACTTCCAGTGTGCTGATGCTGAGGTAGCGGGTTCGATCCCCTACACGGACAGATAGACTAAAATGTTGACATCTCATCCTTGACTTGGGAATGTAAATTACAAGTACTACAGAAGTCAGAGTGGGTTCGCCTGATGGCGAGGGACACTAGTGATAGGGAAAGCTAATCAACATGCAAACATCAGCCCAGTGCGCTAGAAGTACTAGCACTTGTACGGACTATGCTTGAGTTCAACATGAGCGAACAAGGAATAAATTATGACCAGTGGAAGTTAGTGAACCTGTCATGGGCGCATAACTCATTGACAAGTTAATCTATTGTTGTTTATGTGGGCTTATAACTGAATGAAAAGTTAATCTATTGTTGTTTATGTGGGCTTATAACTCAATGAAAAGTTAATCTATTGTTGTTTATGTGGGCTTATAACTGAATGAAAAGTTAATCTATTGTTGTTTATGTGGGCTTATAACTGAATGAAAAGTTAATCTATTGTTGTTTATGTGGGCTTATAACTGAATGAAAAGTTAATCTATTGTTGTTTATGTGGGCTTACTACTGATTGAAAAGTTAATCTATTGTTGATTATGTGGGCTTACAACTGAATGAAAAGTTAATCTATTGTTGTTTATGTGGGCTTATAACTGAATGAAAAGTTAATCTATTGTTGTTTATGTGGGCTTATAACTGAATGAAAAGTTAATCTATTGTTGTTTATGTGGGCTTATAACTCAGTGACAACTTAATCTATTGTTGTTTATGTGGGCTTACAACTGAATGAAAAGTTCATCTATTGTTGTTTATGTGGGCTTATAACTCAGTGACAAGTTAATCCATTGTTGTTTATGTGGGCTTACAACTGAATGAAAAGTTTATTGTTGTTTATGTGGGCTTACTACTGATTGAAAAGTTAATCTATTGTTGTTTATGTGGGTTTACAACTGAATGAAAAGTTAATCTATTGTTGTTTATGTGGGCTTATAACTCAGTGACAAGTTAATCTATTGTTGTTTATGTGGGCTTACAACTGAATGAAAAGTTTATTGTTGTTTATGTGGGCTTACTACTGATTGAAAAGTTATTCTATTGTTGTTTATGTGGGCTTATAACTCAATGAAATGTTAATCTATTGTTGTTTATGTGGGCTTACAACTGAATGTAAAGTTTATTGTTGTTTATGTGGGCTTATAACTGAATGAAAAGTTAATCTATTGTTATTTATGTGGGCTTATAACTCAATGAAAAGTTAATCTATTGTTGTTTATGTGGGCTTACAACTGAATGTAAAGTTTATTGTTGTTTATGTGGGATTATAACTGAATGAAAAGTTAATCTATTGTTTATATGGGCTTATAACTCAATGAAAAGTTAATCTATTGTTGTTTATGTGGGCTTATAACTCAATGAAAAGTTAATCTATTGTTGTTTATGTGGGTTATAACTCAATGAAAAGTTAATCTATTGTTGTTTATGTGGGCTTATAACTCAATGAAAAGTTAATCTATTATTGTTTATGTGGGTTATAACTGAATGAAAAGTTTATCTATTGTTGTTTATGTGGGCTTATAACTCAATGAAAAGTTAATCTATTGTTGTTTATGTGGGTTATAACTCAATGAAAAGTGAATCTATTGTTGTTTATGTGGGCTTACAACTGAATGAAAGGGTAATATAATAAAACTGTTGTTGCTGTGTCCTTCAAACTGAATAGTAAGTAACAAGTCAATGTCTTGTTATTGAATCTATGTTGCTAATTGGAACAGAGAATGCTATCCCATCAATATAGGCTTATGAAAAGTCAATATTGTGTCTGTACTTTCAATTTTAAAAAATGGAAGGAAGTGAAAAAGGGATGAAAAAGGGGGGAAATCAAATATACTAGCTGTCCTCTCATCAACAACAGCAAAGTACATTGCTACACACTGTGATAAATCACTTGGTACGCATGATCATGTTCACACTTTCTATTAAACGCACACATATATACAAGGGGGCTTCAAATTAAAACCTTAAAAGTGTGATATAAATTACAATAATCATGTCATTGTCTTGTAACCTGTCAAGAGCATTCTGTTATCTGTTTTTTGATCAGTGAAGGGGTGAAATCTATAGAAATTTATCCGCGAATGAAGGTTCAGTATGTTGATGTTGTATCTATGAGTGGAGTAGGAAGTTTTAAGTATGAGTGGAGAAGGAAGTTTCTGTGACTGAGTTTTTGGTCCGATGAAGAAGTACAGCACATCCGGCCAATAGAAGTTTCTTTCTACAGGAATCCAAGCCCTTGATCAGTGCTGGAGGACTTGCATTGAACGCAGTGGTGACTACATCGAACAATGATACATTTATCCTTTACTTTTTCAGAATATCCGAAAATAAACATAAAACAATCAAGGTTTTAATTTGAAACCCCCTTGTGTGTGTGCATGCGTGCATGTGTGCACGTGCATGTGTGCATGCGTGTGTGCGCGTGCATGTGTGCATGTGTGTATATATATATATATATATATATATATATATATATATATATATATATATATATATATATATATATATATATATATATAGTATATGAACTTTTAATTCAGTTTAAGTCCACAGCAGGAATGAATGATTAACTTTAAATTCAGTTGTAAGTTTACAACAACAGTAGATGAACATTTCATTGCAAATCACTGTAAAATCACTTGGTATGCATAATCACTTTCACACTTTCTATTACACATGTACATACAGTAACAACAGTTGATGAACTTTTCATTCAGTTTAAGTCCACAGCAAACAAAGGTGGATTAACTTTATATTTGGTTGTAAGATTACAACAACAGTAGATGAATTTCTTCTTCAGTTATAACCAACAACAATAAGATTAGATGAACTTTTCATAAATAAATAAGAAAGTATGTATGTGCTCATGCCAATGTATACTTAGCTTGTTTACTGTATACAACAATCATCTGTGACTAACTGGAAAATACTAGTATTAGTACTATTAGTATTACATTAGTGTTACAGCTTCTACTTCTACTAATGTTTATTTTTTCAAAGTTGTGTTTTTCACAGTGGTCTGTGGGCATAAGACAGTTCAATACAGATCAGTCATGAAATTACCACAAACAGACAGTATAGTAAAGAATATAGGTAGCTATTGAGAAGTGAATTCCTGAGATAATTTGGGTGAAACGCAAGTGCGATACTCAAGGGCAAGCTGTGCGCTGTGCTCTGTGCTGTACGCTAGCAGAACAGTGGTTTAGCAACACGGCTGGGTGTTCTCCTCCAACGCTTCTCACTACTGACTACTGGAATGAAAAGAATGCATTAGAAAGAAAACAACTTTCTAGAGTATTACTATTCTAGCTCCTTTTGCAGTAATAGTACTTCCAAATGTTAAACAGTATATAAACTAAACTACCAAGGCAATCAACGTACGTGAAGATAAAACAAACAAACAAATAACCAAAAAGAATATGAATATGATCATATCATAAGTATAAAGTATAGTTTTTATTTTTCTACTCTGTTGTTCTTATTATTATGAATTATGCGCAGCAGTAACAGATGGGAGACAGTAGGATTATAACTAATAACTATAACTATTTATATCACATTGCTACTATAAGTGATCCCTCTGCCTTTTGTTACTATACAAGTAATTAATAATAATATTTACTGTTTAAACTAAACTAGACAAGCGGTAGTTTTTTCACTTACTTTCTGAATTGTTAGAGGGCTACTGAAATCTTTTCCTCCTTGCATACGAAATCCCCATGGTGTCGAACTGTCCGTTCGTTCTAATTTAGCTTCCAAAGTTAGAAGAGACATGATAATTTGTTCGTGGGGGAAGAAACTGCTTATCAACAGTCCGCAAAAAAACAAATGTCCCCTTCTTGCCGTCTGTCTAGACCGGACTCGTCTATTCCTCGTAGCGAAACTTGAAGGGGGATCGGCCAAACCACTCGCGAGAAGGAAGCAGACGAGGTTTTGCACACGTTACCATTTTGTTCATAGCCAAATCGTAAAACTCTTCTATTTATGGCGTGTGATCATGGCTACACACAAAACGACAAACTTTATCCTACTTTAGAGTTTCTTGACAAGTGATCGGGGATATTCGCACTATATAAACACTACATCACATCCTGTGGGTGGTGTCTGGCTTTCGTTTAGTCCGTCCATCACGAACTGGTCTCAACACTGGCCTATCTATTTTATTACCCGCTCTGTTATTTGCTTATTTCACACTTTCTTATCATCACCGTGTGCCGTGCTGTTAAGCGTGGGCGGTCATATCTTCGCCATCTCATATAATGACTAGCCTTGGATCAGATGTATGTTCCTGTCCCGACTGATTCTTGTGGCTAACCCCTTCGTGTATTCATCTCTGCCTTCTTCTTGCTCTTTTTCAATCAGTTGTTTCCAATTGCCACCAAATGTTCAAATATATTTTTCATAATATGCCCAAAAAAATGTTGACTGTCTGCGTCTAATTTCTTTAATAAGTTTACGTTTTTCATTGTTTTGTTTATAAACGTCTGATTCGTTTGTTTGTCCGTCCATTGTATTCTTTGCATTTTCCTCAGAAAACCCATTTCCACTGCCATTATATGTATCTCGGTGTATCTGCTACAATTGTCCATATTGTGCATACAATAGTATAGGTTCTAGATAACATTTCAAACCATTTTATTTATTTATTTATTTATTTTTGCTGACTGCAATTAACAACTTGTTATTGGTGAGGATGTTTCCTGTCTTGCAAACCGCTACATGAGCCATAACAATTCTTGTTCTTATCTCTACAAGGCATCTCCCATCGGACAGTAGCGGACTGTGTCTATAAATACTGGTTGCCAGGAGGAATAGCTACTTAAAGGTTATTAACATTTTAAACATAATATCTAATGTTTAAGGGGGGGGGGGGGGGGGCACCTCATCCGGAACCTAAAAGACCTTCGTGTCATCGGGCAAGCTGACAGCTGACACCTTGGACAGACCACTACTGCCATAGGATGTTATGACTGTTTCAAGATAGTTCAAGATCACACTTTTTATATATTTATTAGTCAATACTTTAACAGAACTTAACCACACAACTATTTTAGCATAACACCTACATAGGACACTCATCGTCATCCAGTCCCTGCCGGCTGGAGTGGGCGATCATGCCTCTCCACAAATTACAATCTCCGACGTCATGGTCAGTTCATGTGTTGAATCCCTTCCATGCCATGACACAAGACTGTCAAGAATTTTCTCACACTGTCTTCCCCAATCTCTCTCTCTCTCTCTCTCTCTCTCTCTCTCTCTCTCTCTCTCTCTCTCTCTCTCTCTCTCTCTCTCTCTCTCTCTCTCTCTCTCCACATATCTTTCCGGTTGTCACATCATGTTCCAGTTTTCGTCTTCTCGTAGTGTGGCCAGAAAATGATGACTGCTTCTTTCTGATGTTTGTGATAAGTTGTCTTTGCTTCTCTGCCACCCCTTGTTCTCTTCCCTTCGATCTCGCCAGTTGTCACCAAGTTCTCCAATATATTTCTCCTCATAACATTGACCAAAAAATTTGTGACTGTCTACGTCTAATTCCTCTAATCAGTTAACGATTTTCATTTAATATGTTTTGCAGTCTCATACAGATGTTACTCGGTGTCAAACATGTTCATGTCTGCAATATGTAGATTGGGGTGAATTTTGCAGTGTTTACAGAGTCACAACCAAAAACTATCTTTGATAACTGATCAGGATTTTTTTCCAGCTCGCTCGCTTTGAATTCAAAGCGTAGTCCATACACATTATTTCTAGTAGTGATGGACTGAATTTTGCGTGTGGGTTAGCTTTCCCTGTTAATAGTGTCCTTCGCCAACAGGCGAACTCACTCCGACTTCAGAGGTACTTGTAATTAACGTCACCAAGGCATGGACGACAGGTTAACATTTTAGTCCAGCTGTTCGATATAGGAGTTGAACCGCTAACATCGGTATCAGCACACCGGGTGTTTAAGAACACGCATTCTTACCCATTCGGCCATGTGGACCTGTCCTGATCAAGATGATTCTTTCTGTTTTGTCTGTTGTTAACTCTTAAAGGGCGTAAGATTTCCCGTGTTTAGTGTAGGATTGTTTCGTTTCATTGAGTGTTCAAGTACAGTTTTCTTCTTTTCCCCTTTATTCTCCAGTTGGTTATAGACCCTCTCTACCCACTCACACTAAACCAGTGTTTCCCAACCTTTTTTGTACCATGCCCCACTTAAGCCTTTGTAAAATTCATATTGCCCCCCTCCCCCGCCCCATGCCCCCCCCCCCCTCAACATTATTTTTAATATTCAAAAATTGAAATGTTCACTAAAGAAACTTGAATGATAGGTTTTAGGAAGAAATCACTAGGTAATTATTGAGCAAACACAGTAAGTAAATTTTCAAAACATATAATGGAGAACTGAAATTCAAGTACAAAATAATTTTAATGAAAGATTTTTCTATATTATTTTAATTATTAGTAATTATTTATTATTTAAATTTAGTGAGATCCTTGCGCTTGATGCTTGCTGCAAAGAGATCTTATGTCAGGTTCCAATTTAGTTAACTTCAGTCTCAAGTCTCCCCGTTTTGTTATATTCAGCCGATTTCTTCCATTTTCGAATTGCCCCCCTTAACAGTCAAATTGCCCCCCTGTGGGGCGTGGGTCCCACGTTGGGAAACACTGCACTAAACCGTCCTATCATTTGCTATTTCATGCAGTTCAGTCATTAAAAAAAAAGTCTTAAAAGTCGTAAGGATCGACTTCATTGCCCCGGCTTTTGTCCCATATGGCTTGGTCTCTTTCGGCAAGATGGCCTGCCGAGAACGTCGCAAAAAGCACGAATTCCGTAGCTCCGGCGTCGACCCCCAGGAATCTCCGAGAAAAATGCACTCATGAACTGAAAAACGTAGCCCGGAATTGAACTCACAACCTTCAGAGCGCGATGCAGACGGCTGGACAACTTGGCCACGGAGACTCCCAGTTCATGCCATGTTATCTTACTATTTATTATTCATAAGTCTTTCATGCTCATTTCCGTGTGTGTTTAGTTCTCCCACTATGAGCAAGCCCTTCAAGAAGCAAATGAAAACCGTAAACTGGTTACAGGAATTACATGTAGACAATGACAATCTTTTTTGGACACGTTATGAGAAGAAATAAACTAGAAAACTCGGTGACAACTGGCAAGATTGGGAGGAAAAGAAAAAGGGGACGGCAGAGAAGTAAATACCTGGATGGCTTGGCCACGTGGCATGGTCGAGACAAGAACCTGGAACTGATCCACGATCCTGGTGATCGTGTAAGAAAGCGAAAGATGACCAACCACGCTTGTCGGCATGGCACATAGTGATGATGACTTTCGTTTGCCCAATGGACTCCAGACAAGGTAGGTCTAGGTCTAGTATCCAGGATGTTCTCAATGTTTGTCCTATCCAGCGCCTTTTCCTCACGTCTTGATTAGCAAGAATATGTTTAGTCCTCTCCATGAGCCGTTCCAGTGTATTAATAATTATTTATGTCATCTCTCAAACTACCCAATAACACTGTGTGTATTATATTTCCCAGAACAATTCCTGGTAACCATTATAGGCTGGGTCGACGTGGAAGCCCTGGTCAATTGAAACAATCAGCTTCAACGGGGATTACCAGGCCGGCTGGCATGTGTCGTAGGTCCCTGATTATAAAATTACATTCTTCTGCACCTCAGAACAGGACACAATAGATTACGCAACCACTTGTATACAAAATTTAAGATTGGTGACTCAGCCATGTGCACATGTGGTTTGGCGTCGCAGACAGCAGAGCACATACTCCAGGATTGCCCAAACTACAACATATCCAGGCGAACCTTCTGGCCTAGAGAGACAACAGTGGAAGATAAACTCTATGGACCGCTGAATGAACTAAAAAAGACTGTTAGATTCATACAAGAGACGACATTGCAGTTGTAGACATGTTTCAGGCGAACGAAAGAAGAAGAAGATAAAATGACATAGAAAACAAACTCATCAATGAGAAGATAATACAGTAACGACAAAACAAATGTAGACATTAGTGTGGATTATGTACCTTATTTATACTCTGTGAAAACATAAAGTGAATGAATAAGAATGAACAGACACTAAGATACTATATAGTCCAACAACAAAACACGTTTCATTGTAAAACTGGTTTATTAATGTTCAAATGAAACCAATAAAATGTAAATCAACATTAATAATAAATGTCTCAATATAACTTAAAGGCACAATCAGGGTACAGACAAAGATAGTGAGAATAAATAAGCAAATGATAAAATAACTCAATCTCCCTTGGTGAAATTTCATTCACGAAGTGGAGTCAGACATCTATTTAGATAGTAATGTAGGCAACGATTGGGAAAAGGTAGAGACATTGAAATAAGAATACAAAAGACAAGAGGAGCTTTTGCAGTACAAGGAAATTTGTTGTAATGAAAAGAAATTAAATCTAGAAACAAACTTAGAATATTCAATAAGAATGTCAAACTGGTGTTGCTGTATCCATCACAAACTTGGAGAGCAATTAAAATAATTACTAACAGACTACAAGCATTCATTGACTGGCATCTGCATGCAATAAATGGACTAACATGGTATGGCAGAATCACTAGTACAGTTCTAATGGAGAGAACTAAACACATTTCAGAGGTGAGAAAAAGACTTGTACAGGATAGAACACACATTGATAAAAGCTGTAATATATAACAAGAAAGTTCTTCTATGGAACCCAAGAAGGGCAAAAGAAAAAGAAGAAGATCTAAAATTATATGGAGAAGAAAATTAGAGACAGAGATAATAATATGGAGGACATGAAACGGAGTTGGAGGAGATAGGAAAAGACAGGATGATTTTACTGAGGTTCTGAGTTACATTAGGCAGAAGAAGAAGAAGAGGTAGAAGAAAATAAGCATTAACATAAGCATGTACAATCAGAGTTTGTTAAAGAAAACATAAACACAAAATTATGCATTAACCTGGTCAATGCTATATTTTTATTATTAAAGTAAAGTAGAAATTGATAAATACAAGGGTAGATATAGCAACTAACATAAATAAAATGTGCATACAAATAACTACTTTGGAACTGCAAACTAAACATAAGATTAAATTACACATGCAAGCAAACTGTTACTATCACATGTTGAAAAACTATGTGCGGTAAATGCGTTAAAACAGCATTGTCATAAAATTTAAAACTTCTAAATTTAGCTGGGTTCTGTTTGTTTGTTCCCAACAATTAACACGCAGCTGTTAATCTGTTTGAATAAAGGGCTACATTTTGAGACATAAATTGAGAAACATTTCATTTTAGCAAGTGAACAATATTATTTTTATAAAGTGCTTAGTTTGGTGCTTCTCTAATGGTGACATAGACAGCAATGTTGCAGTGACAGGGTGGCAGGCGTGGAAGGAAAATTACAAAACAACCTTGGATTTAAAGATTTGTAAAATCTCAAATGCCAAAAAATACATAATTCCCTATCAAGTATTACACCCTTTGGCTGATCCTTAAGCTTCTTGATCATTCCATTCCATAGTTGTCTGTCAGGTATCATTCTAATTCCAAAAGCTGTCTATATCAAGGCAGTTGCCAGTTAGCACTGCCGCATGTCTTTGCTTATTCTGGTATGATTATTCAGTTTCCGATCCATTTTCCTATTTTACAATGTGTGCATTTAACAAAGCAATATATTCCAGATTTACTTATTCCTTATCTGCAAATTTATGTTGTGGTGTGCAATTGATCTCACTGACAAAATTGTCCAGAGAATATTGTTCTCAATTTTCATGATGCACTTCAAACTTAAAGGCAGACACCATACCTCAAGGTCACTCCAAACTTCAAAGGAGCATTTTAAGTCAGCCCATGGCAGGTTCACATATTTTACAGGAAAGGCAAAATGTTAATTTTATAATCCACATATTAAGTGAACTGTTTTGAAAAACAGGCTAAAAATACAGAGTAAATATTTTTTTAAAATCTAAAATAGAATATTTTAACATCACTTAAAATTTTGTTTAAAATATTAATCTCCTTTAAAAAATTCAATTACCACAGCAAGTGAATCAAATCACTGTTATATATGTTCAGGTTTATGTACATATCTTTAAATAATGTATGCATTCATGGCAATTTTTTAATATATCAACATCAACCAAGCCGTAAACATTAGTACAAGAATGATCTCTGAGATATTCCTTTAGGTATTGGGTTGGATTCTGTTGACAATGAAATACTTAAAACCTGTTGAGGAAACATGACCAACCTTGACCTTATTCCAGTCAGCTCGTATGTGTTGTGCAGTCATGACACAGTAACTTCCTAAGATGCCACTCTGTAGCATGGATGAGATTCCAGTACTGGTCTTCACACTTGACCGGTTTCTGTGCTTGGAATGGGGAAGGAAACCTCTGTGACACAGTCCCCATAAAGATAATACGGGTTGGGATGAAAATCTCTACATCAGCTTTACTCCAATAGATGCTAGCTATTTTTAGGGCTTGAAACAATCATTGCACAGGCTTGAGAGACTCAAGTCTCCCAGCGGACTCATGAACTAAGCTAAAATCAGCTCTGGAATAAGTTGGTGAGGTACTGACCATATAACCTCTCCAGTGTCATTTTATCACCAAATATATGGGCCGCCTTCTGCTCCATACATCTATTGACTCACTCAGTTCTAGTTGTTACTTTAACTCCTTCTGTACCACATTTGTTACTTTAACTAACTCTATTTCCACTGTTACGTTATGGTCTCCTGTTCCAAGCAATTTCTATTATAACTCTTAACTCAGATATGTGTTACTTTAAAGTAGTCACCCAATGAATTTTATGTATAGATATCTATACCCATACATGCCTGAAAGTCATTGTCCTGATTCTCATCTACTGACATAGCCTGGTGAGTTTGTATTTGACTTAGTGGTATAGCTTTAAAGTTACAGATCTGACAGAAATATATAAATGCAATCACCATTGGTTAAAAATGTACACACTGGCAACTGAATAGCCAGGTAAAACTTATAACAATGGATCTTATAATTGAATTTGAAGTTTACTTCAATACTGAATCTTTATTACGTTCTCAAAATCGTTATTTCAATGAGATGGGCAAGGTAATACGTTGTTTCCTTTAGATTCAGTTGTATAGTTCCCATAAAAAGAAAGGAGAGACACTACTTACTGTAATGTGCATGTTAAACGCCAAGGTAGAGCAGATGTTAGAGTTAAGAATCTGAATGGAACAATGGAAGGTTAACAAGTGTGAGATGAGAGTAGGGTGGATGTGAGGCCAGAGAGGTTTATTAGAAATCCCAACACAATGGTTGAACCACAACAAAGTGATTGTTAGAGCATGTACGGGTCAATAGGAAATCACTAATGAGAGGCAAAAGCTTGATAGTAGACGAACAGACAAAGGAAAATCCCAGAAATGTAATGTTGGGGGAATTTGTAATTGGGTTCAAGGGTGAAATAGATGTTCATGGGGAACCCGAGGGGACTGAATATAGAGAGAAGGAAACAATGGGTCGAGGCATTCAGCCTGGGGCTAAGTGAGGGAACTTAGCTAGGCAATTGAGTTTTGGGCGAAGGTAGGGAAACTTCAGCCTGGGAGAATCATTGAGCATTGAGGATCGGGCCAGTGAGGGGCACTGGGGCCAGAGAGAACATAGAGAAGTTGGTTATGCTCAGGGATGGATAAGAGCCCAACGTAATAAGTGAATTTTCGAAGGCCTGTAGAAGGTAATATTGGTTTCATATGGAAGTAATGTGCCTGCTGTGTTTATGATTGTTCCTGGGAGGATACGTTTTCATCATGTCGTCATAATCAATAAAGTTGTGTGTGCGCAAACCGGGGTTCTATATTGATAGTGGTTGATCAGTCGTCCAGCACAATATTCACACTGACATACACTAGAAACAACCACAGCCAATTCAGACACTACTTACAAAGCCACTTAAGGCAAATGTGTCAATGTCACACAGATAATACTTTAGATTTTAGACAAGACATTTTGAATGGCATTCTTAAATGTTGCATGTTTCTGTGATTTCTTCTGTATTCTCTGTTATGATTGAAAATATGTTACAGCTATAAGTCTCACACATCAGGTAGTTTGTCACAGCCTTAGATCTTTTGTTTCCAAGTTTACAAAGTCAGTGCATAATGCTATAAATAAATCACAGATAACTCTTACTGCAGCACTTGCAAACAAAAATATGATTCAAACTTTCAAAAGAGGATTACTTTTAACATAGCTCAAGTGAGTTTCACTGGCTATTTAAATATATTTTATCTGTGTGTTCATGTAGCAAATCTTAGCAGAAGGTTGCTCTCCTCACAGTACATCGGAAAGCTATCTATCTTTTGTCAGTTCCTCTCAATCATTCATTTTCTTTCCCAACTTGTCTGTAATGTTCTGTGCCAGTCAGCCTCTGCCTCATCTTCTAGAAACCATGCCTTCCATCACTGTTCTTGTTGCTCTTGTTAAGCCAGTGTGAAATTTGATATGGCCAAAATATCATGGGTTTTGTCTGAAAATTATTTTTAAATTTTTAGAAACAGATTTTGATCTTCACAGTGTCTTTTGACAAGCAGTGTTGTTTGAGATGAGCACTGTGTCATTTGCATATCCGATTTCTGGAACTGGACTGTCACCAAATATGAATGGATCAAAATTGTCACAGATTTAATCAATTTTAACATTTTTTATTACGTTTTCTGCATAGATGTTTAACAGATGTGGGGAGAGAATGCATCGCTGCCATACTCCCCTGTGCATCTCAAACCAATTAGATGTTTCACCAGCTCTTCTGACAGCTGCTTCTTGTTCATGATACAATATCTGAATTAAGAGGCTAACGCTAACATGTGCTGAAAACTCCATATCTTCCATGATGATTGACAATTTCTGATGTTGAACAAAATCAAGTCCTGTGGAACAAGTAAGAAGCTCATAAAAGGTACTTTGCCACACATATATTGCTAATTAATATCAACTGTAATTTCAACTGTATTATGTAAAGACTAAGTATTTGCAGTAGCTAACAAAATCAATTATTTGTTAGATCTCAATTTTTAAAAGCCACTTGCAAAATCACTATTTCTCTAGGCACTGATACAAAATACAAGAAATGAAATTACTTCATGCACTGGATACAATCTGCACAGCAATACAGAAGTGTGTTGATAACAATGAGTCAGTTTTATATCCTACATATGGTAGGGTAAAAGCCAAAGAAAATTAAATAAATGATATCAACAGTCCCATCTGTAAGCTGGCCCGGGCTATGTGGAGACTGAATGTGGCTCACTACTGGTTACACTAGATATGTCTTGGGGTGGAACTCCACTCACTACTGCACGCATACAAGTATGTACACAAATGTACATGTTCAAGTCAGGGGCACATAATCATGGAGGCAGATTATCTGTGGAGGAAGAGAACAGAGATGAAACAATGAGAACATGTTGCAATAAAAGTCAAGTCAGTATTCTTCTTCTTCTTCTGTGTTCATCTGGAGTTTTTTTTTTCGGACGTGATTGCGTTGTGCCTGTTTACAGCAGAGCTGCGTTCTTGCGCCGTTAGGCCGACACATCCGACTTCTGCGGGCATTTGTTGACCAGGCTAACCTTCCCAGGGAAGTCAGTATTCAACCATCTAAAATTCAAGTTAGTAATCAACCATCTAAACTACGGCTAAAGGCCAGAGGATCGACTCCATTGCACCAAGTTTTATCCCATCTAGCTCTATTTCTCTCAGCAGAATGGCAGGCTATCTGCCGAGAGCATCAGACTAGGCAAGAGCTCCATAGCTCCAGCGATGACCCCTCAGGTGTAGTCTCTGGAAACATTGGACATCTAGATGCCATTAAGGCACATTGAAGATATGATATTTTTGTGCTGGCTCGCTTTGACCTGAAGCATAGTCCTTATACACTACTTCTACTAGCAGTGGACTGAAATTTGCATTTGGATTAGCCTTCCTCATTTCCAGTGCCCCCGTCACCATGCAAACCCACTCAGACTTCACAGATACTTGTCATTATTTTGTCTCCAAGTCAAGGACGAGAAGTCAACATCATAATCCAACTGCCCAGTATAGGGGTTTAACCCCTTACTTCGGCATCAGCACACCAGATGTTTAAGAACACTTGTTCTTATTCATTCGGCCATGCTGACATCCCATTGAGAATATGATTTCAGACCCATATTTTCATTCATTGGCTGGCACACTAGGGTAATGTAGTCAGCATGTGTCCATGGACTTTTCTTTCCTAGAGATATATCTCTTACATCCATTCTATTGAACTGGGTCAACGTGAGAGCTGTAATGGGTGGGGAAAAAACAATGCAGCCCTGCTACTACTGAAAATGAGACCAGTGTAAAGGCAAGAGGCTTGGCTTCATTTCTCTGAGCGAAATAGACTGCATGAACTCTGTAGCTCCAGCAGCGACCCCCCACATCCTCCCAGAAGTCTCCAAGAAGACTGCATTCATTAACCAATTGACAGGGTGTGGAAAAGAATCCATGACCTATGAAGCGCAAGACAGGCAGCATACCACTTCCCCACAGGTAACCGGGACTAGTGTTGGCAGATGAGTGCACTAAACAACAACATTACAAAGAAATGCTGAAATGATACACTTCCAGTCTTTTCTGTGTCCTATTCTTCCCAAGTGTATAGTAGAAAAATATACCTTGAAACCTTCCACAAGTGACATAAAGTATCAAAACCAATAAATGTCAATAAATACATTATGACCAAGACATAACTTTGAGTTTATGAACATGTTTTTTCACAACTATTTTACATTTATCAGTATATAAAATACACCACAGACCATTCTTTCCGAGGTTTCAGCAGTACAAAAATGTCTGAAGTTCTCAAAGTTTTTTTTTTTTTGTAATACAGCACAGAGTACAACATTATTAAACTATAAGTAAAATTATGGATAAAATAAAGATGAATAATGAACTGGTCATACCATCATCTGTAAATTGTAAATCTATATTTATTTTATTTTAAATAGTGTTTTGCGACTGGTAGAACAACAGTTACCTGTACATTGGTACTGCCACCATATCCGGACCTGGTGGTTTGGCTTGGCGCTTGGCATGGGTTTCACAATACAGATTTCCCTCTACCACAAAGAAGCCTGTGATTCGACATAAAAATATTATTATTATTTCTATTCATTACTGGAAACCAAAATTCACCAGAAACTGGAAATAACCACATTAACTGATGTAATCAATTTTAATGTGTTTAATAGTTTTCATAATGAACAAAATCATAAAAGTATCAAGAAGTTTGCATACAAACAGTATAGCTCCAGAAAAAGTAAACTTGAATTACCACTTTGTGAATGACAATTACTTGTCCAAAAGCAGACAATGAATAGCTAGTTGAAGTGGTAAATATAGAGTGCATCCTCTAAAATAAGAATACTTTATATAAGAATATATAAGAATAATAATAATAAGAAGAAGAAGAAAATATAAGAATACTTAAGTGTTTCAGGATCTTCACCGGTGCTACAGAGTTCGTGCACTGAGCTGAGTTTCTCTAGACTCATGTTTGAGTTAGGAGGAGAATGGAGCACTTATGGGTTCCACCCGTGTGCCGTGATGTTGATCCATCGACTAAACTAAACTAAGAATACTTTACAAAGATCAAATGAGAATGTTGAAAAAGGTAAAATGAGAATACCGAACAAGAAGAATATGTTTGCACCTTTTTCATCATCTGATTAGTTAACGGCATTTTCAGTCACGAGAACAATCAACAAATAAAGGTAATAAACAATCAGTACCTAAGAAAACTGAATTTAGAAAGAAAATTAGGATATGTGTTCAAATGAGAAATTAATTGGCTGGAACTCATAAATCAAGAGAAGAGTACAGAGAGAAATGAGAACTTTTAAGAAGAACCAGAGAAGAGACAGACTTAAGAAACAAAGGTACATTTAAAGGAGGAACTAAAAACATCCAAGAATTGCAAGTACTACAATCCAGTGTTCCAATGGCAAAACGTAAAAATTGAGATATTATGGTGAGGTAGAATTGTTTATCACTGTACAAAGTCTGTTACTGAACGAAAGAATAGGCAAAGTAATATTCATATTTTTCCTGAAGCAATTTCTTGCTATGGGTTTGTGATATGATAGGGTCATAACATTTGGTAGGCCTGAATGCACGGAGGAATAGGCAACTAATCTTCCCTTCACAGGCGGTGACCAGCACAGGTAACACACCCTCATCTGATCATGATCATGGCATTATGAGGGCAGCTATAGGGTGTTTTTTTAATGACTGTGGGGTTTTTGAAAAAAAAATTGATGTTCCAAGTTTTGTATTCACCCTTTGTGAACTCATACAACATACAAGGTGTGCAACAAAACTTGGAACAGCAATATTTTCAAAAACTCCACAGTCATTAAAAATACACCATGTACCTATAACTTTGCTGATGCACCCACTCAAAGTAATATATTCAGTAGTAAAATGTAAATGGTTTTTTACACCTATGAGAATAAAACATAATTAGCAGATAGTCGATGAATAACTCTGTTAGATACAAGAAAACCTGGTCAGAACTGAGATGCATTCAGATCGGCCGTAACAAAGTCGCAGTATTCAGAACCGAATATGTCACATTATGATGATAAGCAGAAGTACAAGTAATATGGGGAGAGGGGAAATAAATAATGTAACAGATATAAACAGTCCGGAACATATAGCAGTCACAAAATAAAAGAGATTACATGCATTGTACAATTTATCAGACCATACAATTAATAATCATCACATTATATCAATAAGAAAATTAGTAGGACAAAACAACGGCTTCAGGCGATATAGCACGGCTGGGAGGGTACAAGCCTTATCCTGGTGCAAAGAAATGCAACCTAAAGACTAAATGTCATGGCAGGGCAGACCAGGCCCTAAGCCTTGGTCGGCATCTGGTCTAGGATTAAAGCTCCGACATGCAGACGATTAGAGCATTGCTTTGTTGATCCGGCAGCTTCTGCAGCTTGTTTTGTCTTAGATGTAAAGGTGTTACCTTTCCTCTGGAGTAAATTAAGCAGGCCGAGAGAGGGATCATGCTGCATGGGCAACACATGGTCTATACAATTGTGCTCAGGCTTTGTGCTATTGGAGAGGTTATTATGCCTTTTGTCTGATGAAGCACAAAACAGGAAGAATCAAACAAGTAAGATCTTACTGTGTACAGTACTCACCCTTTTGTTTCAAGTTCATGGAACAGGACGCACACTTGAAGCAGGCTACATGGTAGGGGACTCCATTAGCTTTCACTATGACTCCACTGAAATAAGTTACAACACATTACACAATAATGCACATCTACCTGCATAATAATTCATAATTACCATTGAGTCCTACCAACTGGCAGAGGCGTTCATGTCTCTCCACAGATCTCAGTACTTGGTGTTCCAAACCAACCCTGTTGATGATATCCCATCATGCACCGTCTCAGTTCATCCAGCATCATTTCTCTTGGTTTACCTCTTCTCCGACAGATCTTCCTAGTCATCACAATGTTTTCCACTCCCTCTCCTCTCATTATATGACAATGAATGCTAATTGCCTCTTTCTCATAGTTGTATATAATGTTCTACTTTCATTTGCCATTTTTGCTGGCAATCAGTGTTAGTTACTCTGGCAGTCCAAGATGTTTGCAGTTCATCCCAGGAATCACACCTCTGTTGCTTCCAAGCTCTTCCTGACTACATATTAAATTCTTGCCACTAAAAGTAACACAAATAATTCATAAGTAGAAAACAAAATTAAATTCAAAGACCAGAGGAAAAGTATGAAAAAGGCAGGCAGAAATTAGTGGACAAGATCTACAGGTGATTAAACTAGATCCTACTAGTTCAGATGTTAGGGTAAAATGCACTAGCAAACGGTGCCTGGAGACAATACAGCTCTCCAAGATCTTACTGGCCCACTTGCCTAGTTGCCATGTTGGCCAGGTATATTCACAATGATAATAATTTGAACTGAACTGATTCATGAAAAAGGCAGGCAGAAATTAGTGGACAAGATCTACAGGTGATTAAACCAGATCCTACTAGTTCAGATGTTAGGGTAAAATGCACTAGCAAACGGTGCCTGGAGACAATAAAGCTCTCCAAGATCTTACTGGCCCACTTGCCTAGTTGCCATGTTGGCCAGGTATATTCACAATGATAATAATTTTAACTGAACTGATTCAATATGTCTGCTATCTGGAAGAGAAATATTGGGCACCTTTGGGTTTGCTTAGAATACAACCTTCTAAGCAACAATAGCAAAAGATAGGCAAAGAAATGTACAACAATCCTAACAACAAATGGACAAAAAAAGAGACAAAAATGTAGTATAAAATGAAATAAACATGAGGGGATGGGGGGAAAGCATAGAGTGTTGAGGAGTCAATATTGTCAAACACACTTCAGTATGTATGCAAATCAGATTTACATATGTGCCAGGAAGCAGGTTTTTATGTTGCACTTACGTAGCAAGCATGTCACATCCACCACATCTCATGGAAGGCTGCTGTGGCTTGTCTGATGGTGGTTTGGTAATAGGTGCATTTACCGAGCGAAATCCTGGCGCTGATTTGAGTTTAACAAAAAAAAAACAATGAAAATGCATTACATAATGTATTACAATTTATGTGGTGAAGAATGGCTTTTAGCTACTTTTCATTCTTTCACATAAACTCAAATGAATATATAATTTTCTGGAAGTGTTCATAAAGCGAGCTCATTACTCCACCTTATTATGCCATGACCTAATATATGTGCAGGTTTAACTTAACACTCTGGCGACATCTGCTGTGGTATGCATTGCATACATTTCTTCTGGTTGAGTGGAAAAAGATAGATCTAGCTTCATTACTACTGTGGCCTAGTATGACAAATGGAGCCATGATGACATAGTGGTCAGTGAACTTGCCTGCCAAGACAATGGTCTGGGTTCAATCCACAACAGAGGATTATTTTTTCCAACCAGTATGGCTGTGGGATTGATCCAGCTACATAAAACCTGGTACCAGGAAATTTTCAAAATTTTATTGGCAAGGAAAGGTGATGTAGAACTGGCCATCCCACCTCATATCTTGTGGTCTAGAATATGTAAAGGCCTAGCACTTCACGCCCCAAGTGGCAGTATCTGCCTTTTTACCTTTACCTTGAAGTACAAAAAACCAAATTATAACAGTGCACATCCCATTGCAGTAACAACTAAGGGACCATATTGTTATAATTACCTGTGTACTGAATGTCCAGAAACACCACACAGAGAACTAATGCTGGGTATTCTATCAGAGCTTGATGAGAGTGTTAAAATTTTAGCACATGAACAGAGGTTGTGAACTCTAAACCTAGGTTATGTTTAATTAATCATCAATTTTCACTGAACTTGATGACAATGTTACACTGTCATCTCATATATGAAAATATATAATAATGAAATAAAACTAAAAATGAATCCATTAGCATAATGCTGATGCGTATTGTTAATGAAATCATATTTTGTCAATTTCTATATGTGGGAACAATAATCAGACAAGCTGAGAAACATCTAAAGGCAGCGGAAATGTTGTTTCAGGGGAAAATGAGAAAACCATGAATGGACAGAAATACAAATTAGACGGTTCTACAACAACAAAATGAAAACTGAAAATTGATTAGTGAAATTAGACATAAACAATAAATTTTCTTTGTTGCGTTATGAAGAAACTAAACTACAAAATTGACTGAACAACTGGCAACATTGAAGTGAAGACAGAGAGATAAATATCTGGATGGTCTGGCCAAATGGCATAATCGGGACAAGAACACAGAGCTGACCTAACATTGGTGACCGTGTGAGATGTCAAACCTTGACCACCCACGCTTAGTGGCATGTCACTTATAGATGAGGGGGCCGCAGCTTTATAGTGGCTAGACACACACCTGCCGTACAGATAGTCTTGGGTTCCAACCATATCAGGTGGTTTGGAATTTTTCAAAATTGATCTAGGTTACCAGGTTAACCCAGCCTAAAACTGGTACCAGGAAAAGTCTCAGGAAGTAAAGGCGACCGGAGTGATACCGATTACATCACCCACTTAGTGCCTTTTAGCCTGTAAAAATATGGGTCTAACCGCATATGGCAAATGAACCTTAGATGTGAAAGGGGGGACCATTACTTACTTATTAAACTTAGATTAAGGTGACGTAGCGTGGAGAAATATATATTTCTTGACCATTACTTTACAAAGTAATAATGAATGCAACAAATGTGTATGGTCTGTCCAGAAAAAAAAATGTTATAACCAATTCTATCATAACACGGTTTTAATTGATTCAGTGCCAAACAGAAAGTTGGTCTGGACCAAACATGGTACACCATCAAATGAACTAGTATTATAATGTAAATTTCCATTCACTGAGCATTGAAACTGCGGAAGATACCACAAAATAAAATACATTACAGGATGATTCTAGTAAGGCGATATATCGTTCTTATGTCTAAATAATAGTTCACATTTTGGTAATATATTATCCTTCGGCACTGAATCAATTAAAAAATGAAGGTGTTTAGTAGTAAAAGCTGTGAGATGAAAGGAACGCACACTGACATCACACATCACACACAGATGTTAGTGCATGCATACTGTTATTGTTCTCCTCTCCCTCGGCTGCCAGCTGCTCCTGGAGATGTTTGAAAGTGCGAGACTGCAAGTTTGGGTTTGTGTAGCCTCTGTACTCTGGAATGTCCCCTTGGTGGTCTTCATAAACTGCACTTTGTGTTGGTTGTTTGGCGCCGGGAGCTTTAAATGAAGCTGTAGTTTGGGCAGGAGCAGTGTTGCTGGATGAGCTAGCATCACTGTTGGTGGGTGATGTTGATGGTGTTAATGAAGTTCCCCTGGCTACTTCATCCTCTGTAGTCGGAAGCTGCTGTTCTGGTTTCTGCTCGCTGTTTGAACTGTCACTGTCTCCTTGTGTATCATTTACGTCTAAGCTGAAAATGCCAGCACACCATGCAAAGAAAAAATGGGGGAAATTGGGGAAGTTAGACATATTTGAAGTTAGTTATTTGGTGATATCAGGCAAAAATTACAAGAGAGAGAGAGGAAGGACAGCACGAATACAAGATACTGGGCAGGCAAAAGTCATCACAAAAAAGAAACAACTGGATCAGAAATGATAATCAACACTACATGAAGCCTTCTAGAGTTATGAATCTATGACACTAGTTAGAGGCGTGTTATGTGACATCAAATCTCAAGTTATCTCAACCTGATGACAGAACTCCTCTGCCCACACTTCCGGACTCAAAAATGTCTATCACACGCCGTCTAACCCACACAGTATGGTCCTCTTCCGAAACGGTTGGCAAATAAAACATAATTAAGGTGAAAAGTAAACAGAAAAGATAGTGGCAATTATCGAGGCCAGGGCCGTGCATTAGATTTTCTCATTACAGTATGATGCAAGTGTTCGAAATGCCGCCCCTTAATGATGCAAGTCTACAAAATGCCGCCCCTTAATGATGCAAGTCTTCAAAATGCCGCCCCTTAATGATGCAAGTCTTCTAAATGCCGCCCCTTAATGATGCAAGTCTTCGAAATGCCGCCCCTTAATGATACAAGTCTTCAAAATGCCGCCCCTTAATGATGCAAGTCTTCAAAATGCTGCCCCTTAATGATGCAAGTCTTCTAAATACCGCCCCTTAATGATGCAAGTCTTCTAAATGCCGCCCCTTAATGATGCAAGTCTTCAAAATTCCGCCCCTTAATGATGCAAGTCTTCAAAATGACGCCCCTTAGTGATGCAAGTCTACAAAATGCCGCCCCTTAATGATGCAAGTCTTCATAATGCTGCCCCTTAATGAAGCAAGTCTTCAAAATGCCGCCCCTTAATGATGCAAGTCTTCTAAATGCCGCCCTTTAATGATGCAAGTCTTCAAAATGCCCCCCCCCCCTTAATGATGCAAGTCTTCAAAATGCTGACCGTTAATGATGCAAGTCTTCGAAATGCCGCCCCTTAATGATGCAAGTCTTCAAAATGCCCCCCCCCCCTCTTAATGATGCACGTCTTCGAAATGTGCCCCTTAATGATGCAAGTCTTCGAAATGCCGCCCCTTAATGATGCAAGTCTTCAAAATGCCCCCCCCCCCCTCCTTAATGATGCAAGTCTTCGAAATGTGCCCCTTAATGATGCAAGTCTTCAAAATGCCGCCCCTTAATGATGCAAGTCTTCGAAATGCCCCCCCCCCCCTTAATGATGCAAGTCTTCGAAATGCCGCCCCTCCTTCGCTGATTATGCCCCCCCCCCCTCCCCCTACGGTGCAGCCTGATGCGGCCGCCTCTCTGTTTCATAGCACGGCACGGCCCTGTTCGCGCCCATCTTTTCAATTATTCCTAAGTAATATCACTATTCGCACCAAGTACAAAACAGTTACTTTATACACACTTATGGTCTTAATAATATAGAAATTAGTAGTGGTTGGTTTTATAAAAGCCGTGACAAAGTTCATTAAGTTTCAACGACTGACAACGTGAAATTTGTTGCGTTTTTTTTTTAGTATACGGCACTGCAGGTATTATTCGTGTGTTACTGATGTCCATAATGAATGCAAAGAATAGTAACACCGTAACTTGCCACGTGTCTCCCTGGTCCAGGGGTTACACGACTTTCTCCGTAATCTCGTATACTCTGGCGAATAACGTGACGTGCGCGAGAATTGGTAGCGGTTCTCTCAGTGTCGGTAACTTACGGGGTATGTGAGCCGGTCGCTCAGAAAGCAATAGCAAACTAAAGTTTGCATATCCTTTTCAGGACATCGCTGTCAACATCAGCATCTTTCAGCTGATTGTTGATTTCTTCGCAAGATTATGCTCAGTAGTTTGCCATTTATTTCTGAGCGGGCGGCTCACATACCCCGTAAGTTACCGACGCGATTCGAACCACTGCTGATTCTCACCGTCGTCACGTTACTTACGAGAGTATACGAGATTACGGAGAAAAGTCGCTAACCTCTAGGCCAGGAAGCCGGCAATAGCAAACTACTGAGCGAAAATTTGCCAAGAAATCAACAATCAGCTGAAAAATGCTGATGTTGACAGCGATGTCCTGTAAAAGATGTGCAAACAAACAAACAAAAAAACCTGCCACGTATGTCGTAAGCCACAACTAAGAAGGGTTGGAGTGAGACATGCTATCTCATCCAGTTAAAAATTTTAGCTGGAGAATCCAAGAAAGCACGAATGAGTCTACAGAGGACTTAGCGTTAGTTGATTGGGGGAAAATGCTTCACTGAGAGAGCAATGGCAGAAGAAATGAGAAGTCTGCAAGTATTGTTTTGTGTTGCGTTGTTGTGTCTGGTTATTCCCTCCAAAAACTGGTATAACGATTCTGACAATGTCAGAATTTGTGACCAGCTTATAAGTCTATTCTTGGGAAGATAACGTTCTGGTGTTGTGGCTTCCCCTTCTTTTCCACATCCACATGGATTGAGAGTTTGTGACCTCTGCCTTTGGGTGCAATTTTGCGCTGTCTGTACAAGACTGTGGAGAAGTGGTCAGGTAGACGGACGGCGGGCGGGCAGACAGTGTCCCTTGTTGGCTAGTATCCACTTCTGTCTGAGAGCTTGTTTAGAATGTTCGAATTACACCGTTGAGTCCATAAAACATCTTGAAGTACAATTCATCCTTAACTGGTTTGTATGACCTTTCGTGTACTCCAAATCACGTCAATGGTCTCCTTGTGATCAGATTTCAAGCAGGACGTTGTGTTCTGGCTACTCAATTATACAGCTAGTTGATCCGACACGGTTAAGTATCGCTAATATTTAGTAATATATCAGTTTGTTTTCAACGCCAAGTTGTTAATAAGGTGCTTTGTTGCTTTAATTTTTCTTACTAACTATAGATTAGATTAAAGGGTAAGAAAATCGACTTAATTGCACCAAGTTTTATCCCATATGGCTTGGTCTCTTTCCACAGGGCGGTCTGCTGAAAGCGTCACACAAAGCACGAACTCCGTAGCTTCAACGAGTCTTAGAGAAATCGACACTCGTGAACGGAATGACGTAGGCGGGAATCGAACCCAAAACCTTCGGATCGCGGATCAGGCGGCGTAACCACTTCGCCACGGAGTCCCCCAAGACTGGATTATAAAGACAATAACTACCCCCAGAAATATTACAGTGCAGCTTGAATATCGTGACGCCGCTGTTACATTGCCCGCCTGTCCCATACACGGAGCAATACGCAAGATAAACTAAACGAACTTAATACGAGGTCGTAACACTAGGGTCTAAAAATGCACAGGGGAAAGCGCAAAGGCAAAGAGAATAAATCCAGCAAATAATAACCCCGATCTCCCTTGGCAAACCTCACTTCAAGATGTGGAAACATACACCTATTTAAATAGCTATGTAGACAACAATGAGGACACAGACAGAGATATTAGAATAAGAATGTAAAAAGCAGGAGGGGTTTTCATACCACTGGGAAATTTGTGGAATTCAAAGTAAGTTAAGCCTAGCACCAAACTGAGACTAGTTAACTCTATCGTTAAAACAGCACCAGACACACGAGTGAATCGCATGAGAAGTGGACGGTAAGCTTTACTAGATCACTATCACAAGTAACACAGTGGACATTGCGGCTAAGGCCTTCGTCAGAACAGAAAAAAACACACACACCAACACAACTACGTGGAAAACACTACATGAAAATATAAATAGAAAAGTCACTTATTTGTATCCTTGTTAGGGACTGGGCACGTCTTGAATGGGATCAGCGTGTTCCAGAAACACGATGAACAACAAAAACAATTACTAATAAACTACAAACAATCATTAACTGGTGCCTCGATAACATAGAACGGCTTACATGGTATGAAAGAATCACCAATACGGGCTTAAGAGAAGAACTAGTTTAGATTCCAGCTAATCAAGAAGTGTGGAGAAGACACTGGTCGGGATAGGACGCAAACTGAGAAAACCAGATTATAGAATAGGTAGAAATTCCTTTCACTTGAACCCCCGCTGTACACGAAATAAAGGAATTGTGGATAATGAACAATTAACGTTTTCTACAATTGTCCCCGTTAAATATGTTGTCACAAGAAACTCTAGACGAAACAGAGGTACACATGATCCCCATATTTAATATGAGGACAAGTATACAAAAGCCAGAGTGCACAATGTAGAGCGTACTACCAAAAGACTACTCTAAAGTATTTGACTGTGTAGGACAAGAAGAAATATGGAACACAATGAAAGAAATGGGTTTCCCGTAATATTTAACAGAAATAATACAGACACTTTACAGTAAACAAAGAGCAGCCGTGAGAATATGTGATGATACAGCTGACTGATTTGATAATTGAATAGGGAGGGAGTCAGAGAGGATTGCAATGTAACGTTATAGCTATTGACTGATTAAGTGCCACTGGATGATTAATCGTCTTAAGCGATTTTCCGTATACGACAAAGGCTTACATACAGTAGTTTTCCCTATGCAACCCCCTTTAATTTGACATATAAAACAACTTGTCTGCTACTAAATTAAAAACGTTTAAGTCATAACTGTGACAAACCCCTTCTTCCCATTTTTCTTTTATCCAAACTTGCTTTTGATCGGCATTGAATCTGTTAAAGTAGAGAAGAAAAAAAAACAACTAGAAAATAGTGGGAGAAAAGGAGCTAAACTGACAGCATTGAATTAACAATTAGGAAAGAGATGAGTAAACGAGTTAAACAGACACTTGCTTGGGACAGGGGAAGCTAACGTTACAAACAGGAGAGTGTGAAGAAAGGGGAGTTCATGGCAAATATGTGGTATATATAAATCGATAAAGTAACAATTAAGAGCTGAGACATTGAAATTAAAGTGACAACCTTCCGGTACAGACAAGGTTAACGAAACAAGTAGTAAAGAGTGGAGACACGAGATTTAAAGTGGCAACTGGTTGGAAAGATACGAATTAAAACGAACAAGTAAGAACTCTCGTTTCCTAACGACATAAAAAGTAATTTAATGTCACGTTCGAGGTGTGATCTGTTCCACATTCCCACAAAACGTAGACAATAGTAGGCAGAAAGGTAGACAAAAACACATTTCCCATGCAGCTTCCATTGCCCTGACAGCGCTGAGTCACACTGATTCGCAGCTCAGGTCGCATCCTAAGGTCACGTGCCTAGGTAGTACACACATTCAGTGCTCGAGTACGCACGTACACGATGTGCAGACGTGTGGCTTTCGCACTGCTGTTGTCTACACACCAGAGACATCATCACAGGTATTGATTGGCACTCACAGAAGTAGAGGAAAGAACGAGATTAGATTATTCTAAAAGGTAAAAGGAAAGGATCCTTTTACATGCCTTAAGGCGCATTGTTCATGTAATGCTATCCCCATAATGCTATAATAGTCCGATCTGCATTCGGTGGGTGAAGTAGTTAATACAGGGTATATGTTTAATGACTGTGCAGTGTTTGAAAATATTGCCGGTCCAAGTTTTGTATTTACCTATTATGTTGCATGAACTTTACAGATTTAAATTGGAATAAAAAATATACCAATGATACTTGATAGTGTTGCCGTTTTCTTTTTCCTTGTTGTGACAGTGATCGGTAAAGTTAACCACTATTGCTTAAAACAAAGAACCCATTAACATTTTTTTTAAACTGTCATTTACTGCCAATATAGTACCTTGCGATGTACGGCAGAGGGGTCTTTGAGCCTGAGGAATTAAGGCCGCCTGGCTAGTGCAGTCACCGCGAACTGTGCAGGTTAGGATTTTCTTTTTGCCCCCGACAGAAAAAAATCCCACACCTTACCGAGGGATCGAACCCAGGTCTCCCGAAGGAGAGTCTGGCGTTCTAGCCACTCGGCCAGCCGCTCCTCAACATTAACAATAGGTTGCATAAATTGTTGCCTGACATATTTCGCCGCACACCGTCACGTACATACTGCAGAGCTATATTTCACATGAAGTGAATAGATGAATTATATTTTGGCCGAAATACTTAGCACACCTAGGCCTACTGAATGATTGTGTACTTTGCTTAAATTCACTATATGTTTGAATTTTCCTTCCAACACACCTCACCCTGCTCGACATCTGCTTCCACTCCACTCCCTCATTTTTCTACAACATAAATTATAAGATATTCATTAAAAAAACACAAACATGTTGCAAATGATAAATGACATGTTGTACATCATAAATGACATGTTGTAAAAGTATGATAAAGATCAAAGCGCAGTAACTGAAAATGGCAGACTTATGTGCTGGATAAGCAAAAAGTACAAACAGACAAGCTGGCCGAGACAAACAAGGCATTAGCAAACTACATTAATTTTGGCACAAATTGGCTCGGCGTGTTTGTACCAGTACAATCTTAATAATAACAATTTCCAGGCTTTATATTAACGCGCTTGTGTTTGTGTACAAACAATGTTTGCATGCTGTATTATTAAGGTTTAAGAAAAGAACACCACAAAAGCATTCGGTGCAAGGGTACAACTAACGTGATCAATGTCATAAAGAAACAAAAGTTGACCCACAAGTTATACCCACATTAGTATGGAAGACTTAGTTCGGTGCACGCATCTATTTGAAACATTGTTTCTTTGACGCAACTATAACCCAGAGAAGGAACTAAACAGGCGTGATAAGATCGAGAAATTGCTTTTCAGAGCTGACAAAACAATCAATCAAACTGTAAATAAATACAAAATTACTACCCAAACCTATCCCAATCAATATTAAGGAAGTCACCATGCAAAAATAACCAACCCATAACACAAAGCAGGGGTCGTAGACTCCTTCTGCCATGGAAGAAGTGTCAACACTTAAGGTCACAAATGCTTCTTATGTTAATTCATGTTTGCTTAGTCTACAATCATCACAACCTCAATGTTCTGCACTGCAGTTGATTTTCAAGATTCCTACTCGTAATTATCACCAACGTGCCGTAAATTATGTTCATGGTTGCCGTCTCTTGTGTGGCACAGAATACGCCCCCCCCCCCCACGGGAATCCGTGGCTGAGAGGTTACGGTGTCCGCCTCCGGCACAGGAGGTACCTAGTTCGTTCCGGCGCATGGCTGGAAATTGTTTCCAATAACTACTGACACCTAATGACATCACACGTCGCCCTGATCTCTTGGTAATGAGATCTTCTTCTTCTTCCCCTTCTTCTGCGTTCATCCGGAGAGTTTTTTTCGGACATGATTGCGTTGTGCCTGTTTACAGCAGAGCTGCGTTCTTGCACCGTTTGGCCGACACATCCGATTTCTGCGGGCATTTGTTGACCGGGTTAACTTTCCCGGAGTAATGAGATCTGATATCTAGCCTTGTCGGAAAAGGGCGAAAAACAGGAGGTCCCTGCGCAGGTTGCGCACGTTAAAAATCTTGCGTCAGTTGGAAATCGCAAAGAGTAGGCCATAAACCACGACCCTGGCAAAATTGGTAGGCAATACAAGCCACCCACGTGTAGATAGGGCCATTTAGCTTGGGTAAAATCTGTCAAGAGGAAACAAACCTTTCACAAATGCATGCCGAAGTCAGACATGCGGGCCTTTGAGCTATAACTAGATATGACGCATTCCCTTGGAAATACCGGGTGTTTGTAAAGTATCAATACAGTTTGTATGTAGAACAAATTCGAAACTAATGAAGTACATGATGTCATCAAAACATGTGCTCCACAGTCCATCGTGAAGCAATATGCAGCGAATGGCTGTCGTCTCTGGGGTAATTCTTTGCACTCAAAACAGAATGGTGATATCAACGGAAGAAAGCATTTTCAAATTTGTTCTACATACAAAGTGCAGTGAGACTTTACAAACACCCGTATAAGCGAAGAAGACGAAGAATAAGAGTTAGGAAATTAGTTTATTTGGTGGCAGTCAGTTTTCACAGTACGATTAGTTTCTTAGTACAGAATGTGTTATTAAACAACGGAGCAGGGAGGGATGTGGGGAGGAATACCGGACATGCTCGGTCACATCTAAGTCACGTCACACAGTAACCAGAAGATAAACAGATGCGGGCACCTTGCTCGGGACTACCGTATGTTGAACCGAATGGACTCTGACCCATCTGAGAGGGGTCAAGGCTCTGGTAGGTTGCAGTCATCCTTGCTCCAAGAGGCTGGTCCGAGATGTCCAAGCTAGATATCGAGGTCATCAGTACAGCGTTGTAAAGAGGCAAATTGCGAATAGCAAAAACATTAAAGAAAGCATGAACCACACATTTAAAGCATAGTTTACCTGATAGAAACTACTGATAATATATAAACTGTCATCTGCTGCCTATGGTACCTTGAGGTGTAGGACAGGGGACAGAAAAACAAAGAGGTGGGGGGGGGGGGGATTCTTGAGCTTAAGGAATTAAGGCTGCCTGGCTAGTGCAGTCGCCGCGAATTGTACAGATTAGGGTTTTCTTTTCGTCCCCGACCAGAAAAATAAAATCGACACCTTACCGAGGATTCGAACCCGGGTCTCCCGAATGAGAACCCCGTATTCTGGCCACTCGGTCTAGTAAGTACACAGTTAACACAATCCTAACTCTAACCATAACCATAACATGGTGGCCGTGTTTTACCCAGGCTCTTAAGGGAAGAAAAGAACAATAACACTGTAACCTGCTATGCATGTCGTAAGAGGCGACCAAGCAGGATGGACAAGGCACTGGCCACCTCATCTCGTAGAGAATTGTAGTTGCAACATGGAGCTGACCATGAACCAGTCTACAAGAGGTCAGAGTGGCCGAATGGAGCAGAGCGCTCGTTCTTACAGATCAGTTGGACTAAAATGTTGACTTGTCGTTCTTGACTTGGAGACGTAAATTACAAGTATATCTGAAGTCCGGGTGGGTTTGCCCGATGGCGAGGGCCACTAATAGGGAAAGCTAATTCACACGCCGGCCTCTCTGGCTGTGGGGCTACAACACTTTCTCTCTGTAATCCCGTTTATCACGCAGAGTCTCGTAGCGGAGCGAGAGCTGAGGCGGTTCGACCCCCGCTCGTGACTTGCGGGATACTGAGCCGGCCGCTCAGAAAGCAATGGCAAACTACTGAGCGTAATCTTGCCAAGAGATCAACATACAGCTGAAAGATGCTGGTGTTGACAGCTAAGTCCTGTAAAAGGATATGCTACCAAAAAAAAAAAAAAAAAAAAAATTCACACGCACAAATCAGTCCAACGCACTAGAAGCAGTAGCACACGTATAGACTACGCATGAGTTCAAAGCAAGCTAGGACAAAACAAGTCTAAAGATAAAGTTAGAATAATAACCCAGTCAACCAGGAGATGAGAGGAGCTCCCCTTCCCCCCCCCCCCCCCAGCTGGAACAAATATGACGCGATACGGAGATAGTCACAATGTGTCTGACTATACGGTTCTTTCTCTGGTGCGTGTAGGGGCATGTGGACAGGAGAAGTGGACTCAGGGATGGATAGTGTGGGGAAGACATGGGAGAAGATGGTGGAGATGGCGAAGGGTGAGACGCCTGGAGTGTGTTGGTTGAGGACCTGCGCTCCAGTATGGGGAAAAAATGGAAGTAGTTTTAGTTTAGTCGACAGATCAACATCACGGCACACGGATGTAACTCATAAGTGCTGCGTTCTACTCCTAACTCAAGCCTGAGTTCGGAGAATCTCAGCTCAGTGCACGAGCTCCGTAGCACCGGCGAGGATCCTGAAATACTTTTTGGGTAGATTTTCAACTCGAAATTTTTCCCGGGCAGCGCTGTTATGCTACTTTTTTCTATTTCCAACTGCCAAGGAATGTTTTACGTGCGCAACAATACACACAGGCGTCCGATCTCACTACCCAGAGACCAGGGGAAATTTTGTTACTAGAAGTCCATGTGAACAAATCCCGGCCCTCACCAGGGCTTGAACCCGGGACCTCCATCACTCGAGGCGGACACCATACCCCGAGACCACTCAGTAGAAGATGACAAAACAACTGTCATCTAAAAAAAAAAACTGTCACCTACAGCCTATAATACATTGAGGTGTAAGACAGGGGGATTGGAAGGGGGTGGGAGGGGGGATGGTCATGAACCTGGAAAGTTAAGGATGATTGGCTACTGCAGTCCCGAACCCGGTTCTTCAGAAGGAGAACCCGCATTCTAGCCACCCGGCCAGTCGCTCCAATATGAAACAACATGGGCAGTGAAAATATAACTTGAATACATAGGCATGTTTAGAACAAGGAAATTGTGGTTTACATCTTAAACTTACATCAAATGGGTGAATGAAATAAGTATAAAAACAAGCAACTATTTGAAATGACAACTGACACTCCATATGCCAATGCTAATTATGAAGGTTTAAATAGAATATGACGTATATGAAATACGTAAATATAAGATGCTAGTGATAAACTGTGATTGGTTACAAACCACAGATCTACACGCGCATATATACATATATATGTATTAATGCTAGAAGGACATGCCAAATAACATATTTTAAAAATTATAATGGGTTACAATACATGCCAGTTTTTTTTTACAGCAACAAGTCTGACATTATATAGTCATTAAAATTACCACAATGAAGGTCGTATAATTTGTTCAAAGCCTTAACCCAGGGTAGATATTATTAGTACATACACTAAAACAAACAAATAATGAACTGAGACTTTAATTTGAGAGTGGGTATGATGGCGGATGTTGCAGTCAGTTGTCCTTACCTAACATGTGTGGCTATACATACACGTGGGTGTGTGTGTGTGTGTGTGTGAGAGAGAGAGAGAGAGAGAGAGAGAGAGAGAGAGAGAGAGAGAGAGAGAGAGAGAGAGAGAGAGAGAGCGTGCGCGCGCGCGCGTAAATAGAGAGGATAGAGAGAGGCAGTCAGAGCGAGGAAGAGAGGGAATTCTCTTACAATTAATTGTCATAAAGAACTTATTAATTTACATTAAATATAGACGACTAAGTAGTTTTTATAAGCGTCATGATGATGATGATGATGATGATGATGATGATGATGATGATGATGATGATGATGATGATGACCATGCTATTTCTTGTAGCACATCATCCATCTTAAACATATGTCGGTTCTTTTGTCGGGGTTAGTTCTAGATTAAAGAAACTGAATGCTAACTTAAAAGTAACATAAGCTTGCTATATATGCTATAATTTATTTATCATGCTTTTCATAAACACACCTAAGTTTAGCTGTCAGTAAGTGTTATGTATTGCTCTATTTTTATTCTTATTGCACGCATACATCATACATGTGTATTAGATTCATTATTATGATGTATGCAAGGCAATCCGTACGCCTAACGCTCCATGTGTTCCTATTGGCCTTTTTACTCATATCACACTTTCACGTATCACTTCATATTCATATAGTAGTGTGTTGGGAAACTAACATGTGTACAGATTGGCTAGGTCTGCACTGTTGGGTGGGGTACTGACACACGATATGACAGATGTCGTCAGGCCCCTTGGGATCATGTGCTAGTGTGGAAGAATAGATAAATCAACATGGACTGGAAATAATTGTGCAACAAGGTGTGAGAGAATCTTGCCGACAATCAGCACTTCGAGGACAGGCCAGACGGACATAATCAGACTGCAACTAGTACTGTTAAAAGTATTGGTACTCTTCGCTGGTTGTGGAAGATAGGGACGGAGTCATATGTGAATGTCTCGAGTGCTATGAAGTTGGTTCTTGGCTCATCTCAACTCATATCACACAAATACATCATACACATCGGTTAGACTGATTATTCTCAAATATGTTCGCCATTCGCAGTCTTACTTCTTTGCGTTTCTGTTCTTCTAACATACTAATTTGTAAATCCAAGTTGCATTCAGTCATAAACGTCAATATCATATTCAGTAAACATTTCAATGCAAGGTTATATAATTCAACAAAAGCACACACTACAGTAAGGCTGAACATTTGCTTTTCTAAAAAAAAAAAAAAAAACAGTTATGTGTATATCTTTTACAGGACGTAGCAGTCAACTTTAGCATTGGGGGAGGGGGGAACTATTTGTGATTCCTTGGCAAGTGTACGCTCAGTAGTTTGCCATTTTCTTTTCTGAAAGACAGACACTCATCCCATTGTATGGAAACTAACACAAGGCGGTCTGCTTTCAAATCGCCCGCAGCTGTGTTTCGAACGCGGTATGCGGGATTACGAATTGCGCCGAAACCCCTTCGCCACAGAGTTGACTTTTGTAAAGATAGTGACTAAATATGTCGGACATAAAGGAGACTTTATGTGACTATATTTTGTCATGACTTTATAATATAAGACTCCAAACTCACAAGACTCCTGGCACACACACACATATTTAAACAATCCGTGGGGGTAACTGTGGGGAGGGTTGCACTGGTTGGCAACGGAAGCTATAGTTCTGTCTCATTCAGTTAACTCAGTGGTTCTAAAACAGGAGGGGGGGGGGGGGGGTTTAGGAAAACGGATCGGTCCAAACTGTTTGAATATTTCTCTTTCTCTATAAATCAACTCGGCCGTTGTTGTCACTGCTCGTAATCTGACTCGTAAATCCGGTGTTTCTATGTTGAGGCTGTCATACAGATATGACCTGTGGAAATTTTACTTATCTCTTCCTACACCAGAAATTACAGATAATGTGGTTGTTGACAGTGAAAAACAATGTGGATTCGCTTGAATAACAGAAAGACAGAAGTCATATTAAAGAAACAGATTGCGCCTACATGTACAATTAAAGTAATTGACGTTATTTTGGGGCAAGTGCAGAAATTCAAAATATCTAGCACGTGGATAACATGAGATGGGAGATGCACTACAGAGATAAACCATGAATAGGACAAGCAAACACTGCATTTTATCAAACGAGGTATATGTTATGCAATAAGTCCTTATCATTGGAAGTTAAAAAAAATAATTCTTCCATGTTACATAGACCACAGATGCAAATCCTGAAAAAATAGTAAACAAACGAAAACATTCACGGAGGCTTTAGCGATGTGGTTTTGTAGAAGAATGCTGAAAACTCCTCGGACAGTAAAAATTAGCAATGTGGACATTTTTGAAGGAGGCTAAGTGACATATATCCCAAACATCAGGAAGAGACAGTCTTCATATTTGGTCACATTATGAGAAGTCAAAATATGGAACATGTTGTGACAACTGGGGAGATTTATGGAAAGAGAGATAGAGGATGACAGTGCTAAATAATTCTTGTGTCTTGGCACGGAAGGGAGTCAGCACACGGACTGATAAAAGCTGATGGAGATAGTAAGATGTGGAGAAGCATAATTACCCTCGTCATTTGACAAAGCACATGATGATGACCTCTATATAGCAACATATGGAATCAAATAATTTTATAAAAGCGGGAATGCCATTCTGGTGTTTTGTGAAAAGGGCTCTTGGGGCCAAAAGTTTGAGAACCACTGAGATAACGTCCATATGGTTTGTGGCTACGCATTCAAGTTACAGATAGCTTAGGAACTAAAACATAACAAGGATACCCACGAAACAAATAAAATAACACACACACACACATATTCAAAATAAACATTTCAGCCTCTGAAAGTGGCAAAACATTGTGCACTGATATTCGCATTCATATTTCGTGTGGTCCTGTAAAAACAGACTAACCTAAGACAAATTATTACTGACAATTATATTAAATGAAATCATAAATATAAATTTGATTATTGCAATGGAAGTTAACCCTTAATGGACGTAATGGTATGTCTCATATGTGGTGCTCGCTATCCCTCTCTGAATTCCCATATACTGGGCCATTATCCCCAAGGATTATCAAGCCTTTACAAGCATACTGATAATTATTGAGAGGATGTTATATGGCGTTGGATATCATGCCTGTGTACTGCCAATCATTTCTCTTACCGATGTGCCTCTATGCCATAATGTTAAGCTGTTTAGCATCTTCTCTTTGAGTATGCCCCTGCTTCTTTTCCCTTCCAATTTTACGGCTATTATGACTTAATAAAGTTTCTCCTTTTCATAATGTGCCCAAAGAACGATACGAATAAGTAGCTCTCTTTGTGAGTTATCGTCTTTCAGGATATCTTCATTACACTATTTATCAGTCAATGATGTTCTCATTATTCTTCTATAAATCCCAAAGTCTACAGCTTGCTTACATTTCTTTACTTATCTGCTCATGTTCCACGATTCCCTTTCGTATCATTTGGAGGTGACAGGTTAGAATTCCGGTCGGTAACTATAGCTTTCAATTTTTATATTGTCTAATGTGTCATCTAACCCTTACCTCTTTCTTCTATTTCTATGATCGCCAACCAATACATGTGTGTATATTTATGAGCTGTCTTAGTGGTCTTAAAGGTTTCCCCAATTTATATTTAAGGCTCCATGCAGCTCTTCAGAACTCTTTTTCTCACGTCTCTTGAGAAAGATATATTGCACAGAATATTAACAATCCTCTAAAATACAATGTTTGCTTGGGCTAATCTACGTTTAACTTCTTTAATACATCTCCCATCTACTGTTATCAAACTACCCAAATATACTTAAATGCATTATCTTGTTTCATATTAGTACTTTTATGGTTGTGTTGCATTTGGAAAGTAATTTTTCTTTGTAATTACCATTACGGTACTTTTGCCTTAATTCACCACAAACAAACAAGCATCCCTTACAGAGCCTCATTTGCATCGGTCCGGCAATCACTTCCGGTTAAGTGTTTGGTGGACTGCTGGACCGATCGATGGATGTTTTGTTAGTTTTGGGCTACGGCCCTCACTGTCGTCGACAGTGAGAGCCCTACGGGCCCAAAAACTAAAAAAAATAAAACATCCATCGATCGGTCCAGCAGTCCACCGAACACTAAACCGGAAGTGATTGCCGGACCGATGCAAATGAGGCTCTATAAAGGATGCTTGTTTGTTTGTGGTGAATTAAGGCAAAAGTACCACCATTAATTCTGATTGTATGTTTTTTCAGACTGAGCTTTGCATGGACTTGTTGCGATTACATAGAAAATTATAACTTTAAAAAAAAAACGAAATAAAAAGTGTTGTGAAAAACAAGCCATAAACACTGTTCTCCCGCCATAAACGCTTGTAAATATCGGACCCAAATGGCTGCCTTCCGTCCACTAAGGGTTAAATATTGTACATACATAGACAAATCATATTGCTGATAGACGAGGAAAAGGCACGTGTCATACAAGAGTGAGAATGATTAAACTGTCCGCCATCTTGCCAGAAAGAACAATTGGTGATTGTCTTGACTAAATAAAATTACAGAATATTTTAGCTACGCTTAAATATAACTCTGTACATTTTTAAACATCTACCAAGACAGTTGAAAATAATAAATATAGGAAACATCTGCCATCACCGAATGACAAGATAATGTATAGATTTTATAGAAATATAAAATATTTGCAAAAACAAAGAGCATTTAAAATAGCTGTAAACTTCGCGTTTGTGAACTTTCATATGCAATATGGCGGCAGCAACTAGTATTCTACTTCTAAAGTCTACAAGAGGCTTTCAAGGAACTCATGACAGAAAATGTGATCAATACTCACGCTTGGTCACTGAAGATATAGAACGCATTAAAGTCAACAAAAGCAACTCAGATGAGGTAGCAGTTATTTCACGCGTTGGATTATTATATCACAGAAATGTACACAAATAAACTTACTCTATACCAAACCAGTCGCCACACGTGTAGAAATGATCACGACTAAATACTTTTCATTTTCTAGCCATTTTCTATTTAAAAATAATTGACATGTGTTAACTTTATCTTGATGCTCAACACATTGTATATAACTTTGTGATTGATGTGTCTGGTGAAGAAAACAATATAGGAATTCTGGAATATACATTGAGGAACGACCAGCAGGAGTGCAAGAAGCACCAAACATTCAGGATGCAGTAAGCACCACGCTAGAGACTTACAAGGGGAAAGTGCAATACTTCCTCGGATGTTATATTACTCAGACAGATGAATGGAGATGATGGAAATGCCCGCCAAGCCAATAGAGAAAGTCATTTATTGTGTGTTCTTGTTCGTTCTCTCGCTTTAAACTCAAACGTAGTCCATACAAGTGCTACCACTTCTAGCTCACTGGACTGATTTTTGCTTGTGGATTAGCTTTTCTTATTACCAGTGTCCCTCGCCATCAGACGAACCTACTTCGACTTCAGAGGTTCTTGTAATTTACGTCCCCGAGTCAAGGAGGAGAAGTCAACATTTTAGTCCAACTGACCGGTATAGGAGTTGAACCCGCTACCCCCACATCATAATACCGGATGTTAAGAAGAGTGCTCTTATCTATTCGGCAAAATTGACCGAGAAAGTATTTGCCAGGGTACTATACAGATTATGGTGGCTACTTACGCGGAGCAAGACTACTGACCTTACTATTCCACCATTTAACCCTCTCAGTAATTAATTAGGACTTAGGTATTTTATCAGTTCACAGTGTGAGAAACCAGAACGGATCCAGATTGAAGGAATGGGAATTGTTTTGGGTTGTACACAAACAGTGGCGGATTGGCCAGGTTTGCCTGATGACAAGAAGGTCCTATGTGTGTTGAAGTGGGCACCCTTAACATTGGGCAATATGTGAAAAATGTTAATGACCTTTACGCAGCTTTGTCTCCTGGCAGCCAATATTTTTAGACTCAGTCCACTGCTATATGCAAGATATCTTCATCACAACGATGATATATGAGCTCAAGGCCTACACGTGAACCCCCAGTGATGATAGAAGCCACTGCAGCAGGTCAGCATGGCCGAATGGGTAAGAACGCGTGTTCTTAAACATCCGGTGTGCCGATGCCGAGGATAGGGGTTCAACCTCTACACCGGACAGCTGGACTAAAATGTTGACCTGTCGTCCTTGGCTTGGGGGCGTAAATTACAAGTACCTATGAACTCGGAGTGGGTTCGCCAGATGGCGAGGGACACTATTAATAGGGAAAGCTAATCTACACACAAAATTCAGTCCATCACTACTATAAATAGTGTGTATGAATTACGCTTGAGTTCAAAGCAAGCGAGCGAGCGCAAAAAAAAAAAAAAAAAGCCACTGCATGGCAGCCTGAATGTTCTCAACAGAAGCTAAGAAAAGAGATGAAGGAAATGGATGGCGCAGGAAGAAGATACCATGGGGCAAGTGCCCATAGTCAAGCAGATACACAGGTGCCAGGAATGACTGACAGTGGCAGTCACAAAGCAGCTTTCATGAAACCATCATTGCACTACCCGGGAAGTGTAGAGAGTGTTATAGTGGGCTAGCAGAAATGGAGATCAAACAACTAATAGATGAAAATGTTCGCAGAAAGTCTCTATGGCGAAATGGTTTAGCTACCTGCCTCACCATCAACAGATTGTAGGTTCGATTCAGGACCTCATCAATTCAGTTCACGAGTGCAGGTTTTAGAAGACTACCGGGGTCGTCGCTGGAGCTACGGAGTTCGGACTTTGTGTGACTCTTTCGGCAGGCTGTACTGCGGAAAGAGACCGAACCATATGGGACATAACCAGGTGCAATGAAATCGAGCTTCAGGAATTTAAACCCCTTTAAATCATGGCAGAATTGACGCAATAGTATCCACCGACGGCTGTGCAAAACTCCATACCGGTGTCCTTGCTGAATAACTTGGCATGGCTAGATGTTGCTAGCGTGTGGTGATTTCTTTGGTATAGAATGAGTTAGATGTGCAGTAGTTGTTTACTGCAGGCTACCCAACTGCTAGTGATCGCTGAAAAATGTTATACAACATGACGCACACTGCAGCATTCCACTAAAGTAGAGAGCGGTGAAACATAAACATTAGTTAATAGGCAGTGTACACCATGTTGGGTGGCATGTGGAAAATAAGCACTAGTCGCTGGCCGAAGGCTTCCCAACAGCTACTGAACACTGTAATGTAATAAGATCTCTGACTTAATACACACCAGCCTTCCACTAAACTGGAACACATTATTGATAAGACTCAATCAGAATTAGGGGGCATGTTGGACTGCCTTGTCATCTAAGGGAAATATGTTTACAAGCGAGTGAAAATGCAAACATAACCTTCATATATAGTCATTTAACACGTCACTATCGCTGCAGCAGACATAAGGCAAAGCTAATACATTAACAGATACTGGTGAAAGGGTGCATCGTGTTAAAGACCTCACGTATACTGTGTTAATTCTGTGTGGTAAGAAGGGGGTAATATCCTTCCTCGCCGGCTTTCCTTACTCACAGTTTCACGCAAGTCATTCCCCCTGGACAGTGGATTGGAGTCTGTTAGCAACGAAATACCTAAAGCTAATGAAGGAAACATGACCCACCTAAGCCTAACCCCAGCCAGTCTGCACGTGCTGTGCTGAGTCATGACCTGGTTACATTCTCACATAGGGGCCTCTGTAACGCAGTGGCTAGCATGTTTGTCTGCCTGCTTGGTAGTTATGCATTCAAATCCTCACGGAGACGGATTTTCTTTTAAAATGGATCTGTGCTATACGACCGACCTAGTCTAAACTGGGCACCAGGAAATGTTCTAGTAAGTAATGGCGGCCATCGTAAAACTGGCCACATCACACATCGAATGCCGATTAGTATTAACATGATATATTATATTATATTATATTATATTATATTATATTTAACATTTATATTATATTTAATATTATATTATATTTAGCAATGTAGGGCTAGCACGGTATGCCCTCTACGCTAAAGGCGCATAGAAGGGTCCTTTACTCAAACATGTCTTTCTTGGCCTTTGTTCTTCGAACATTCGTTTCTTTGCATTTGTTATTCTTCTTCATTTTCTTCTTCTTCAACATCAACATAATCTCTTCTTCTTCTTCTATAAACGAATGCTACGTGCTTATCCCGACATGAAACATGAACATGGCGGTCAGTTTGAGATCTTCATCGGTCCCCCACAATGTATCTTGCACTCTCGTGGGACAGATTTCCGTTTGGGAAAGAGGGGGGGGGGAGGTGTCAAATTCTGGGCAGTCTTACATGATTTACAAGTTTGCGCTGGTGCTTCAAAGCAGCAAGTGGCCGGGTCTCTGAGACTCATTCGGAGTAGGTAAGCTCAGGTGCTAGCTTTGCTAACCGTGGTCTGGGGTTCCATCCCCAGTATTGGAAGGATTCGGTTCGTTTCCTACAAGTACAACTAAAGGGTTGAATAGTCTCCCCCTCCCCCAAATGGCTACCTGAAATGTTAGTGGATGGAAAGATGGCGAAGAAGGAAGCAGATTACCTCAAATAATACAGTGGCCAATTATACGAAAAGAACTAGTACTTTACACTCCCTTATGGTAATATTTGCTATGAGATAACCTTTATCTTTAAACAGTGGCTGTGGCCAGGTTTTTTAATTCAGAACCCAGGCCAAACAGCCATGACAAGCACATCTTGATACTGATTCCAGAATCAATTCTGCACCCACGAGAACACAACAGACACATCACCGCGTTGAAGCTAGGTGACACATTAGAAATGTAAACAATTACACTTCTACAACAAAGCAACAATAGAGTACTATCAATCTCGTAGCATACAACGTACACACCACCATGGTAAAGTTAGCCAATATATTAGAAGTGTAAACAATTACAATTCTACAGCAAATCAACCGTAGAATGCTACCAACATACAACATACACACCATGGTGTCGTCAGCTAATACATTAGAAATGTAAACAATTATAATTCTACTGCTCCGCAACAGTAGAATACTACCAACATACAACATACACAACACCATGGTATAGTCAGGCAATAAATTAGAAAAGTAAACAATTACAGTTCTACAGCAAAGCAACAGTAGAATACTACAAATCACAGTAAAGCGCGACATCAGATTAAAGGAAACACTTAAAGCTAAGCAATTCTAGCAGTGAATTCATAGAAAAGGAAGGAAATTTAACATGTTAATATACATGGGTGTGCACGCCCATGAATGAGCAATGAAACTATTACAAACATATATACAACAGTAGATAACATACACCAGATTTAGAATTAAGGGACACTCATAGTCAGTCATCAAAGCAGCTTACAGATACATAAATTAATAAGTATTGGCTATCTCACTGTATCTGGCATGTAGGTCGTCAAAATATATTTTTTTTTCCAGCCATGGCATGATGTGAAGTGATTGGTCTATTTCACTGTTCCGTGAACACCAATCAAAATCCTAGCAATTTATTTCTGGGTGTGGCGTTAGTTATTTGCTCCGCCTATTATCTTTTGTAAAAGCTAACAAAGTTAATGCAAAACTCTTCTTTGTCTATGTATACACAAACACGACCAAAACTACATATCTCCTGCCCAAGTCCTGTTTTATTTCATATCACTTTTCCCCTCTCGACATCGAGTGGGTGTCTGTTGACAATAATACCTCAAACCTGCGATGGAAACATGACTCATCATCATCATGTGCCATGCCGAAAAGCGTAGGCGGTGTTTCGCCATCTCACTCGATCACCAGAGTCGTGGATTAGCTCAATTTTCTTGTTTCGATCATACCACGTTGCCAAGCCATCCAGGTATTTACATCTCTACCTTCCCCTTGTTCTCTTCTCCTCAATCTTGCCGGTTGTCACCAAGTTCTCCGAATTATTTCTTCTTATAACGTGTCCAAAAAATCTGGACTAAGCCAGGCCTAATTCCAACCTGTCCCTGTATGCTGGCTGAACCATGACCTGATTATAGCCTGCTATGCCTCTCTGCAGATCTTGTGTTCCAGTTCCAGTCTTTCACTCCTCGATGGTTTGTGAACTTGGATAAGGGCGGAAGACCTCTGCATCACAGTTCCTGCGGAGATGGTATTCTAGTTTGGGATCTGGAGAAAAGTCTCTACAGCAACCTCCCTCCAATAGATAGAAGCCCTTTTCAGGGCTCGGACGTACTTTACACTAATGCATCAGATTTTTTTCTCTAAGTTGCATCTCCTTTGCAGGACGAGACCGAACTCTCTCTCTCTCTCTCTCTCTCTCTCTCTCTCTCTCTCTCTCTCTCTCTCTCTAAGTTGCATGACCTTTGCAGGACGATATCAGACTCTCTCTAAGTTGCATGACCTTTGCAGGTCGAGTTCGGACTCTCTCTAAGTTGCATGTCCTTTGCAGGACGAGATCGAACTCTCTCTAAGTTGCATGACCTTTGCATAATGAGATCGGAATCCCTCTAAGTTGCATGCCCTTTGCAGGATGAGATTGGACACTCTCTCTAAGTTGCATGTCCTTTGCATGATGAGATCGGACTCTCTCTCTCTCTCTCTCTCTCTCTCTCAGTTGCATGTCCTTTGCAGGACGAGGTCAAGACTCTCTCTAAGTTACATGTCCTTTGGAGGACGAAATTGGACTCTCTTTAAGTTGCCTGACCTTTGCAGGACGAGATCGGACTCTCTCTAAGTTGCATGACCTTTGCAGGACGACATCAACTCCAGAATAATTTTCCAGGAAATGTTATATTCAGTAGTTTGCCACTGCTTTCTGAACGAGAAAGCAACGTTGAAGTGCAACTGACTGGTGGAGGGGTTGATCCCGCTACCCCGCTATCAGGGCAACGGAAGCTTAAGAGCTAGAGCGATTATTTCCTTTTGGCCACACAGATTGTCGCGTCAGGCTTAGGGGTTGACATTCAGTTTTTTCGGAGAATTAGCAACCACCCACAGATTTATTGTCGTCACTTATTTTCACAGAACAGCGTCTGTTGAGCTCTTGGTGACGAATCTTGCCAATACGATCCGATAAAATATTAAGGAATAAATTAAATAAATATTTTTGTTGCTATTGATGCTATTGCTGTTGTTGTTGTTTTTAATTCCAAACCCGTTGAACTGTCTATTCTCTATCCCATTCTTATCATTGTGCTCCACAGTTGTTGCAGAAATGCATAGAGAGAGTTAGTAACTGTAGGAGACAGTTCTACAGAAGTATACAACATTCCAGATGTTTTGTAAGTTACCAAACAGAACATACATACAGCACAACAAGGAGAAACAAGAATCAAGAAGTATAAGCTCAAGATATTTGACACACAAGTTGCGCAAGCTTACAAAGAAGCTAAGAACTGAACTATAGCAAGTGAAATTAACCCTTTAACATGTCAGTGACTAAGCATAATCTGCAAGGTTTAATGCAATGATTAAAAATATTCCAGAATATGTTTTAATTATTAAGTTCGCTTTGTTGTATCAATAAAGTTTGCAAACTTCTTGGCACACTTAACAAAATTTCTAAGATAGCAGATGTTTTGGCATCGGCTATAGCTCCAACTGAATAAAAAAAAAAACATATTATGTTATGCTCAGCAAGATTTTTTTTAACACAGGCAATAATAAAAGCATAGTTAACGAACCGAGCCACTGAGTCATGGCATCTACTTACCTCTGCATCTGACTTTGTATTCCTGCCGTCTGCTGACTATAGGAGTCAGCGATGTTATTGGCAGAGTACAGCCCCATGGGTGAGTTGTACTGAGCATGTACTACATTCGGTACAGCAACCTTGGGTTGCCCAAATGGCTGAGCCGCTCGGTTATGGCTGCTGCCAATTCTGCATGGCTCCTGAAGACATATTTTAGTTATTGCTAGTAAATACATATTTATACACAATAACATTATATTTGAAGAATCAGTATTGTCACTGTCAACAAACAAACCAAATTTCGGCAGTAGCTCAAATGTGGGTCACGCAGATATGATGATGGAAGCACTAACACTCAGTGTAAGCTAATCATCATTATACTGCACATAACAAGAGATCGTCTTGGCGATACCCATCTCATCTAGAAGTATACTATAAATATTATGTTGTGGGTAGGTTTTATCATTTTGAAACTAGGCCGGGCAAGCAGATTAGTCAGCCTTCCTTTCACGATTTCCAACTATCAAGGCATTCTTAACACTGGTCCTCCTATTTTTTGGCTCTTATGTGCCATGGCTAATCATTCAGTCTAGCACAGTGTTTCCCAACCTTTTTTGTACCATGCCCCACTTAAGCCTTTCTAAAATTCATATTGCCCCCCTCCCCCGCCCCATGCCCCCCCCCCCCCCTCAACATATACATTATTTTTAATATTCAAAAATTGAAATGTTCACTAAAGAAACTTGAATGATAGGTTTTAGGAAGAAATCACTAGGTAATTATTGAGCAAACACAGTAAGTAAATTTTCAAAACATATAATGGAGAACTGAAATTCAAGTACAAAATAATTTTAATGAAAGATTTTTCTATATTATTTTAATTATTAGTAATTATTTATTATTTAAATTTAGTGAGATCCTTGCGCTTGATGCTTGCTGCAAAGAGATCTTATGTCAGGTTCAAATTTAGTTAACTTCAGTCTCAAGTCTCCCCGTTTTGTTATATTCAGCCGATTTCTTCCATTTTCGAATTGCCCCCCTTAACAGTCAAATTGCCCCCTTGTGGGGCGTGGGCCCCACGTTGGGAAACACTGGATTGGGACAGAATACATGGGGCAATATAACCGCGAATACAACCATCTTCGTTATTGTTAACTTAGTTGCATATCCTTTACAGGACGTCACAGTCGACCCCAGCATGTTTGGGCTGTTTGTGATTTATTGGCAAGTTTACGTTCAGTAGTTTGCCATTGCTTTCTAAACGACCGGACCACATATCATTGTATGAAAACCAACGCAAGGCGGTTCTCTTCCATATAGTGTTTTCGAGTGCGGTATGTGGGATTATGAACTGCACCAGTAACCCCCTTCACCGCAGAGCCGGCTTTCATTATTGTTAACCCCATACATAAAAAAGGGAGAAACGATCATTTAATTGTAAGATTAAAACCTTTGCCATTGGTAATGCAAATTATTATGGCGGCCACCAGTCTGGAAGCTCCCCAACCCTTTTGCTGTACAATGTTGTTAGGGGTGTGATCTAGGTCACTGTAGAAACATTATCTTGTTGTTGCCGTGATGTGTGTACCGTAGGGAGTCTTCGTGGCGAAGTGCTTATGTCACCTGCCTCACGCTTGAAGGTTGTGGGTTCAATTCTGGGCTGTTATTTAGTTCACGGGTGCGTTTTCTTTTCGGGGACTCCTGGGGTCGTCGCTGGAGCTACAGAGTTGTGCTTTGTGCTATGCTTTCTGCAGGTCGCCCTGCAGAAAGAGACCGAGCCATGTGGAATAAAACCCGGTTCATTGGGCATTCATTGGGTTCATTAGGAGGTAGCGGGAATTCATTAGAAGGTAGCAGGCATTCATTAGGAAGTAGCAGACATTCATTGGGAGGTAGTGGGTATTCATTGGATTCATTGGGAGATAGCGGGAATTCATTAGGAGGTAGCGGGCATTCATTAGAAGGTAGCGGGCATTCATTAAGAGGTACACGTGATTGGACTCAGGTTCAGCACCCGCGCTCACCAATTGCTAATAGAGGGAAAAACTATTCCTCTGTGCATTCAGATCCATACAGTCTGAAGACCCTATCATTCCACAGACCTAGAGCAAGTTCCTGCTTCATGATTTGTTTGTTTTTGTGTGCTCTATAGCACGTTAAGTCGTCTATAAATGTAAATGATACATTTGCCAATATGGTAAATAATGGTGGATGCAACATGCAGGAAAAGAACAAGAACCCTCACATCTGGTGGTTTGTTGATGGCTAATGACGTTTTTTGTATGGGCTGAAAGTCTTCTCCAGTGGCGGCAGTAATCTTTTGTAGTTCTTGGGGTCGAAGGTCATTTAGTGGTGTCACTTTAGGCTTCCAGATGGTCACCGCGCCTCTGTGGAGAGGAACAATCACAGTTTCACATCAAACATACACAAAGGGATTGACTAAGTAAGCTAAGACCCTTTATATGCCCCTACTCTTCCCGTAGGCTAATGAAAACACCTGTTTAGGGGTGTCTAGTTGGTCTAACGTCGAAGTGCACTTGTTCCTGCAAGGGGACGCTGTTGTCATTTGGGGGGTAACAGGTTCAAATTCCGATCGGTAACTATAGCTGTTAATGTTTATGTTGTCTAGTGTGTCCTCCAGCCTCTACTTCTGTCTTCTACTTTTATTGGCGCCAAACAATACGTGTAAGTTTGTTTATAAGATGTGGTCAATAGCCCGCCGGTTGCCTTTACTCCTCCGACAATATCCTGGTATTCATATTACGTTGGGTCAAACTAAAGGACCCGATTAATTGGCGGGCGTGGTTGGGAGGGGGGGGGGAGAGGGGGATGCCCCGCATAGAAGGGAATTTGAATACATAACAACGGGACCCACAGTAAGCATGCTAGCCATTGAGCTACTTAAGCTCTCATATTCAACACGCCGAGTTCATTAGAAAACAGTGGATAAAAATAAAATTGTTTGGCTAAATAACTAGGCTACCAACTGACAGTATGCCACAGTAAGCAATGATGTACACACCAAGTGGAACCAGAAGACGAGGCCGACCATGTAGACGATGGACAGAGGGAATAACAAAGTTTATGGAAATCTCAATATATGAAGCCCATAAACGGGCACTCTCCCGCTGTTTATGCTTCACCTCGACACCGCAACGTACAAGAGGAACAAGATGAGATGAGATAAGATGAGCTGACATATCGCGCCATAAAATTACCTGTAATTAAGAGATATTCAGAGTTAGATGTTAGTCTAGCTCACTGCCTTTCTGTACAGTAGGCAGAACTAATACGTTTCTTCTCCTTCCGGCAATTATAAATATTTATAACAAGTGAGAAAAAACAACAACTGAATTTACATCTCATCTTCGAAGCAAAGCTGGTACGAGCCAAGAGAGATCAGCGAGACAGGTGTAAACAGGGGTTAAAGAGGTGGTTCCCATAGTAGGAGATGCCGGGTCAATCAGGGATCCCACGTAAATTTTAAACATCTGCCTCGGTGCGGATGTTAACACGTGGCCAACGCACCGGCAAACAAGCGTATAAAGCTTATGATAGAAATAGATTTGGAAACGTATGAATAAAATTAGTTGAACTGCGGTACAGCTGTGGAAATGTAAACAAAATAAAATGACTCAAACTAATGCAGCTTTATAGAACACAATTACAGTAAACACAGAACGTTGCGGCGACTACGTTCATCGGCGCGCGCGCGCACGCACACACACACACACACACACACACACACACACATACAACATACAAACGCGTGTTTGTAAATTCTCACTACACTTTGTATGCAGAACAAATTTGAAAAATGAAGTTCATAATGTCATACAAAATGTGATAAAAATGTATTAAATTAGTTACAAATAGCCACTGATGTGATCTAGCGTTGTTTTTGGGGAAGCTGGAAACTACCAATGAAGTATTAATTATAACAGGTGTGGGAAGTGTCCACCACGGGCTTCAAGACATGATTGTACACGTCTCTTCATATTGTCAAATACATTCTGCAACGTGTCTGTTGTTATTTCTTGAATGGTAATTCTGAATGCTTTTTTGGGGGTCCTCAATTGTGTGTACATTAATTTTGAAAACATTTCCTTTCAAGAAACCTCATAATAATAATTAATGAAGTTCAAACTGGAGAACGAGTAGGCCAAATTCCACGAGATATGCTATTTGCAAAAATTTCTTCACAAAAACGTGTATTGACGGTCATTTCGAAACACTTGTTCAACCCACACACAAAAAATTTTTTTTTCTTCTGTTGTTAACACCATTCTGTTTGGAGTGCGAAAATATTACTCCAGCGGACGACAGTCATTTGCTGAATATTGTTTAACGAATGGACGGTGGAGCACATTTTTTGATGATGTCATTTACATCATTTTTCAAATTTGTTCTACATACAAAGTGTAGTAAGACTTTACAAACATCTGATATGTTGTGTTTTGTGTATGTATTTGTTTGCTGGTGAAGGCTAGTCGCCGTAATGTCCTGTGTTGTCTATAATTGTATTCTTTCTGTAAAGCTGCAATTTTTTGCGTCACTTCATATTGTAAAGATTTAGAAAGACTGTTATGGGCGCAATGCTCTACACAGAGCACGCCACTGTATAATGATCTATGGTGTATGACATTCCAATCACTGTATAAAGTAAATAAACAAGGCGAGGAACGAGCTGGTCATATTCCGTGATAGTTTCTGTGTGAGTCTAACAACCCACACCACTACTTTATAAATAAGCATCCGTGTATTGTTTGGCGCTGATAGAAGTAGAAGAAAGAAATAGATACGAGTACGCATTAGACAATATAATCATTGAAAGCTACAGTTGCCAACCGGGATTCGAACCCCTTCCCTCCAAATAACGACAGAGCTTCGATGCAGGAACAAGTTACTTCGACGCCAAGAGCTACTAACAGTAACTGGACACGCCACACTACTTCAGTGTGGGAATTCCCGCACGGCATTTTTAAAATAACACCTGCCGGTTGAGAACAATGACGTCAAGCTTAAGGAATGCCGTGGCAGGAATGTGTGGCAGCGGTTAAACAACCGGCGCTTTGTTGGAGGGTGCAGAATGAACAATGAGGAGTTGCTGGTTGGTTAGTTGGTTAGTTGGTTGGTTAGTTGGTAGGTCGGTTGGTTTGTTGGCTGTTTGGTTAGTAGGTTGGATCGTAGGTTATTGACTGATTGAAAGGTTGGTTAGATGGTTAAATTACTAGATCTTTGGCTGGTTGGTTAGTTGGCTGGTTGGTAGGTTGGTTAGTTGGTTGGTTAGATGGTAAGTTAGTTTACTAATTGATAGGTTGGTTAGTTGGTTGTATGGTTGGATAGTTGACTGATTGATAGGATGGTTAGTTGGATTGATGTTAGGTTAGTTGACTGATTGATAGGTTGGCTGGATAGTTGATTTGCTGGATCATTGGCTGGTTGATTAGTTGGCTGGTTGGTTAGTTGGTTGCATGGTTGGTTAGTTGACTGAACGATAAGTTTATTAGTTGGTTGTATGGTTGTATGGCAGCTGACTGATTTGTAGATTAGTTAGTTAATTTGATGTTAGTAAATACGCTGGAAGACTGGCGTTTTAACTCTTAAGTACGATGTGCTGGCGTCCAATTAATTTGAGCCCTGAAAAGGACTCGGGGGAAGTTGAATATCAGACTTTCTACCTGAAACGGTGCTCAATGTTGACTGTGCTGAAGGGCTCTCCTTCCCTTCTTCAAGCTTAAACATAGCGGGGTGTGCAAGGATGTTAGTTAATAGTTCAATCGAGACATATCTCCGCATTGAAGGTCGGCTGTAATGAGGCTTCAACACTATCTATCCCGTGTTTTCATTGTGCACTCATCTAAGATCCGTCAAGTCCATGTCTTGATATCTGTGAAGTTCTCTTTTTCTTGTACATTCCCAACAGACAGATACACAGATGGGCCGACTGACAGATACATACACAGAAAGACCGACAGACAGATACATACACAGAAAGACCGACTGACAGATACATACACAGATAGGCCGACTGACAGATACATAGAGTCATAGATAGACCGACTGACAGATACACAGATAGGCCAACCGATAGATACGCAGATAGGCCAACCGATAGATACGCAGATAGGCCGACTGACAGATACACAAATAGGCCGACTGACAGATACACAAATAGGCCGACTGACAGATACACAAATAGGCCGACTGACAGATACACAATTAAGCCGACTGACAGATACACAAATAGGCCGACTGACAGATACACAGATAGGCCCACTGACAGATACACAGATAGGCCGACTGACATATACACAGATAGGCCGACTGACAGATACACAAATAGGCCGACTGACAGATACACAAATAGGCCGACTGACAGATACACAGATAGGCCGACTGACAGATACACAGTTAGGCCGACTGACAGATACGCAGATAGGCCGACGACAGATACCTTGGGGGGGGGGGGAGAGAGAGGGGGAGAGAGACAGAGAGAGAGAGCGAGAGAGAGAGAGAGAGAGAGAGAGAGAGAGAGAGAGAGAGAGAGAGAGAGAGAATCCCCACTGGTTGAGAACCACTGCTCTAGACAGACTACTGACTGACGTGCGGACGGGCGACAGACAGAAAGGCATACAAACCGATATGTAGTTAGGTAGGTAAGTAGCTAGCAAAATAGATGTGTATGTAGATGTGCAAGCAGACGGCTGGTTAGGCAAGTTAGCTGATGGGGGGGGGGGGGGGAGGGGGGGTAGATACATAAGACAACATGTTCACATACCTTTCTACTAACATGACAATCTCATCCCCCGACCTCACTATCTCAGCCTTGGCCTCGTCATGGGTCATTGCATCGGACGTGGCGTTGTTGATGGACAGAATGGCGTCGCCTGGCTTGAGGCCACATCTTTCAGATACGCTCCCGGGGTTAATCTGTCAAGCAAATCAACAGTCTGTCATTGCTCTGGCCGTGACGTGACAGGAGCGCAATATATGGCTACATTCATGAGATTACGAAAGCTCAATGATTGTTCCTTTATATACTTATATGTCAGTCAGGTCTTAGTCAGATATGACTGAGCTACCGTACAACAGTAGACGGTACTACCTGGTTTCTGTTAGCGCCGAACGTTGGGCGACGCTTACCAAACCCGACACCCCACATTGTGCCAACGGCTTCGGGCGGAAGAGCGCAATTGGGAGGGAACAAGCCTTACCCTGGTGCGAGGAAATGCAAGCTAAAGACAAAATTGTCATGGCAGGGCAGACCAGGCCCTAAGCCTTGGTTGGCGACTGGTCTAGGATCGAAGCTCCGACAGGCGGACAGTTAGAGCATTGCTTTGCTGATCCGGCTGCTTCTGCAGCTTGTCTTGTTCCAGATGTAGGGGTGTTACCTTTCCTCTGGAGTGAACTAGGCAGGCCGAGAGAATGATCATACTGCATGGGCAACACATGATCTCTATATTTTAGCCCAGGCTTTGTGCTATGGAGAGGCAATAACTCCATCCCTGGTCTTAACTGGTCTCGGAATCAAAGCGAGAGGCAACTGTTACGGGTTATAAGTCCTTGTCAGTTGGCGTAGACATGGGGCGCCACGCGTTGCCTCTGACGGTGGGAGACACCTATAGGTGTCACTGATCAGCTACCGCCCGCCTCAAGCTGGGCAACCCCCAGCCAATTGGGTGCTGATCCGCCACAGCCTGCCTGCTTCAATGGGTGCTTGGGGCTAGGACAAAATCTGAATCGCAGGCTGTAAAACCAATGCACCAGGTACAAACAAAAATAAAAATAGAAACCTCAAGCTACGGCTTGCAACCTGGAACGTGAGAACCATGTGTCCAGGATTTTCCACTGACTTGACCAATATTGACGATGTGAGAAAAACGGCTGTGATTGATGACGAACTCAATCGTCTTAACATTGATATTGCTGGCCTGCAGGAGACTCGCCTCGCTGAGGAAGGGTCACTCAGGGAAAACAACTACACCTTTTTCTGGAAGGGTAGAGGGCAGGCAGAAAAAAGGCAACACGGAGTGGGCTTTGCAGTGAAGAATTCGCTACTGGGAATGATTGAAATTCCAGCAGGAGGAAATGAAAGACTATTATCCCTGCGCTTGGCAACCTCTTGTGGGTTTGCCACCATTATTACTGCATATGCACCGACACTCGATTCCTCTGATGATGTGAAGGATTTGTTCTATGAGGAGTTAGACTCCGTGATCAAGGCAGTTCCAAAATCTGACTACATTTATATGCTCGGTGATTTCAATGCTCGTGTGCGCAAGGACTCGAGTTCATGGCCAGTGTCCCTTGGAAAATACAACATCGGTCGCATGAATGAAAATGGGCAAAGGCTGCTGGAGCATTGCACCAGTAATGACCTATGTATTACAAACTCTTTTTTTAAAACAAAAGAGATGCATAAGGTCACATGGAAACATCCAAGATCCGGCCATTGGCACCAGCTGGACTTCATCATCACACGGAGACAACATCTGAACCATATATCATTGACTCGTAGTTACCACAGTGCTGACTGTGATACAGATCATTCTTTGGTTGTTGCAAGAGTTAGACTGAGACCAAAGAGAATCTACACAGCTAAACACAAATCTAGCCCCAGGATTAATATTATTAACACTCATGATCCTGAAAAGTGCTTTCAGTTTCAACAGCAACTTGAAGACGCTTTCACTGATACACCAGAAAATTGTACAGTAAATGAAAAGTGGGGTCAAATTAAGGAAACTCTTTATAAAACTGCCGTAGGGGTTTACGGCACTGTGGATCATAAGAGGCAGGACTGGTTTGCGGCCAACAGCGAGACTCTGCAGCCCTTGATTGATAAGAAGAAGAAAGCTCTCTTAAGAAACAAGGAAAGACCAACGCGTAACACTCTGAGTGAGCTAAGGCAAGCTAGGAAGGATGTGCAAAAGGCTGCCAGGCAGTGTGCAAATGATTATTGGATCAAGTTATGTGAGTCCATTCAAATCGCAAGTGATAAGGGAGACATAAGAAGCATGTATGAAGGAATAAAGAAAGCCTGTGGTCCAGTGATCAAAAGAAGTGCACCGCTGAAAACCTTGACTGGAGAAGTCATCACTGATAAGAAACAGCAGATGGACAGATGGGTAGAGCACTATTTGGAGCTTTACTCAAGTGAGACCAAACTAGCGGATGATGCCCTTAACGCCATAGAGGCTCTACCAACTCTTGACCACCTGGACACACTTCCCACCATAACAGAAGTTAAGTGTGCTATAAATGAACTTGCATCTGGCAAGGCTCCAGGTAAGGATGGGATTCCAATAGAGGTTATCAGGAGTGGGCAAGACACACTCACTCTACAGATCCACCAGCTAATAGAGCTATGCTGGCGTGAAGGACAAGTCCCACAGGATTTCAAAGATTCAAACATCATAACGCTGTACAAGAACAAGGGCGATCGGAGCGACTGTAACAACTATAGGGGTATCTCACTTCTGTGTATTGTTGGAAAAGTATTTGCCAGAATTGTTCTGCGCAGACTTCAAGTCCTAGGAGATCAAGTCTACCCCGAATCACAGTGTGGCTTTCGACAGAACCGGTCTACCACTGATATGATATTCTCATTGCGACAAATGCAAGAAAAATGCCGTGAACAGAATCAACCACTATTTATTGCCTTCATCGACCTCACAAAGGCATTTGATTTGGTCAGTCGTGAGGGTCTGTTCAAGGCACTAAAGAAGATTGGCTGCCCACCAACTCTTCTGTCCATTGTGGAATCGTTCCACACAGGCATGAAGGGTATAATCAAGTTTGATGGTGCAACTTCTGAAGAATTTGAAATCAAGAGTGGAGTTAAGCAAGGTTGTGTACTAGCTCCCGCCCTCTTTGGAATATACTTTTCACTTCTACTGAAATATGCATTTCGTGATCAGGATGGTGGTATATACATTCACTCACGCTCAGATGGCGGCCTCTACAATGCTCAGAGATTGAAGGCTAAGACCAAAATTAGGAGGGTACTGATCAGAGAGTTGCTTTTTGCAGATGATGCTGCAGTTACGACCCACTCTGAGGAAGAATTGCAATGTCTACTATCTGCATTCTCCAATGCTTGTTCTGAATTTGGTTTAACAATTAGCAAAAAGAAGACACAGATTATGTCACAAGGTGCACATGGGGTACCATCAATCTTTATTGACGACGCCGAACTAGAGATAGTAGACCATTTTACATATCTAGGATCAGTGGTAAATAGCAAATTATCCCTAGATCAGGAAATCAACATCCGGATTGGTAAGGCAGCAACAACAATGAACAGGTTAAGAAAAAGAGTCTGGGAGAACAGGAAGCTTACTGCCAAAACAAAAGTCCTTGTCTATCAAGCCTGTGTCCTTAGTACTCTTCTCTATGGCAGTGAAACCCGGACAACTTACTCACACCAAGAGAACAATTTAAACAGCTTTCATATGCGGTGTCTGCGAAGAATTCTTGGTATTAAGTGGCAAGACAAAATCACAAATACTGAAGTATTGGAAAGATCAGGTTGTGTGACAGTTTATTCCATGCTCAGTCTTCGTAGACTTAGATGGATAGGACATCTTAGGAGGATGGATGATGGTAGAATACCAAAGGATATCTTTTTTGGTGAATTACAGATGGGTAAGAGATCTCAGGGTCGGCCTCTACTACGATACAAAGATGTGTGTAAGCGGGACATGATTGATACAGGCATTGATAATGCACATTGGGAGCAAGTCGCCGCTGAACGTGTTGCATGGAGGGCAAATATCAGAAATGGAATAAAGGAGAAAATTATTGCAGAAAAGTCACACACCAAGCGTTTGAGACGTAAGATGGTGCATGATGGTGGAAATGACCACGTGTTCACATGCACCCACTGTGAACAGACATTTACAGCGCAAATTGGCCTTATCAGTCACACTCGCTACCGCCATAGTTAAAAGTTATTATGCCTTTTTAGAGCACAAACTATCGTCTGTCAAGACGGCAAGGTGCCAATGATTCAATGATGATACTTATAGGTTCCATTATATTCTTATATGTTCAATTATAATCTTATAGATTATATAATATATTTATAGATTTCACTATATTCTTATAGATCCCACTATATTCTTATAGATCCCATTATATTCTTATAGGTTCCATTATATTCTTATAGGTTCTACTATATACTTATAGGTTCTACTATATACTTATAGGTTCTACTATATACTTGTAGGTTTTATTATATACTTATAGGTTCTACTGTATACTTATAGGTTCTATTATATACTTATAGGTTCCATTATATTCTTATAGGTTTTACTATATACTTATAGGTTCTATTATATACTTATAGGTTCTACTGTATACTTATAGGTTCTATTGTATACTTATAGGTTCCATTATATTCTTATAGGTTCTACTATATACTTGTAGGTTCTGTTATATACTTATTGGGAACAAAGAGTTTAAAAGACATGAGTATCAACTTCATTGCATGGGGTTTTATCCCATATGGCTCGGTCTTATTCCGCAGGGCGACCTGTCGAAAGCGCACAAAGCACAAACTCCGTATGTCCAGCGACGATCCCCGAGAAAATTGCACTCATAAACCTTACAACGGAATAAAACCCACAACCTTCAGAGTGTCACAGATACGCTCATACTCATAGGAAACAAACTCCGATCTGTTCGGTCACAATGAAGTAAACTTCGTGTATTCCCCATGCTATTTACCATGATATTCCCCGAGCTATTTCCCGTGCTATTTACCACGATATTTCTCAAGCTATTCCCCATGCTATTTACCACGATATTCCCCGTGCTATTTACCACGAAATTCCCCGTGCTATTTACCATGATATTCCCCGAGCTATTTCCCGTGCTATTTACCACGATATTTCTCAAGCTATTCCCCATGCTATTTACCACGATATTCCCCGTGCTATTTACCACGAAATTCCCCGTGCTATTTACCATGATATTCCCCGTGCTATTTACCACGAAATTCCCCGTGCTATTTACCATGATATTCCCCGAGCTATTTCCCGTGCTATTTACCACGATATTTCTCAAGCTATTCCCCATGCTATTTACCACGATATTCCCCGTGCTATTTACCATGATATTCCCCATTCTATCGACTTCATTGCATGGGTTCATTGCATTTCCCGTGCTATTTACCACGATATTTCTCAAGCTATTCCCCATGCTATTTACCACGATATTCCCCGTGCTATTTACCACGATATTCCCCATGCTATTTATCATGATATTCCCCGAGCTATTTCCCGTGCTATTTACCACGATATTTCTCAAGCTATTCCCCATGCTATTTACCACGATATTCCCCGTGCTATTTACCATGATATTCCCCATGCTATTTACCATGATATTCCCCATGCTATTTACCATAATATTCCCCGTGCCATTTACCACGGTATTCCCCGTGCTGTTTACCACGATATTCCCCATGCTATTTACCACGATATTCCCCATGCTATTTACCACGATATTCCCCATGCTATTTACCACGATATTCCCCATGCTATTTACCACGATATTCCCCATGCTATTTACCACGATATTCCCCATGCTATTTACCACGATATTCCCCATGCTATTTACCACGATATTCCCCATGCTATTCCCGTGCTATTTACCACAATATTCCCCATGCTATTTACCACGATATTCCCCATGCTATTTACCACAATATTCCCCATGCTATTTACCACGATATTCCCCATGCTATTTACCACGATATTCCCCGTGCTATTTACCACGATATTCCCCATGTTATTTACCACGATATTCCCCATGCTATTCCCGTGCTATTTACCACGATATTTCCCATGCTATTTACCACGATATTCCCCATGCTATTTACCATGATATTCCCGTGCTATTTACTACGATATTTCCCATGCTATTCCCCGAGCTATTTCCCATGCTATTTACCATGATATTTCTCATGCTTTTTCCCATGATTTTTCCAATGATTTTCGCCATGCTATTCCCCATGCTGCTTCAAGGCCCAAGGGGGATCCCCCTACGACAGATATCTCTGCCTACCCATACACCCACATTAATGAATCCAATAACAGCAGTAGCCAGTTTCAGTTTCATGACATTTCCCGTATAAATGTCCTTGGAAGGAAGCTGCTTGGTGTCATATTTCTTTACGTTCATTACTGTGAGTCATGAACCATTCGCCATCATTAAAGAAGGAAATGTTACCGGAAAGTTCTTAGAACATGGTGCACCAAGAAGTGGAGAAATACTGATATTCTAAAAGAGCTGAACATCGAAGAAAGCTGACACACAACAGTATCATGTTCGGACACCGAAATACTTCGGCTATATCAATGACGTCATGGTGGTTTGAAATAGCAGTGATGGCAGACATGGTCACCGGAAGAAGAAGCAAGTGTCGACTGGTCCTAAGGTGGACACGGGACATTGTAGACACCTTGAGCATGAAAATGCATAAGGCGGGAGAACTGGATAAGGATCGAGAGAATTTTCCACTGACCATGATGAGAGCGACGGCCTGCAAAGAACCTGCTTCACGACGATGACTGTACATACCTTGTACATAGGGCAGGACTATAAGAGTCCCGGCTACCAAGGAACTATCGCCCTCTTGCTCTTTTCGATTTCCAAAGTATGCATTGTGGACACAGCTACCCAGAGTCTTTCGCCATTTCCGAAGAAAAAAAAAGACTAGCTCCGAAAAGACTGGCTCCGTAAAGACTAGACGTATATGTTCTGTTACAAAAAATGTAGTTCTGGTATAAACACTTATGGAACCTCACCGGGCAGCAAGTTAGTGTACTGTAGTGAGATTCTCCCAATGTGAGCTGTGGGCGAGATTGAAGCACTTATGGAGATTTCCGTGTTAAATCAAAGTGATCCTTAAGCAAAAAGCAAAATAAGAACAAGACCAAATGAAACCAACCATTCAGAACAACTGAGACGGTTTAACTGCCTACCCGTACTCTCAATGGCCTCCAGGAATTAAGTGAAAACGAACCATGGAGAGACCTGACACGATAAGCTATCTCCCCACGTCTGCCGCTAGGGCTGCATTTTTGTGATAGCCGAGCGCACCAGTATTTACCTTCAGTGAACAGGGAGATTCGCGTCTCTGTGGAGTTTCTGTTAGTTGTACATTAGAACATGTACTTGTGTTCGTGGATCATAATGGAATGGCTATGTATGAATTCAAGTATCTAGACACACTAACAACGATTGTCCGAAAGAGGGTAATGAAACTAGAACAATACAACAATGAGAAAGCGACAAACAGCTTTCTTAAAAGTCGACAGGGTCGACTTCATTGCACCGGGTTTTATCCCATATGGCTCGGTCTCTTTCCGCAGCGCGGAAAGCGTCGCACAAAGCACGAACTCCGTAGCTCTAGCGACGACCCACAGGAGTCTCCGAAAAATTTAACTCGTGAACCGAAGGACGCGGCCCGGAATCGAACCCACAACCTTCGGATCCTGAGTTAAACAGCTTGTCCACTTCGCCACGAAGACTCCTAAAACGGCTTTCTTTGGTCATGTGATGAGAAGAGAGGCATTGGGGAACTCGTGACGACTGGAAAGATTGAGTGGAAAAGATGCCGACCAAAAGAAATTATAATAGATGGGCTGAGACGGTGGCGTGGAGGAATATTATCAGTATAGTTGATCTAGAACACCAAAGACCGAGATCTGTGGAGCGACATGAACGTCTACGCCAGCTGGCAGAGCCCTTGATGATGAAGATGAGGAACATGGATAACATCGGATGGAAGATGTATCCCAGAGATACAGAATAGAATATGACAGACATAAACTGCAATGTTTCAAATAAAAGAAACGGTCTGCAAGGTCTCCGGTCTTAATACGATTGTGCTTGAATTTCTGGTACGCTTATGGTGTGGTATGGGGATCGTTATCTACGCCGGTCAGTCGGACTTCAGCGTTGACTGCCCGGTCAGAAAGCCATAGCAAACTACTGAACGTAAACTTGCCTAGAAAATCAACCCGGTGTTGGGGTTGATCGCAACGTCCTGCAAAGCACTGACAACATTTTAAATAAAATACAGAACATTTGACGCCATTAACCCGCGCCACTGGGAGTTACAAAATGGTTTCTGGAATGTTACACAGAAAACCAGGTTTAACAGATGGCTGTAAATCTTGGACAATTAGTACACAGCAAACAACCTCTTTTCTCTCCCACCCCACCCTTTTTGTGGGTCTCTCTCTCTCTCTCTCTCTCTCTCTCTCTCTCTCTCTCTCTCTCTCTCTCTCTCTCTCACACACACACACACACACACACACACACAGAGGATGTTTGGTTTTTGCCACACACCATATGAAAAGAGAAAACAACTGGAGCACGTTGTAACAACTGGAAAGATCTGTGGAAAGAGAAATAGATGAAGACATCAAAAGAAGATTCCTGACAGCGGTTTGTCATAGCACTGAGCGGTGATAGCACACGAACTGATATATATATACACACACACACACACACATATATATATACAAGGTATGCCGGCTTCGTGGCTTAGAGGTTATGACTTTTCTCCGTAATCTCGTATACTCTCGTCGGTTAACGTGATGACGGTTCAAATCAGCAGTGGTTCGAATCGCATTGGTGACTTGCGGGGTATGTTAGCCGGCCGCTCAGAAAGCAATGGCAAACTAGTGAGCGTAATCTTGCCAAGAGATCAACATACAGCTGAAAGATGCTGGTGTTGACAGCTAAGTCCTGTAAAGGATATGCTAAAAAAAAAAAAAATACAAGGTATGCTGCTAAAGATCGCGAAATCTGGAGAAGAATGATCGCCAACGCCAGCCATCCAGGCAATTGACTGTATACCTATATAGTCAGAAAATGTATTTTCTCATGTCATATAGTTACAGTTGGGATGGGGGGGGGGGGGGTGTGTGGCTGAGATACCACGGTGTATGCCTCAGACAAAGAAATTAGCGAGTTCGATTTCCAGCATAGAGGTGAATATTTTTACATTGGTTCCAAACAGCTCTCGTTCTTAAATATCCGGTGTGCTGATGCCCTAGTAGCGTTTTCAACCCCTACTCTGGTCAATTGGACTAACATGTTGACTTCTGGTCCTTGACTTGGGGACGTAAATTACAAGCACCTCAGAATTCGGTGTGGGTTCAGCAGATGGCAAGGGACACTGGTAATATGGAAAGATAATACACACGCAAACATCAGTCCAGTGCACTAGAAATAACAGCACGTGCACGTACTACGCTTGAGTTCAAAGCGAGTGAACACCCCCCCCCCCCCCAAAAAAAAAAAAAAAAGTGTCCCTGATCTATTGGGTAATAAGATCGGATATCTAACCTTCCGGGCTTGTGTGAAAAACAAGAGGTCCAGTGTTTAGTTTAGTTTAGTCGTTGGATCAACATCACGGCACACGGTTTAACCCATAAGTGCTCCGTTTTCCTCCTAACTCAAACCCGAGTCTGGAGAAACTCAGCTCAATGCACGAACTCCGTTGCATCGGCGAGGATCCTGAAATACTTTTGGTAGATTTTTAACTCGAAATTTTGCCACGGCAGAGCCGTTAGGCTACTCTTTTTCGATTTCCAACTGCCAAGGGCCGGCTTCGTGGCTTAGAGGTTATGACTTTTCTCCGTAATCTCGTATACTCTCGTTGGTGACGTGATGACGGTGAGAATCAGCAGTGGTTCGAATCGCATCGGTAACTTACGGGGTATGTGAGCCGGCCGCTCAGAAAGCAATGGCAAACTACTGAGCGTAATCTTGCCAAGAAATCAACATATACAGCTGAAAGATGCTGGTGTTGACAGCGATGTCCTGTAAAGGATATGCACCAAAAATTAAAAAAAAAAAAAACTGCCAAGGGATTTTTTACATGCGCAACAATACACACGGGCGTCCGATCTCACTACCCAGAGACCAGGGGAAATTTTATTACTGGAAGTCCAGGTGGATTTTTTAAATAAATCCCGGTCCTCACCGGGACCTGAACCCGGGACCTCCAGCACTCGAGGCGGACACCATACCTCGAAACCACTCAGCCGCCCCCCCCCCCCCTCCACCATACCTCGAGACCACTCAGAGGTCCCGTGTGCAAGTTGTTAGTTGCATTTCCTTTATAGGACGTGGCCGTCAATTCCAGCATGCTTTAGCTGGTTGTGATTCCTGGGCAAAATTTACGTTTGGTAGTTTGTCATTTCTTTCTGAACGACCATCGCTCATGGAAACCAACGCAAGGCGGTCTGCTTCCAAATCTCCTGCAGATGTGTTTGAACGTGGTATGCGAGATTACAAATTGCATTGATAACTCCTTTCGCCGCAGCGCCGGCTCTTAGATAAAAGTGTCATAACGTACCCGGTATATGGGGGATCAGCCAAATAGTTTCCGTTAATCAAGAACAGAAAAATGTTATGTATCACATAATCAGCTCTACCGGAAGAAATACCAGCCAGTTTTAAATTTCCCCAACTTCCTCGTCTGCAAACGGAAACTACGCCATCTGGTATTATTGCCCGAAATTATTTCTTGACACCAGAACTTTCTAGAAAATAGAATGTCACGTGACTAAACTCAGCCAATTAAATGGGTCTAGTTTAGGATGTGCCACATTCAATGCCCATGATTGAGATTGCTGTTAATCAACATTCTGTTAATTGTTCTATTCTGGTCTAACCTAAGTAAACCGGTCTCCCTGGTCTAGAAGTTACACGACTTTCTCCGTAATTCCGTATACTCTCGTAAGTAACGTGATGTGCGCGAGAATCGGTAGCGGTTCTCTCCGCGTCGGTAACTTACGGGGTATGTGAGCCGGCCGCCCAGAAAGCAATGGCAAACTACTGAGCGTAATCTTGCCAAGAAATCAACAGTCAGCTAAAAGATGCTGATGTTAATAGCGATGTCCTGTAAATGATTTTTTTTTTTTTTTTCCCGCGTTTCCATCCTGTTTCAGGATATTGCGGTCAACACCAGCATCTTTCAGCTGTATGTTGATTCCTAGGCTAGATTACGCTCATCAGCACGCCACGACTTTCTGAGCGACCGGCTCCATACTCTCATAAGTCACTTTTGCGATTCGAACCACTGCTAATTCTCGTCGCGTAACGTGACGAGAGTATTCGGGGTTAGCGGAGAAAGCTTCTAACCCCTCGGCCATTGAGCCGGCCCTGTAAATGATATGCGAACAAAAAAAAAAAACCCAAAGTAAATGTTTAATCCTTTTCTATCCCAAAGCAATTAGGCGGTTGCAGTCGACTTTTTGTGCGAACAAACGCGTGTCTTTGTTAGTAAGGAGGTAACAGTTAGGGTCTTTTTTTATTTTAACAGATCTTGAGGCGCATTAAGCATATGGTGCTAGTTCCATATTGCACGGACTAATCGGCATTCAACGGGTGAAGCGTCAATATCACATTGGTGGATTTTACCTTCCCAGGACAAGTCTCGGTACCAGTGTCAGGTTGTGTCGATTTTTTAACATCTGCCTTGACAGGGATTAGAATTCATAACCGCCGGGCTGAGAGACACGCGTGATAGGCACTGCGCTACCGAGGCTCCATGCCTTCGTTTATTAAATTTTAAAAAATCCGAAGCAGGAACCTCCTATAAGCATGTGGAGTGTTAGGATTATGACATTTTTGTTGTCCTGGGTGCATGGAGGAATAACTTGCCGTCTCCCCCCCCCCTCCCCCACCCTACCTCACCTGCGGCGAACGAGGAGAGCTGAAATCGAACCGTCGTCGCCCCGGGAAGGTTAACCCGGTCAACAAATGCCCGCAGAAGTCGGATGTGTCGGCCTAACGGCGCAAGAACGCAGCTCTGCTGTGGACAGGCACAACGCAATCACGTCCGAAAAAAAACTCCGGATGAACGAAGAAGAAGAAGAAGAAGAACCGTCGTCGAACCACTCATATGCTATTATCAGTTAACATTCTACCTGTGTTAGTAAAGGCTGAGTGGTCTCGAGGTATGGTGTCCGCCTCGAGTGCTGGAGGTCCCGGGTTCAAGCCCCGGTGAGGGTCGGGATATTTTCAAGTGAACTTCTAGCCACAAAATGGCCCTTGGTCTCTGGGTAGTGAGATCAGACGCCCGTATATATTGTTGCGCACGTAAAAATATCCCTTGGTAGTTGGTAATCGCCGGTCTCTCTGGCCGAGGGTTTACAACACTTTCTCCGTAATCCCGTTTATCACGCAGAGTCTCGTAGCGAGCGAGAGCTGGGAGCGGTTCGACCCCCGCTGGTGACTTGCGGGATAACTGAGCCGGCCGCTCAGAAAGCAATGGCAAACTACTGAGCGTAATCTTGCCAAGAAATCAACAGACAGCTGAAAGATGCTGCTTTTGACAGCGATGTCCTGTAAAGGATATGCGAATAAAAAAAAAAGTTGGTAATCGAAAAAGAGTATCCTAACGGCGCTGCCCGGGCTAAATTACGAGTTAAAAATCTACCCAAAGTATTTAAGGATCCTCGCCGGTGCTACGAAGTTCGTTCACTGAGCTGAGATTCTCCGGACTCAGGCTTGAGTTTGGAGCACTTATGGGTTACACCCGTGTGCCGTGATGTTGATCCGTCGACTAAACTATACTAAACTAAACCTGTGTTATTGAAATAGGGAACAAGTACACGCAGACGCAGGCTTCCACGAACCACCCTTGTCACTGGGAACACGCGGAAATCTTGACTGGTTTACCCAAAGTGATATAAACCCCACCGCTTAGCAAACACGACAGGATGCTTTCGATTGTCAGAAGAGCCGCCCCCCCCCCCCCCTTGCCGCGCTCTCCTGGGGCAGGTTCGTGGGGGTCATTACTCGCAGGTGTTTTTCGCCTGCCGTGTGTTCGCACGTCCATCTTTGAACCACATAACTGGATTCCTTGTTGAAAAGTATTCTCTAGCGTACAGTTGAAGGCAACCGAGGAAGAGAGTTAACAGGTTTGTTGCGTGTCCTTTACAGGACGTGGCAATCAACCCGAGCATTTATTGGGTGTTAGTGATTTACAAGGCAATGTTAGTTCAGCAGTTTGCAATTGCCGGTTGTGTGGCCAAGGGTTTGCGGACGCAGTTCGTAATCCCGCATACTGCGTTCGAAACACAGCTGCGGGCGATTTGGCTGCAGACGTGGTTTTTATAAAATGGTATGAGTGCCGGTCGTTCAGAAACCAATGGCAAACTATTCAACGTAAACTTGTCAAGAAATCACAAACACAAAACGTCTTCTTCTTTCGTTCGCTTGAAATATGTCTATAACTGCAATGTTGCTTCTTGTATGAATTTAACTGTCTATTTTAGTTCACTCAGCGGTCCATAGAGTTTATCTTCCACTGTTGTCTCTCTAGCCAGAAGGTTTGCCTAGATTTGTTGTATTTTGGGCAGTCTTGGAGTATGTGCTCTGCTGTCTGCGACGCCAATCCACATGTGCATATGGCTGTTTCACCAATCTTGAATTATGTATATATGTCGTTGCGTAATCTATTGTGTCCTGTTCTGAGGCGCAGAATAATGACTTGTTCTGGTCTGTACCTAATGTGGTAGTCATCTTCAGCAGGTTTTGGTGGCTCTCTAACTGAACTGGTCCTTCTTTTCTTTTGGTGGTATGTAACGGGCACATCAGGCTGTTCTTCTGTTGCTCATCCTTACCCAATCGATCAGTCGTTTCCTGGTATTTCACAGTGGGATGGTATCCACTGTATGGTGACCTTATGCTGACTGCTAAGTTCAGAAAGTAGTGTACTTAGTACTGGCAATTTCCCAGACAAGCGTCTCACCAGCCCTTAAGCCACAGCGCCGGTTTCGACCCTGTTACCTCCTCAACTCTCTCCGCGGACGGACCCACCTGATTCATGACTCCCGGGCGTCTTTCTCCTGTCATGCGTTCGCATTTCCATCTTCAAGGCATGTAACTCGCCTGAATTCCTTGTCGGAAATGATTCTCCATCGTACCGCTGAAGGTAAACGACGAAAACGGAGACAAATGGAGATGTTGGACTGGTATCGCTAACTAAGCAATCAATCAAAGAATTGTGATCAATGCCTCCATGTCCAAGCAAACAAAACAAACAAAAATCAAGCTGATGCAATCAATAAATCAATCTTGCATACATCACGTATCCAAGGCTGGATTATTTTTGCCTGCATCAGCTGCCTCGCCGTTGTCGGTAACTTAGCACATACGGTTCATTCTCTGACGTCTGCAGGTGTTTTTGTAAGGGAACTTAGTCCAGCAACTAATGCAACTATCCTTCATTCCATGGCCCAAGTAAAGGAAGCACAGCAGAAGTAGAACTTTCTGTCCATTAAAGTCTAGGGGAACCACAAGTTCTTCATCTACTATTACAATTGTGCTTCAGTCTATTGTGTTCATTCCTTCTCCTTGGGCCGCCTTTTTTCGCTGGCTTTGAAATCAAGCGTAGTCCACACACAAGCTACTACCTGTAGTAGTTACTACTACTGGGGAAGGCACTGGATTGATGTGTCCGTGTGGATTAGCTTTCGCTATTACCAGTGTACCTCGCTATCAGGCGAACCCACTCTGACTTCTGAGGTGCTTGTTATTTACGTCCCAAAGTAAAGGACGAGAAGCCAATATTTTAGTAAAGCTGGCCGGTGTGGGCGTTGAGCCTTATAACCTCGGCATCAGCACACCGCAAGTTAAAGAGCGAGCCCTCTTATCCTTCGGTCATGCTGGCCTCAACTTCTAGCATTTGAAATGTTTGTTTTGGAAGTAAATGTGCCATGCCTGTTTACAGCAGGGCTGTAATATTTGCGCCTTTCGACCGACACATCCTATGTATTCGGGCATTTGTTGACCAGATTAACCTTCCCGAATTTGTCTCAATTTTAAAGTATTTACTAAATTAGTGGAACTGTGGTAAAGCTGTGGAAATGTAAACAATGTAAAATAACACGAAATAATGCAGCTTTCCAGAACACGTTTTCCGAAATTTTGACCTGTAAAGGTGCAGTACTATACTTCGTGCTATTTTATACTGCATCCGTTTAAGTATTGTGTACAACATTCTCATCGTCGTCGTCATCAAGTGTCATGTCGATTAGAGCATGCGGTCATGCTTGGGCACGATCACCATTGTTCTGACACGATCACTAGAGTCTGGGACAAGTTCTGTATTCTCCCAATAATGCCTTGAGGTCAAGCCATCCAGGTATAACATCCTAGGAGGGTTATTATTGTTCAAAATAACCATATTATTTTTACGACACAAGCAGTTAAATACCTCACAGCTTATTTAAAAAAAAAAAAAATTACTGTCGAAACTCCATATATAGCAATGGATGTCATGGTTGGGTTGTTTACTTCCCCTGGTTGGAGTTATTCCCGCTGTTCGGATATCAAATTGCATAATTTAGAAATTGCGCGCTTTGTACTTTGTCGTCACTGGGCGACAAACCGTAGCACATCAAGATTTCAGCCTATCATATGTGTTAACACTTATCCCGTTTGAGAAGTTTTAGATCATGTACTTCAAGACCCTTCCTATATCGTCTTCTGTCATCTTCAACTAGGGCGGTGACACTCAAGCGCTTATCTCTGTTCTTTGATGGCCCTGTCTTCAACTGCACACACGTGCCTAAAGATCTCTGACCTAGATAACATGGTCTACGGACAGGAATGTGGTAGCAACATGTGGCTTTGTTCAACTCTGCTAGTGCTGCTCTCTGCTCGACTGTGGTGAGGAAGTGTGAAGTCAACTAACAACAAACGTGTTCTCTTCTTCCCCCTCCTGCTCCACCTTGCTTCTTCTTCTTCTTCTTCTTCTTCTTCTTCTTCTTCTGCTTCTTCTTCTTCTTCTTCTTCTTCTACTTCTTCTTCTTCTTCTTCTTCTGCTGCTGCTGCTAAGGAGTCTAACCTCCGACTTCCAGATAACTACCACGCGATCAGAGACACGTATGCTGATGGATAACAAGTTATAATATGAGATGGAAAAAAAAACAAGAGACAAACAGGCAGACAGATTAGGTAGGCAGACAGATTAGACAGAGAGACATATAAACAGATAGGTAGTTAGGAAGGAAGTAAGTAAGTAAGGAAGGCAGGCAAGCAGACAGGCAGGTAGGTAGGTAGGTAGGTAGGTGCGTGCGTGCGATCGTGCGTGCGTGCGTGGGTAGGTAGGTAGGTAGGTAGGTGCGTGCGTGCGATCGTGCGTGCGATCGTGCGTGCGTGCGTGGGTAGGTAGGTAGGTAGATAGGTAGGTAGGTATGTAGGTAGGTAGGTAGGTAGGTAGGTAGGTAGGTAGGTAGGTAGGTATGTATGTATGTATGTATGTAGGTAGGTAGGTAAGCGAGTGGGTGGGTAAGTGTATTGGACAGACAGATGCACGGACGGACGGACGGACGGCCCGCCGCCCGGCCGACCGACCGACCGACAGACAGATAGATAGATAGATAGATACTGCGAAGGAGATGGGTAGGTAGGTAGGTAGGTAGGTAGGCAGTAAAGTAGGAAAGTAAAGTAGGCAGGTAGTAAGTCGGTGAGTTGGTGGGACGAAGGGAGAGGCAGGCAGAAAGACAGAGAGGGTGTGGGGGGGGGGCGAACGAACGAAAGAAAGACTAATCATGCGAAAAATACCCATTCCGAACATGCACTTGAGAACCCCCGTACATTACTTTCAACAAACAACAATTAGCGAACGGCTGTTGCCTATTTGGCAAACAGGAATTCGTCACCGATCTTCTTGTTTGGTCGGAGCACAGCCAGTAAATGAGCTTAGTCTTCAACAAACTTTCCAGCGTGGCAGTTCTGTTGTGTGCCCTGGTGATGCGTGCTGTACTAAGTTAGGCTCGCCGGTTGCCTGGGACCTGGCATGTTGCACCTCACCTGCACAGCTAATGATGTGGGCGAGTATCACAGCCTCGCTCTGCGGTCTGGTTGCAGAACACGGATGGCGGCCGAGAGACCTGCTCGCCGTGCACTTGGAGACAGCTGGTTTCGCTATAATAATGCTCTTGTATGTGTTACCTGGGGGAGACTGGCATACTGGTTAGAGCGCTTGTCTACCAAGTCAGTAGGTCAGATTCAATCCCCAGCATAAATAGGATATTGTTTTCCCCGACCAATACGGACCTGGAATCAGCCCAATCTATTTATTATTTTTTTTGTTCTTGCGCTCTCTCTCTCTTTGAACTCAAGCGTAGTACATAGACGCTGCTTCAAGTAGCACTGCACTGATTTTTTTCGTGTGAATTCTTCTTCTTCTTTCTTTCTTTCGCTTGAAATATGTTTATATCTGCAATGTTGTCTCTTGTATGAATCTAACAGTCTTTTTTAGTTCACTCAGCGGTCGATAGAGTTTATCTTCCACTGTTGTCTCTCTAGGCCAGAAGGTTCGCCTGGATATGTTGTAGTTTGTCCAATCCTGGAGTATGTGCTCTGCTGTCTGAGACGCCAAACCACATGTGCACATGGCTGAGTCACCAATCTTAAATTTCGTATACATGTGGTTACATAATCTATTGCAGTGTTTCCCAACGTGGGGCCCACGCCCCACAGGGGGGCAATTTGACTGTTAAAGGGGGCAATTCGAAAATGGAAGAAATCGGCTGAATATAACAAAACGGGGAGACTTGAGACTGAAGTTAACTAAATTGGAACCTGACATAAGATCTCTTTGCAGCAAGCATCAAGCGCAAGGATCTCACTAAATTTAAATAATAAATAATTACTAATAATTAAAATAATATAGAAAAATCTTTCATTAAAATTATTTTGTACTTGAATTTCAGTTCTCCATTATATGTTTTATTTTTGAAAATTTACTTACTGTGTTTGCTCAATAATTACCTAGTGATTTCTTAATAAAACCTATCATTCAAGTTTCTTTAGTGAACATTTCAATTTTTGAATATTAAAAATAATGTATATGTTGGGGGGGGGGGGCATGGGGCGGGGGAGGGGGGCAATATGAATTTTAGAAAGGCTTAAGTGGGGCATGGTACAAAAAAGGTTGGGAAACACTGATCTATTGTGTCTTGTTCTGAGGCGCAGAATAATGACCTGTTCTGGTCTGTCCATAACGTGATAGTCGTCTTGAGTAGGGTTTGGTGGCCTTCTGACTGATTTGATCATTCTTTTCTTTTGGTGGAATGTAATGGGCACATTCAGGCTGTTCTTCTTTTGCTCCTTCCTTAACCAGTCGATCAGCGTGTGAATTAGTTTTCCTTATTACCAGTGTCCCTAGCCAACAGGCGAACCCACTCCGACTTCAGAGATACTTGTAATTTACGTCCCCCAAGTCAAAGACAGCCAGTCTCCCTGACGCTGTTCGTAATCTCGTATACCCACGTACGAAACACAGCTGCGCGAGATTCGGCAATGGATCGCGTCGCGTTGGTTTCTTACGGAAAGATATTTGAGCCGGTGGTTCAGAAAGCAATGGCAAACAACTGAACGTAAAACTTGCCAAGACATCAGCAGCTGACAAATGCTGGTTAAAAAAAAAAAAACAGGTCAAGGACGAGAAGTCAAAATTTTAGTCCAACTGGCCGGTGCAGGGGTTGGATCTCCTACCTCAGCATCAGCATATCGGATGTTTAAGAACAAGCGCTCTTTTCTATTCCGCCATGCTGATCTCCTTCCCCGTCTAATAAAATATGGGCACCAGACACTTCAGAATTGTCTGGGAAGAAAAGGCGGCAAATGAAGGCAACTGGTCATCCTCACCTCAAATACAGCGATCTAGATAATGTGATGGCCTAACCTTCACATCCAGGCCACAGTATTTGCTATTGGACTACCTTTACCTTGCTACTTGACCTACAAACAGGTGAAGGAAGGCGTGTTCACGAGGTCTGTGCCAGATACCAGGTGAATAGTTCGTCATCGATTATGTATGACCTCATTGGCCATTAATTTCTTCTCTTAGTCTCCCTGCAAATGTTACTGTCCTAGTTTACTGCACCACTATCATTACTGTTCCTTCTTACATCACAAATGTCATTCTTTTACCCTCTTAATGCAACATAAATGTTGTCCTTTTCCCCTCTTAATGCAGCATAAATGCTATCATTTACCCCTCTTGATGCAACAAAGATCATTAATGTCCCGGTTTACTACACCTGGCGAGCGCGTTAGTGGAACGCTTAGGAAGTTGTACCCACAATGACATGAGCGCGAAGAGAAGAGGGTTTGATTCCTGGGCTCGTCGCTCGCTTCTTGAGGGAAAGGCTGTCCATATATTCCATTGTGCTCCACCCATCCATCATGTGCCATGCCGATAAGCGTGGGCGGTCATGTTTTGCCATCTCATTCGATCACCAGAGTCGTGGATCAGCTCCGTGTTCCTGTCTTGACCATGCCAAGCCATTCAGGGTTTTACTTCTCGGTCTTCCCCTTGGTCACTTCCTTTCGATCTTGCCAGTTGTCACCAAATTCTCCAAGTCATTTCTTCTCATAACATGCCCAACAAATGTTGACTGTCTACGTCAAATGACTTTAATCAGTTTACGATCTTCATTTGTTTCTTGAAGGACTTGTTCATTGGTTTTTCTGTCTGCCCACAATATTCTTTGCAATTTCCTCAGAAACCACATTTCCACAGCCATCAGATGTTTTTCAGCTTGTCTGCTCATTGTCCACGCTTGACATCCATTGTGCTCACAAGCCTACAACTTGTAATGGCCTTAAGTCGTCACAAACCCTTGGCAGCTTCCTGCTTCGAGACTTGTATTTTTAACGAAGACGGAGAGGACGACCATGATGATGATAATGATGACGAGGATGATGGCGATGATAATAATAATAATAATGACGATGATGATAATGAACATCATGACGATTATATATATACTAGCTTACCCGGCCCGGCTTCGCCCAGGCCCTGGCGGGGATCTATCTATCTATCAGTCTGTCTGTCTGTCTGTCTGCTTGTTTGTCTGTCTGTCCGTCTGTCTGGCTGACCCGGCCCGGCTTCACCCAGTCCCTGGTGGGGAGTATCTCATTTAATTCATATAAGTAGTCCTATAAGCTCCCGTTCCCGACTATCTGTCTGTCTGTCTATCTGTCTGTCTGTCTGACCCGGCCCGGCTTCACCCAGTCCCTGGTGGGGAGCATCTCATTTAATTCATATACGTAGTCATATAAGCTCCCGTTCCCGACTATCTGTCTTTCTGTCTATCTGTCTGTCTGTCTGACCCGGCCCGGCTTCACCCAGTCCCTGGTGGGGAGCATCTCATCTAATTCATACACGTAGTCATATAAGCTCCCGTTCCCGACTATCTGTCTGTCTGTCTGTCTATCTATCTGACCCGGCGTGGCTTCACCCAGCTCCTGGCGGGGATCGTCTCATTAAATTCACACAGTAACTTAAAAGAATGTCCTTCCACACACCATCCATTGTTTTTAATGAAAACTGTTTTTAATCACCTACATGACTGTAGATAACTTCTTTAAGCATAAAAATATGAGTTACAATGTTATGCATTATTTTTATGAAAACTTTGAAAATGCCTTAAAGATTATATCATTATTTATTATAACTTCTTCTTCTTCTTCTGGGCGATAATGATGATGATAATTGCAATAATGATGATGACGACGACAATGATGATGATGACACACACACACACACACACACACACACACACACACACACACACATACATAAATAATGAAACCGCACACAGTCGGGCTATGGTTAAATCTGTATGCATTACCTTTCCCCGTGAAATATTTGGCACTTCAACAAGCTATCCCGTTAGTGGGCGTTGCAGAACCTTGCCAACTTTAACCAGCGGCTAAGAGAGGTGGGGGGGGGGGGGGGGAGAGACGTGGTCAAAACATAAAAGAACATTCCTTAGGTGATGCGATCGTTTGATGTGCAGTTTTGCTGCCAAGCGTTAATAGAGCCATGGGCTAAGACTGCTCGATGCAGTGCACGGCAGATAAACAAAGAAGCAAACAATCAAATAAACAAAGAGAGGTTACAGAACACGCGAGCCGCGATTAGCGTTGTGGCTAGCCAACTCGGTGGTTATGGGTTCCATCCACATCCATGCAGATTAGAATATTTTCAGATGACTTAGGCTCAGTAGTGGAATGGCCAGGGTGTCAGTTTACCTTCTGGCAGGTGAGCCTTGAGGGGCCCCTGATGAAGTGGACTCCCTTAAATATTAGAGAATGTCTTAATGACCTTTGAGTCCTGGCAACCGATATTTTTAGACGAGTGCATTTTTCAGGAGACTCCTGGGAGTCGGCGCTGAAGCTGCGGAGTTCGTGCTTTGTGCGACACTTTCGGCAGATAAAGACCGAACCATGTGAGAAAACCCGAGTCAATGAGGTCTTTCTGGTGACTGCCGAGTCCATCGACGATGAACTGTGGTTTTCATGGATAACTTTTGTATTGGCATTCTGGCGGCGGCATTATGCACAGTGTACCTGTGCGGGCTGTTGGATTGCCGAGACTCCTGCCTATTCCACTTTTCACTTTGGACAGAGAGGAGAATTGTGTGTGATATTCACTGGCACAGGAATGGAGCATAATCGGGAAGACCCATTGCCGTGAAGTTGGAACATCGACTAACTAACTAATTAATTTCTAGACCCAGTCCGCCACTTCCTGGACTCCCAGGCTGACACAGTCTAAAATGGCTACCAGGAAATGTCTTGGGAAGTAAAGTCGGTCAGTGCGATACTGACCACATCAGCCACCGAGGCCGGTTGGTCTATAAAATATGGGCCTATAAACATATGCCCAATCTGCCTTAATGCGTGTAAATGGGTCCTTTACAACTGTTGTACTTATTTATAGAATCAAGAAGTAACTAGAGCATCCAGGCCACCAGAAAGATGATGCATACTACCAACTGGACAGAAATTAACAGACTGAGCACTGTAAATAACACGCTGAATTAAACTGCCCCTTGTTGGACTAACTAAAGATAGGAGATACTGGCGAATGAAATTATGGGACTAGTAAAATGACGGCTAAACATTTGCTGAGAGCCCAAGCAAGGTATGCAGAACAAAGACAATTGCACTGGCTTAGGACAGCTCCATTTGAGGACAAACTTCATGGAGATATAAAGAACCTCAAATTGACTATTGTTTTCCTTTAAACATAGTCATGTCTGTCTGTATGTCTGTCTGTCTGTCTGTCTGCCTGTCTGTCTGTCTGTATGTCCTGCCCTGCCCAGCCCTGCCGTGTCTGTCGAGCGGTATATTTATACATGTGTGCGGGTCTGTCGGTGTGTATGTGTGTCTGCCTGCCTGTCTCATAATATGGTAATATGCATTGTTTATGTTCATAACATTCATTTGACAATGTTTTTTCTATGTGAATGTAACATGCACAAAAGATAACTAATGTACGAAAGACGAGTGATTGGAAAAGCCGGTAAGATAAGGCCTGCGCGCCCAGTTTGTGACTGAAAATAAAATTCGTTCGTTCGTTCCAAGCCAACCAGCTCCCACGTCTTGGCCTCACCTCCTCTTTCACTGGGATTTGTTTTTGTCTTTTCATAGTCTGAATGTTAATGCATGTCTGTTACGTATTTGTTTTATACTCTCCATAATTTATTAATACTCCTCTTTATACACTTTGTGTTTGATCCAATCAAAGGTAGCGCGTTGACAGTTCGTTTGAACATTTTAAAAAAAAATGTGTTTAATATCTTTTGGTTGCGCGGATTTTCTATTGCCATGAAACTTGATCTTGAATATTGTGTTTATTAAATACTGTACGTCGAAGTTGCTGCCATGGTACATCTGTAATTGTAGGATCTACTTGATCCTGTTGCCTGTTATACTGAAGTATGAGCGGTATTTTGCGACCGCGTTAGCGTAGTAGACAGGAAGTTAAGTTAGCTGCACATCCTTTACAGGACATCGCAGTCAACCCCAGCATTTAGGCTGTTTATTATTTCCTGGGCTAGTTTATGTTCGGTAGTTTGCCATTGCTTTCTGAACGACCTGCACTCATATCATTGTATGGAAACCAACGCAAAGCGGTCTGCTGCTAAATCGCCCGCAGCTGTGCTTCGAACGCGGTATGCGGGATTACAAATTGTGTTGGTAACACATTCACCACAGAACCGGCGTAAACAGGAAGCTAGGCTGATAATGCCATGAGCGCGGTCGGAAGAGTGATCGGCGCCTGCGTTCGTCGTCTCGCTAAGTGAGGGAACGCCTGGTCATCTATTCCTCCGTGAATCCAGGCCTACAAAATGCGATGGCCATATCACATCAACATTTCTGGGTCTCGTTATGAGAAGAGATAAATTGGAGAACTTGATGACAACTGGCAAGATCGAGGGGAAGAGAACAAGCGGAAGGCAGAGAAGTAAATACCTGGATGGCTTGGCCACGTGGCATGGTAGAGGCAAGAACGCCGAGCTGATCCACGACTCTGGTGATCGAGTGAGATGGCGAATCATGACCGCCCAAGCTTATCGGCAACGCACATGATGAATGAATACTATATCACAGACCCATACCTTTGGGACATGTTTTATATTTAAACTAGCTGACCCGGCCCGGCTTCGCCCAGGCCCTGGAGGGGATCTATCTATCTATCAGTCTGTCTGTCTGCTTGTTTGTCTGTCTGTCTGTCTGTCTGGCTGACCCGGCCCGGCTTCACCCAGTCCCTGGTGGGGAGTATCTCATTTAATTCATATAAGTAGTCATATAAGCTCCCGTTCCCGACTATCTGTCTGTCTGTCTGTCTGTCTGACCCGGCCCGGCTTCACCCAGTCCCTGGTGGGGAGCATCTCATTTAATTCATATACGTAGTCATATAAGCTCCCGTTCCCGACTATCTGTCTGTCTGATTGTCTATCTGTCTGTCTGTCTGAGCCGGCCCGGCTTCACCCAGTCCCTGGTGGGGAGCATCTCATTTAATTCATATAAGTAGTCAAATAAGCTCCCGTTCCCGACTATCTGTCTGTCTGTCTGTCTATCTATCTGACCCGGCGTGGTTTCGCCCAGCTCCTGGCGCACTGTAACTTAAAAGAATGTCCTTCCACACACCATCCATTATTTTTAATGAAAACTGTTTTCAATCACCTGCATGACTGTAGATAACTTCTTTAAGCATGGGTTACAATGTTATGCATTATGCATTATTTTTATGAAAACTTTGAAAATGCCTTAAAGATTATATCATTATTTATTATAACTCATATGCCTGTAAATAACTATAGAGAAAGAGTTTAACAATAGTGCAAGTAGTTCCAACAATATGACTATAAAGTATACAGAAATGTTATTAAAAGTTATGCCCCTTGAAATAACTTTTCTAGAGTGAAGTCCCCCTGCTATATAGAAATTATATAATGAAAAATGAAATATTAAATGTTATTAAGTAAGTAGCCGATTTTACACTAACAAACTATTACAGTCGGTTGCACAGGAATGAAAGGAAGACGTGTAGAAAATTTCATCTCAATCGGATGTACCGTTATCGAACGCATCCAATACATAGTCAACCACACACATACAGTCTGTTTTATATAGATTTAAAATAAAAATTAAAAAAAACTGACTCTTCAGCAAAAGAGTATTACTGTGTTAACGTATATTTCATCTGGCACACTTTCAAAAACAGGAACAGTCTGACTCCAGAAACGAAAGAAACATTATAAAGAAAATAATTTGCAGGCGTGGGTTATATGACAAGGAAATGCAGAAAGCATCCAGTCTTTTGCCAGGAAATCCACACACTGGCATGCTGATATCAAGGGGAAAATGAAGGTAGGAGGGAGATTAAAAACATATGTAGGTTGATATGTAGGTTTCAATGTATGCAAGTAACTAAGTATTTAAGTACGTGGTTAGGTAGGTAAGTTAATAAGTAGTCAGTTACGCCGGTTTGTGAGTATGTTGGTAGCTGGGTAGATATGTAGTACGGTAAATCGGTAAGCACGTGGGAAGAGAGATGGGTAGGCAGGCAAGCATATAGGTAGATAAGTAGGTAGGTAGGCGAGTATTAAGTCGCGCAATTAAGTAGGTCGGGAGGGGTGAGTTAACCCTCCAAAAAAAAAAAAAAAAAAAAAATAATCTACATTAAAAGCTATTAAACTGTCGCCCACTCCTTGTCTTATTCGTCGTCGCCTCCTCCCCTTTCTTAGATCCTGCTTCTTCTTCCTCCTCCTTTTCTTCTTCCTCTCCCGCCTTGCCCATATCTTCCTTGTTGAAACTGCTCTTGCTCCCTCGCTCTTCTTAGCTCACATTTCTACCTATTTTTGCCAACAGCCCCCCCCCCCCACCCCACATCCCCCAGCCTCATTTCCTTATTTCGGCTCTGTAGTGGCTCTCCTCCTCCTGTAAGTGCCAAACAATACTATGTGTGTTTATTTATGAACTGCCTTAGTGGCCTCAAAGGGTTGCCCATTTGATTTCCTGTGTAATACGTGTACAACATTGGAACTGACCAATCATGTATTTCTCTTCTTTAAATGTTTGTGAATATACTGGACACCGTATTACGGACTGATGTGTTTTTATGTTTGTTATTTGAACTATGCTGGTTTAATATAAAATTATGAGACCTATGATGCTATCTCAATGATTTGATATGAATTATGTCCGTATTCCATAGTTGTAGGTTCATCTGTATGACTGACGTGGCTAATGAAAACACCTATTTTGGGGTGTCTGGTTGGTCATGCGTCGAAGTACACTTGTTCCTGCAGCGATACGCTGTCATCATTTGGAGGTGACAGGTTCGAATCACGGTCGGTAACTATAGCTTTCAAGTTTTATATTGTCTAGTGCGTCCTCTAATCTCTACTTCCTTCTCCTTCTGTGAGCGCCAAACATACTAACAATACTATGTGTGTTTATTTATGAACTGCCTAGTGGCCTCTAAGAGTTCCCCCATTGACTTCCTGTAGTGGATAAGTTTGTCTTGTATCCAGTATTTTCGTAATCTTCGTTGCAAATGTGTTTCTACTTATACGTTTTAAACATCTAGTTCACTCCTTGAATCTAGCTACATTTCTTCTTCTCAAAAATATACTATAAGAGCCCCGGTTCTTAAAACATCCGCTGTGCTGATACTGAGGTAGCTGATTCAACCCCTACACCGGTCAGTTGGACTAAAATGTTGACTTATCTTCCTTGACTTTGGGACGTAAATTACAAGTATCTCAGAAGTCGGAGTGGGTTCGCCTGATGACGATGGACACTGGTAATAGGGAAAGCTAAACCACACATGGAAATCAGCCCTGTGTACTAGAAGTAGTAGCACGTATATGGACTACGCTTGAGTTCAAAGCCAGCGAATGCTTAAAACACAAAAAACCAAAATAACACAGGACGAACTAAAGAAATATATATCAAACCTCCGTGCAGTGTATAATGAAGTCTTCTGTTGGTCATGTTTAGCGGGTGCGGTGATGTGATGGTTTGAAAGTCGAGCTGAAAATGGCATGAACGCAGTTGGGCGATGGTTCGTTGCCTGGGCAAGCCGTCCCCTAAGGGAGGAAAGAGTGGCTATCAATTCCTCCGTGTTCCCAGGCCTACAAAATGTGAATATCCCAGCCCAATACAGACCCACAACAGATTCCCGCTTCGGGACTTTACCTCTTAAAAGATGTAAATACATAATTAACTCTTTGAATCGAATTAGATGTTGTTTTTTATTAGCCATGTTCTATTTCTGGCATTTCCTGTTGTAACACAGCGGTGGTAGCATGTGCTGTTTCCATGTCGAGCAAGCGAGAATGCCATATAAATCTGCATGCACTGTCATTTTCTATTTGGGATGGTATCTCAATGATGACGTTGGGAACCTAGCTTATTACTATTAAACACCATGTCGCATTACCTCATCATCATCATGTGCCTGACAAATGGCGTAGGCGTTCATGTATATCCACAGATCTAGTTTCTTGATGTTCTTGATACATCTTAATGATTATATTCCCCCATACCACCGTCTTACACCATCCAGCATCATCTCTCTCTCGGTCTACCTCTGTCTCGTCTACTGCAGCTGTTTCCTGTCGTGTCCATGTGGTCCAATGCCTCTCCTCACATTACGTGCCCAAAGAGCACTGTTTCTCTCGTTCTTATAGTTGTATATAATGCTCTTCACTTGTTAGCTACTGCCAGGCAATCGTTGTTACTTACTCAAGCAGTCTACAGTATTCGCAGCATTCCTCTCAGAAAACACATCCATGTTGCGTGCCTGCTTTCCGCATTACCCGCTGCTTTCAGACACTTCTGGAGGCAATTTTCTATGTGTCTACTTGTGACAGTTTTCAATCCTGACATTATCAGGGTGTTTATCAAGCCAAGCTGAGATTAACACTGTGTAATACCATGTGCCACTTGACGTGGCTAAAAAGTCTTACCAGAATTACCAAAGTCCACTTAGAGTGGCTCCAGTAGTTGAAACTATACAAGTGCTATCATAATAAGATGTTCCTTGTATTCCATCTGGTCTTTCTACAAGTCTCTTGAAGGTTGAATATAAATTATGAGACCTATGGTGCTATCTCAATAGTTTGATACGAATTCTGTCTGTATTCCATAGTTGTAGGGTCATGTGTATGATAGACATGACTAATGAAGACACTTTTTTTGGAGTGTCTAGTTGGTCGTGCGTCGAAGTACACGTGTTCCTGCAGCCAGACGCCGTCGTCATTTGGAGGCGACAGGTTCTTCTTCTTCTTCTGCGTTTATCCGGAGTTTTCTTTTCGGACGTGGTTGCGTTGTGCCTGTTTACAGCATAGCTGCGTTCTTGCGCCGTTAGGTCGACACATCCGACTTCCGCGGGGCGACAGGTTCGATCCCGGTCGGTAACTACAGCTTTCAAATGTTATGTTGTCTAGTGCGTCTTCTAGTCTCTACTTCCTTCTTCTCCTTCTGTGAGCGCCAAATAATACTATGTGTGTTTATTTATGTAATTGTCCTTCATGAATCTGTACGTTGACATGTCATGGGAGTATCAGTAACGTATAAGTCTATCTGCAGTTGCTTTATGCTTCTTTTTTTGCCGTTCGTTCGCTTTGAACTCAAGCGTAGTCCATACAGGTGCTACTACTTCTAGTAAACTGTACTGATTGCTGCGTGTGGATTAGCTGCCATCGCCATCAGACAAACCCACTCCAACTTCAGAGGTACTTATAGTTTACGTCCCTTAGTCAAGGATGAGCAGTCACCATTTTAGTCCAGCTGACCGGTGTAGTGGTTGAACCCGCTATCTCGCCATCAGCATACCGGATGTTTAAGAGTGAACGTTCTTATCTATTCGGCAATGCCGGAGACACACCCCAACCCCTCCCGTCCCCCGTCCGCAACCCCAATTGCTTTGTTAAAACTAACTAAAAGAACAACCTATTAGTTAGCTATATATCCTTTAGAAGCTTATAAACATGTGGTTTACTTAACGTCATAAAATATAAAGCTATCCAGTCAGTCGACCGCAGTTAGAACACCAGCGGAAATCCACGAGCGTGTAAGTAAATCAAACAGGAAATGTAACTGAAACTCAGTCAACACAGCGGTCAAGAGAAGGAACGATACTTAAAACGTTTTCAGAGCGATAAGATTCGATTGCGAGCGGTCATAGTGTTTAACATGAGAAACAAATTTACGGGCGAGGATGGTACTCGCTGAAGTCAAGGAAAGATATTGATGTCACATGATACACTGTTAAAGAAAGGTGCAAGACCTTCATAGAACGTCACTATCAACCTCAGCATTGTTTGGCTGTCTGTGGTTTTCTACCAACTGTACACATCTCACACACCTTGAAGTTGTTTAGGAGTCTTGCAGACTCAATACAGCCGACCGTTACTGGGAGATGGCACTTGATGGTAATGGTGATACAACTCACAGCACGCCCGAGATATTAGTAATGGCAGGTAATCATCTGAGTACTTTTGGTGATAAGCTTCGAGTGTTGAGGCTTAACATCGAGTGTTGAGGCTTATATCGATTGCTGAGGCTTACATCGAGTGTTGAGGCTTACATCGAGTTTTGAGGCTTACATCGTGATGCCCCATGACTCACGATTGGGTTAAAGTTATCAGCATATTCTATATATGACGTAGCAGTCAACCCCAGCGTTTTTTTTTTCTTTTCTGGCTGTTTGTGATTTCTTAGCAAATTTACGTTCAGTAGTTTGCAACAGCCGGTCTACTTGACCTTGTTCGCGACTTTCTTCGTAATCCCGTTTATCTACGTGAGCAAACGCAGCTGCGCTAGAATCGGTAGCGGTTCTCGCCGCGCCCGTTACTTACGGGATATGTGAGCCGGCCGCTCAGAAAGCAATGGCAAACTACTGAGCGTAATCTTGCCAAGAAATTAATAACAGCGGTAAAATGCTGGTGTTGACAGCGATGTCCTGTAATAGGATCTGCGGGGGAAAAAAAAGTTCGCAACGGATTTCTGAACGACCGGAACACATACCTTTGTATGCAAGACGATTAACTTCCAAATCACCCGCAGCAGTGTTTCGAACGCGGTATGCGGGATTACCAATTGCATTCGTAACTTCCTTCGCCACAGAGCAAGTTTTGGCTGGGTAGCGGGATACATGGGATTTGTATTTCAATACATGAGTAATTACCATCGTCTTACTTGGGAGAGGGGGGCGCATTTTATACAGAAACGTTCAGTTAGGCAAAAGAAAACGTTCATTTTAGCAAACGTGTCAAGTTACGCTCGTAATTTGTGTCACTAGCTCTCGCGGAACTGACAGCGAATTATCGAGGAACAGCCGGGTTCTAGTTAAACTTAGCGTAGAAAGATTGCTTTAAATCGTTGCCCACCTGCATGTTCATTTGCAGAATATGACTGAGGGTGGAGCTATCCTCCTAGGTCGGCTCAGTCTAAACTGGGTGCCATAAAATGTCTTGGGAAGTAAAGGCGGTTGGCGTGATACTGACCACATCACACACAGAGTGTCGATTGGTCTATAAACATATGGGTTCAGCACCAAATGTCCAATGCGTCTTAAAGCGCGTAAAAGGGTCCTTGACCTTTACTTGCACTATAACAACTTAAGAATGGCTTTGACCTTTACTTGCACTATAACATCTTAAGAGGGTCTTTGACCTTTACTTGCACTATAACATTTTAAGAGGGTCCTTGACCTGTACTTGCACTATAACAACTTAAGAGGATCCTTGACCTTTACCTGCACTATAACAACTTAAGAAGGTTCGTGAACGTTACTAGCACTATAACAACTTAAGAGGGTCCTTGACCTTTACTTGCACTATAGCAACTTAATAGGGTCCTTGACCTTTACTTGCACTATAACAACTTAAGAGGGTCCTTGACCTTTACTTGCACTATACCAACTTAAGAGGGTCACTGACTTTTACGTGCACTATAGCAACTTAAGAGGGTCCTTGAACTTTACTTGCACTATACCAACTTAAGAGGGTCACTGACTTTTACGTGCACTATAACAACTTAAGAGGGTCCTTGACCTTTACTTGCACTATAACAACTTAAGAGGGTCCTTGACCTTTACTTGCACTATACCAACTTAAGAGGGTCACTGACTTTTACGTGCACTATAACAGCTTAAGAGGGTCCTTGATCTTTACTTGCACTATAACAGCTTAAAAGGGTCCTTGACGTTTATTTGCACTGTAACAGCTTAAGACGGTCCTTGACATTTACTTGCACTATAACAACTTAAGAGGGTCCTTGCCCTTTACTTGCACTATAACAACTAAAGTAAAGAACCCCTTTTCAGGCCTTAAGGCGCATTGGGTATATGGTGCTGGCAACAAATGTGTAAAGACCAATCTCGATGGAATGATTGGAGTTGAGTTGAGCTAAGAACTGACACCACTGCACTCAGGAAATTCCCATATGCGCTCGATCTCTTCGTTCAATAGCCAGCAAAGAGTCACACTAATAATCGTCCCCACCGCTATCTGACTGAAAGTTCTCCAGGTCTTCCCTCTCAGTTTTGAGATTCTACCACAACCCCTGCCAGTCCCCCGCAATCTCATCCTTTCCACATTCGGGTTCTCATTCTGTTCCCCCACATTCTCCACCTGGTGCCACAGGCGCACGACCACATCTCCCTTGTCCATGGGTAATTAGGTAATCGACCACCAAGAGATGCATTCCCTGCCAGCCTATCAGCCTGTTCATTACTCCGCACTCCCGCATGGCCAGGGCAAAAAATCCATACAATTCTTACAATCTGTGATCTCTGACGGATGATGTAGTCAATATCACGCTACGTGCCTTTACTTCCCAGAACATGTCCTGATACTCATTTTACGCTGGGTCCACATGGGAGTCCATGTCATTTTTTTTCTGAATCCCCGCCTCCGTGATGAAGGGATTACGGGCACATTTCGTAATCCCGCCTACCACGTTCGAAACACAGCTGTGGCGATTCGGAAGCAGACCGCTTTGCGTTGGCTTTCCTACATGGTATGTATGCAGGTCGTTCAGAAAGCAATGGCAAACTACTAAACGTAAACTTGCCAAGAGATTACAAACACCTCCCCCCCCCCCCCCAAAATAAAAAGCTGGTGCTGACTGCGACGTCCTGTAAAGGCTACGCAACTAACCCTTTTAACGCCGCCTCAAGAAGGATTCGAATACATGTCCACGGGGCAGGCAGGCAAGCGTGCTAGACACTGAGGCTGTCGTGCTGGATAAGGAGCTTCAACATTCATGTAGGCAGACGATCGATCCTCCAACTACAACAATGCCAATGTTGTTTCTCGGCCTCGCCAGTTCTATCTTGTATCTGAGCTTCTGAACTGATGCCTTCAGCAGACGTTTACAGCCAAGATCAACAATGGGTGACATTTGTATCAACACATGCCATCTTTCTCTACACTGGAAGCTACATGAGACTAAGGGCAGAGATAAATGTAGACAAGGCATGTTTTCGATCCTACTGTGACAGATTGTTCTAACCCACGTAATATTTTCTTTAACTCTTTTTTGTTCTACCTCAAAGAGATGTTACTTTAGAGTAATAAACGTAAGGGTCCACAGGGGTTTAAATAACGAAATGATTCGACAGGAATGAATGTAATAACTGCAATAAAGAGGGTCAATATAACAAAATGTACAAACACACATTCTCCTTCTTCTTCCTCCTCCTCTTCCTCCTCTTGTTTCTCCTAAACCTTCTTCTTCTTCATACTCTTCTTCATCTTCTTCTTCTTCTTCTTCTTCTTCTTCTTCTGTTGGTGCCTCGTCATATGTAACGACATTTTAACTTAAATGTTTCTGTTGCGCATCGAACCATGATAGATTAGTGACTCTTAAAAGCCCCACCTCGCCCCCCCCCCCCTAAAAATGATGTCTTCATTAGCCAGGCTATCTCCACACACTATAACCAGCACTGGTGCTACTGAGTCCCTGCACTGAGCTCAGATTCTCCTACGGTGATCTGGTGTAGATGGTAGAACTCAAGTGAGATCAAGAAAGTCAGGTGGTCAGCGTCATATTGACCACATCGCCCATCTAATGCCGACTGGTCTCAACATAGGGCTAGTGCCATGTGCTCACTACGCCCCATCATATTGACCACATCGCCCATCTAATGCCGACTGGTCTCAACATAGGGCTAGTGCCATGTACTCACTACGCCCCATCATATTGACCACATCGCCCATCTAATGCCGACTGGTCTCAACATAGGGCTAGTGCCATGTACTCACTACGCCCCATCATATTGACCACATCGCCCATCTAATGCCGACTAGTCTCAACATAGGGCTAGTGCCATGTGCTCACTACGCCCCATCATGTGAGAAGGAGTCCTTTTCTGTTTCTGCTTGTATTTTTCAGGCGATGCGTGCATGATACCATGTATGTACTCTCACATACGTGAAACAGGACTCACATGCGTGAAATAGGACTCTCACATGAGTGAAACAGGACTATTCCCATTGCACCATGCACCTGTAAGACCTGGACACTTACTAAACAAGCTGAACAGCGCATAAATGCCTTTGAATATAAATGTTATAGACGCGTTCTAAGAATATCTTTGAAACAGAAAAGAACACATGCATCCATACGACAAGATCTGAATACTGAAGAAAGTTGGCAACTAAAGATGATAAAACTAAGAAAATTGAAATATTTTGATCACTTGAAAAGTCTTGAAAGTTTGGAGAGAACAATAATGGAGGGGTATATGCCAGGGAAGAGAGGAAGAGGAAGTTTAAAGAGAAGATGGGTGCAGGATGTGGCGAATGATCTCCAGATGGGTGTACCGGACGCGGGACATCTTGCTTATGATCGAGAAGTTTTCCGGAAGGTTGTTTTTGGAGCGAGGTTCTGCAAAGGACATGGTACTGGATGAATGAATAGCCCACCAAAAGCGTCTCCCTGTGGTTCGGGAATTAGTGACCGTGGGTTCACAGTGCCCAGACATACCGAGTCCAGGGCTCGAAATCACCGTCATGTGGATTTGAGAGCAGATCGCTTTGCGTTGATGTCGTTGGTATGAGCGTCGGTCAATCAGAAAGCAATGACAAACTACTGAACGTAAAAATTGCTTAGTAAATCACAAACAGGCAATAAATGCTGCGGTTGATTGCAATGTCTTGTAACTAACTGTTTACCTCATACAAGAATTATATTTACAGCATCTGTGATTTTGGTATATACACATTTGGATCATTAACAGTGCTACGGAGTTCGTGTGGTGAGATTATTCTTGTATCATCTTTGGGGGCAGGCTGGGTCACTTAACGGAGATAGTCATGTGCAATGAAAATTATCCTTAACCAAAACTAAACTATACAAAAGCAAAGCAAGTATGGCTATTGTACTGCCAACCGTTCGATAAACTGCCGTGTTAAATCAACGTCAAGTGTACAATAACATGTCTAGTTTGCAGTGCAGCGCCTCAGTGGGTTGGCCTTGGTGAAATACTTGTCCGCTGACTAATGAAGACACACACATACGTGTTCACTAGTCACATAACACCTCGCTTCAACATAGTCTATACCAGGCAACTCTTCTGCTGCTGCAGCCGTACATCTCCAAGTGGAGCACAGGCTCTCAACAAACTCACGTCATGTGTAGACGTGTTCATGAGTGGTTGGTTGAGGCTGTGCGACTAAAGTTGTCTGCAGCATGAGGTAGCCAGACGCACCCCAACCTCCTTAGTCGACTCTTACCACATGTGAACTCCTTGGGATAGAAAGTCAGGAGTTAATATTTACCATGTGGGTACAAGTGATGACTGTGCGTCTACAACCATGGTCACACTGTGAGAATAGCAAATTAAAGGAGGTGTGGCCAAACAAGAACATTATACAGGCAGCCAAAGAAGATTAATAAACCAACATAGAACTGGTGTCATTAGCCGCTACACGCTGCAGGATTTACTGAGGAGGGGATCCGAGCACTTCAGAACTGAATGGTTCAATGCGCAATGAGGATGGTCTGTCGACTAACTAACTAACCAACTAACTAACCACCTACCTACCTAACTAACTAATTAACTAACTAACCACCTACCTACGTAACCAACTAACTAACTAACCACCTACCTACCTACCTAACTAACTAACTAACTAACTAACTAACCAACTAACTAACTAACTAACTAACTAACTAACTAACCACCTACCTACCTAACCAACTAACTAACTAACTAACCACCTACCTACCTACCTACCTAACTAACTAACCAACCAACCAACCAACTAACTAACTAACTAACTAACTAACCACCTACCTACCTAACTAACTAACCAACCAACCAACTAACTAACAAACTAACTACTAACTAACTAACTAACAAACCAACTAACCAACCAACTAACCAACCAACCAACTAACTAACCAACCAACTAACAAACCAACCAACCAACTAACTAACTAACTAACCAACCAACCAACCAACTAACTAACCAACCAACCAACTAACTAACCAACCATCTAACCAACCAACTAACTAACTAACTAACTAATGTGGTCCATTTGGAGAACTGTTATCGTACATATTAATGACAAACCAACGTCATCTTCTACTTGTCTTCTGCCTTTCACCTGCCAATGGATCTTAGGCCCTTGACCAACTCACACAAAGTCCTATGTAAACTTGATTATGATTGGTTGGAATTTGCAGCTAAGTTTTCTACTGGATAATGTAGCTAGTCTTACGACGGCTCTTCTTAGTCGCCTCCTACGACATGTATGATACAGAACGTTACAATTATTCAGAGACGGTGATCTCTCCATGTGTGTAAACCTGATGATATATGTTCATGCAAATAATCATAAAGATAAATTATCCCGAAACAGTTTTCTGCAATGGGCCTGTTTTATAATAGCGCCATCACATTTTGTAGGTTTAGAGCCAGAAGGAACAGACGGCCATTCTTTCCCTCGTTTTAGCAAGCGACGAGGCCCGACGTAAAAACCCGCATCACCGTGTTCATGACATTACTAGAGCAGTTCGCTCTCAACCTCGCTAGTGCGCCCGCCTGATTACACAAACACAGTCCCAGTAACCGCCGCCTCTTGACCACCTGTTATTTTGTTATAACAAATGTCACGTGTGACACAGGCTGACTCATACATATGTTGCCAACAGTTTCTCATCGATAAACATATTCATTACTGCTCTATCAGTGGTTCTCAGTCTTCTTCGTGCTTTATTCGCCTGTGCTTCAAGCTCACATCTATATATATATATATATATATATATATATATATATATATATATATATATATATATATATATATATATATATATCATGAAAGAAAATAAAAAGGGTTTGACAGGCAAGAAAATCGACTTCATTGCATCGGGTTTACCCCATATGGCTCGGTCTCTTTCCGCAGGGCGGTCTGTCGAAAGCGTCGAACAGAGCACGAACACCGTAGCTCCAGCGACGAACACAGCAGTTTCCGAGAAACTTGCACTTGTGAATCAAACGACTTAATCCGGAATCGAACTCACGACCTTTCGGAGCGCGAGGCAGGCAAGGTAACCACGGAGACTCACTCATATCATAACTGAACCAGTCCCAAGACCGTAACTTAATGTCACCATGCGACTTCACACAAACGTCTTCTTTGTTTGCTTCCGATGGGAGTGCGTCATATCCGTAGGTGTGCAACTTACAGGTCGGATGGTCTTCGTTGCCTTGCGATGCGTAGGTGGTTTTCCGACTCCGTGATTCGGCCGACGAGTGTAACGTTTTCGAAGACTCCCGAGGGCCATCATTAGAGATAACGACACTTTTTGCATGTCGCTCTACGGAAAGAAGCCGAGCAGTATGAGTTTGAACTAGGTGCAATGAAATCGACCCTAACGCCTTTAAACCCTTTTAAGGTCAGCGTGTCCGACTTTGGCATGTATTTGTGTGCCGGCTTTCTGGCTAGAGGTTAGCGACTTTTCTCCGTAATCTCGTATACTCTCGTAGGCAACGTGACGACGGTGAGAATCAGCAGTGGTCGAATCGTGTCGGTAGCTTACGGGGTATGTGAGCCGGCTGCTCAGAAAGCAATGGCAAACTACTGAGCGTAATCTTGCCAAGAAATCAAAAATCAGCTGAAAGATGCTGATGTTGACAGCGATGTCCTGTAAAGGATATGCAAACAACAAAAACATACCCGTGACCATTTTGCCAAGGCAGCCACCTTAAGGCCTACTCTTTGTGATTTTCAATTGCCGTTGGATTTTTGTGTGTGCACAACTTGCACACGGGACCACCTGTTTTTCGCCCTTATCTGAGAAGGTTATATATCCTACCTCACTTCCCAAGAGGTCGTGGAGATCTATATCATTATATACCACTGGTTCTTGGAAAAAAATGCCCATCCCTGTGCATGGATCGAACCCAGTACCTTCTGAGTTTTGAGACGGACACCGTAACCTCTCAGCCACACCCCCTCCCCTCCCCCCCCCCCTATTTCCAGATCTGATACTAGGACATTTTACACTACTCTCACTCACACAACAGCATCTGCTAGACATCACCCCGTGTGTTTTCCCCAGGAATTCTTCACAGCGCTACAAAAACGATCAAGAGCCAGGCGGCTTCCTCGAGTGCAGGAACTCTTGTCTACTGCTACTCCAGGTGAATACATGACCTAAACATCAACTGATCGCACGTGCGGCCTCATAATGTTGGACGGGTGAGCAGACAAACAAGGAAGGGAACATCGGAACATTCGTGGGCACAATAAGTATGAATCTATTTATAGCAACAATGCATTGATAGTGGTTATACATTCCCCCAACAGTACTGCTTACATTGACTTCACTTACTTACCTACCTGCCCATTACTCACTCTCTCTCTCTCTCTCTCTCTTTCTCTCTCTCTCTCTCTCTCTCTCTCTCTCTCTCTCTCTCTCTCTCTCTCTCTCTCTCTCTCTCTCTCTCTCTCAGGAGCAAACTGCGGCACAAGTCATGAAATGACTGTTGCAGACTTCTACATAAAACTAAAAAAGTGGGAAGAGAGAAGTATGACCAAAAAGGTTCGATGTAAGTGATACGCCATCTTACTATACCATTGAACAACAAAAAATGTGAGGTGTTGATGGCAGTAGAAGAAGACAAGACACCTGATGAGCTAGCCACATAAGCGAGAGACAGTATCATCTCATCAACACCAAACCTGATTACTAAAATAAAGAGGATACAAGAGGAAATATTCAGGCTAACATTCAAAACTGCACGAGAAAAATCAGAAATGCGATCAGAGAAGACGAAGAAATAGTTGTTAATGAACACCTGTACAAGAATAGAATATCCCAAGTTACAAGGGAAAGATGGAGACGAGCTCCAAAAAAAATAAGAACATTAACAGGCGAAATGTGACCATCACTACTATAAATGATAGAAGCAGAAAGTAAAGATATGTTAGAAAGAAGTAAGGAGTAATGTGTAGAAATGTTAATTTCAAATGTGGAAAAATATGTGACGATATGACACATAACGCAAAGAGGGGAAGGAGAGTAGGAGAGGGGAGAGAGAGAGAGAGAGAGAGAGAGAGAGAGAGAGAGAGAGAGAGAGAGAGAGAGAGAGAGAGAGAGAGAGAGCGAGAGAGAGCGAGAGAGAGAGAGAGAGAGAGAAAGAATTCTGAGAACTTGCATCTCTCCTCTGACAACATACAGATGTGAGTCATGAATCATTTTGCAATTATTAAAGAAGAAAGGTGCACTTAAATTTAAATATTACGAAACAATTCTTAGAATACAGTGTATCAAGGATGCAATTATGCACGATTTAGGTAACAATGTAAACAAAGATGAGACCAGATCATGATATCAAAATTTTTTTTAAAAAAAGGGAAATTTGTTATATTTTTTTTCTTTTTCGATTCTCATTTGGTAGAATTTTTTTAATTTGGAAAAATCAAATATCCACGCGCAGAAACGCGGTTGTTTCTTTGTCATTATCACGTAAACAGTGCGATTAATAGGTTTTCCTCTGTTCTTGTGCAGAACTAGTTTCAAGCTAAAATATGGGCTCAGATCGCCCTGCGGAAAGATACTATATGGATAAAACTCGGTGCAATGAAGTCAATCCCCATGCCTTTAAACCCTCCTTGATTTAAGTGACAGTATTAAGTTTTATCTGATTCAGTGCCAAACAACAAGTAGGTTGGGCCAAACAAAAAATGGATGGCGGAAAATGGGAAGTAGGAGTGTGTCACTATTATTATGACTTACAAGTTTTTTACCATGGCCGCGGATATGTTGTATAATATATCAAATTAAAGGGGTTGTTTAGGGAAAACTACTGTATGTAAGCCCATGGCAGATGCGGGAAGTCGCTTAAAACGATTAATCATCCCATGACATTTAATCAGTTAAACATCTTCTTATGCTTGTGGGAAATATCCCAGTTTCTCAGTTCAAAATCTGCCCACTCTATTCACACCCAGTAGCGGGCTGGTCAGGGTGTTAGCATGCCCGATGGTAAGTGGGCCCTGTGGGGAGACTCTAGTGAAGTGGGCCCCCTTAAACATTAGATAATGTGGGCACTCTTCCGAATAATGGTCCCAAATTATTTAGTGTAAAAAGTATCCCTTACAGGGCCTCATTAGTTGATGTTGTCAATCACTTCCGGTTCAATGTGACATGGACTGCTAGACCGATCGATGGATGCAGTAAACGTTTCCTGGGTCCGGAGGGCCCTGATTTTCGTCGGAGTGTATATCTACGTCCACATATAACTGATAGGTATACACTCGACGACTGTGAGGGCCCTCCAGGCCCAAAAACATTTATTGCATCCATCGATCGGTCTAGCAGTCCACGTCACACTGAACCGGAAGTGATCGACAGCACATTCAATATATGTATAATTTTTGTTCACAAAGAAGCAAGCTTTCGGACAGTATTTACAACTTTTATGCCACAATTTCCACATATAACTGTGAAATATTATTGGTACGTAATTCCATTTTCTCAGTTCTATATTTAAGTTCCTAGTATTTAATATTTTTTTTTAAAATTATATCACCTAATGAGGCCCTGTAAGGGATGCTTTTTATTCTAAATAATTTAGGATCGTTATTCGAAAGAGTGCCGACAATATATTACGATTGTTAATGTCCTTTTAAGTCGTTTTGTCTCCTGGCAGCCAATAATTTTATACCAAGTCCGCCACTGATCACACTCGCCAAGATACCAATTTGATTAACTTAAAACTGCAATGTCAATACTTATTCCAGCGCCACCTTTTGAAGAAGTAAAAAAGGGTCTGACAAATAAAACAGAAAACGGATTTCCCGCCCGCAAATCAGGCCCTACATGATACTGGAATTTCAAGGCTGTAAGTTCATTCAATGGTCTGCACATTTTTAGCTTGAATGTATGCGCTAAAAATCTGGGGATGCGCTAAAAATCTGGGGGCGACAAGGGGCTGGGAGAGGTAGTATGTAGCTGTGAATTAATGTGGGCTTTGCAAAAACTAATCTTTCATAGCATAGTTGATCTAATCCTGACACGAGGATGATTCATCGCCTTACATTGTTGCATGCTTCACAGGAAGGAAATTGTAATGACGTAGGCTAGTTTCAAGATCACAACGCGCCCATCTGTGGGGGAATAAGAGAGCGGATATGAATGGTTGTAATTAATTATTGTATTCTGTAGACTTCAGGAATCTGCGTGTGTGTGGGTGTGTGTGTGTGTGTGTGTGTGTGTGTGTGTGTGTGTGTGCGCGCGCGCGCGTGTGTGTGTGTTGGAGGGAGGCTGTGACATTACCAGGTCAACTGCAATGACCCAAAGTGAGATGCAGAGGCTTTTCCACTTCGTATTTTCTACTTAATGCACTTGTAAAGGGTCGCAAACTATTCTTCTGCCTTTCATCTCACAATGGAGGAGATGAGTTTAAGAACCGACATTACAGCATTCAGGACATTTCCGTGTTTGCTCCGTCACTATCTGCAACCAACGTTAACGTGGGGCGTCTGGTGTGTAGGGAAAACACCACGACACGAGTGTGGAGTCTCTTGAACGTTCCGGGCCTCTTCCTTAGCAGACTGTCTCTACTAGGGTGACTGTATTTCCTGTAGTATAATAAGTACTTATATGGAAACAATTCATACAATGGAGGATATGCCCTTAACCAATTCATGACAAGCCGTTTATAGAAGTATTTACGACTGATTGGATTTTGTCGCTAACGTTTTCTACGGGATGAGGTCTCTGAGGCCTACAAATGGCCATTTATCCGCGGTGTATGACGAGGACGTATGTCAGAAGTCTTGTATGGGGTTCTGTAAAGCCAGCACACCGCCAGGTGGCGTCCGTGATAATGCACGGGCCAAATCCCCTCAAATCGGGACACACACACACACAGGCAAGCACACACACACACACACACACACACACACAAAAGACGTAGCCGAATGTCGCCGCTCTCCTTTCCGGTTTAATTCGGTGATGATAACTGACATCCCCCCTTATACGCAAAATAACGGCGGTAACTTTCCCCAGAAATTACCACACCATATGTAATGGAACAATCGCAGATTTCGTAAACAATAGCAATAAACATGTCTTTATTGTGTTTCGAAGTTCAGTTCCCCTTTACACGCCTAACTCCCACTGAGCATATGGAGCTAGACTCAAATATTTCTAGACCATACGAACCTAGTGGCTGATGTGGTCGGTACCTGGCCGACCACCTTCTCTTCCAAGATATTTTCTGGTACCTATTATAGCCTGGGTTGACCTGGGAGCCAGGTCTATTTTAAAAACTCGAAACCGTCCATTGCGCCTCTTAAAAACAATGTTAGTTGCATATACATATACTTTTACAGGACGTCACAGACACCCGCAGCATTTTTTTTTTCTGTTTGTGATCTCTTGGCAAGTTTACGTTCAGTAGTTTGCCATTGCTACTTCAAGCAAACTCTTTCTGTCCCACGCAGTTGTTACTTTAACCCTGTTTATACCAACGGAGTTTGGTACTTTGAAGCAATAAATATTGAGTCTGGATTAGTCAAATTCTTTCTTTGGGTCACTCAGTGTCAAATTAACAGTTCGGATTGAATGAGTTAATGTAACAACTGTTTATGACAGAAGGGAGCAGGACAGGTGCATTTTATCTGTACTAATGAATCAATGAACGTTGGATTGTTTATTACCTAACAAAAGAGTGAAATCACTGAATTGCCGTTTTTTATTGTCACATGTATGATGACAGATAACATGGAACCACAATATGTTCTTGGATGGTTCTGTAATTTCTTGTGCATTCAGTTCTGAAGCTTATTAAAAGTATAATGTAGTATTCAGTTAAAAGAAACATATAAATTTTAGCCTTATTTCCTGGTTACAACTGAAAGTTAGTCGCATTTCCTTTACAGGACGTGGCAGTGAACCCCAGCGTTGTGTGTGTGTGTGTGTGTGTGTGTGTGTGTGTGTGTGTGTGTGTATGTGTGTGGGCTGTTTGTGATTTCTTGGCATGTATACGTTCAGTAGTTTGCCATTGCTTTCTAAATGACCAGCACTCATACTACTGTATTGGAACCAACGCAATGCGGTCTGCTTCCAAATCGCTCTCAGCTGTGTTTCGACCTCGGTATGTGAGATTATGAATTGCATTTGTAACCCCTTCGGTTACAACTACGTTCTTCATATATGGCATGTTTTATGTCTTACACCTTCGCACCTGGTATGGTTTATGTCTTTCGCCTTCACGTGTTTTAAATCTTAGCCTTCACACGTGAAATGTTTTACAATCATTCACATTCACACATGGCATGTTTTACATCACACACCTTCACACGCAGAATAGTGTTATAGTTCCCACGTGGTATATTTTACATTCCACACCTTCACGCATGGTATGTTTTACATCTTACACTATCCTACATGGCATGTTTTACATCTTATACCATCACACATGGTATGTTTTATATCTTACACCATCACACATGGTATGTTTTACACCTTCACACGCAATACATTTTACATTTTCACACATCCCTTCCTTTTCACCGAGTCATGCCTCTTGCAGTTAACTAGGAACGAGGCCAGCATTAAACGTACATTCTATAGTTAACCACGATCCATTTGGGCACATACTGGAGTCAGTTAACAATGTTAAAAAGTTAGTTGCATATCCTTTACAGGACTTAGCAGTCAACTCCAGCATTTTTTTGGCTGTTTGTGTTCTAGTGGCAAGTTTACGTTCAGTAGTTTGCCATTGCTTTCTGAACGACTAGCACTCATACCATTTTCATAAAAAAACCAAACCAACTTCACGGTGCGGCCCCTGGGGAACCTTGAGTCCTTAAAAACAATTTTAAAAAGAAAAATGTCCTAATGGCCCGCAGCTGTGTTTCGAATGCGGTATATGGGAATACGAACTGCGTCGGTAATCGCTTCACCACGGAGTCGACTGTTGACAATGAAATACCCTAAATCCCGTGTAAGGAAACACCGCCAACTAAGGTCTAATCCCAGCCAGCCACCGTGTGCAGTGCTGAATCATGACCTAGTTACACCCTAAGATGTTTTGTTTTTCCACAGCGAAAGGACAAGAGCTCAGTAGCTTTTAAAATTCCGGTGCGCTGATGACGGGCTAAGGACTTCATCCCCTACGCCAGTCAACTGGACTTAAACGTTGACTTCTATTTCAGAATGCAATGACAAACTTTTGAGAGTAAAATTGTCTAGAACAACAAACTAGGGTTGATCACAACGTCCTGCAAGTGGCGTGTAAATTGTAACCAGGCCTGCACATCCGGCTGGTTTCTGAGCTGAAAGGGGGAACGCTCTAGACCACAGACACTCCCCACCCCTTCTCCTGACCCCTATATATGGTTCTTGATTATTTGGTCAGGAAATGTCCCCACATCAACCTCACTCTGATAAACGCAAGCGACTTTTATGGCTTTCACAACGTCGGACTTAAAAGTTAACTTTCAGTCTTTCAGATAATTCACAAGCAACCCGTCAGTGATCTATGTCGGGTATAAATAAAGCGTTGTTGTGGGTTGCATTGCTGTCAGCTGAACAGTTTCAAGTCTGTTTCATAGTCAATGTTCAGTTATGAGTGTGTTCTTGTCTAGATGACCAATTACCACTTTCCGTTTTTGTTGATTGACTCAATGGACTGGTCTGGCGAAAAGCTGTTAACAAAATATGTTCAAGTCATCACGTCGAAAAAGATCCAGTATTTCACAAATTGGTTATGTTTTAGTTGTGTTTGATTATAAACTTCGTCATGCTCACACACCCCCCCTCATCCTTGTATCTTCTATAATCGATAATCAATGTTGACAGTGAATACAATCATTCTATACAACCATGTCACCATTCTATATGCCCTAACCACATTCAGTGTCTCTTAAGAAACAAGTGTGCCCTGTATGTGACTAATGAACGAAGTAGGGCAAGCTCCTTGATTTACAACTTGTCAAGTGAATCACAAGAGGTGTGACGTAACCATTATTCAATGCCTGACGAGTCCCTCGATACAGAACGAGCTAATGTGGTGTCGTGACTTCTGTCACAGGCTTAGGGTGAGGCTAAGGCCGTTGTGCTGTGTATAAAGGGATACCCTGTACCACACCTCGGGCGACAGTGAGCTCTGTTCTAGTTTTACGGAATCCCGTGCAAGACTTCTGTCATATGTCCTAGTCTCGACCTTTTGGCTAAAATCACAGTGCAGACGCGATCAAAAGAATGAGACACGGGGAATTGGGGACTTCATGGGGCGGCCCCTGGGGAACCTTGAGCCCTTAAATAAATATAATTAAAAAAAAAAAAAAAAACAATGTCCTGGTCGCACACCACGATTAAATGACCACCAGTGGCCTACTGGCAGATGATCTCGGAGCTGGTGGCCTCTGGAGATGCTGCGATATTAAATATTTCTGGCACTCGACAGTACACTCCAAAATCATAGGTAATTGTTGTCCATCTAAGGTATGCTCTACTGAACTGACAAAAGGGTTCAAGTGTCCGCCGAATGTGGTTTCCACTAAATGATAGGTTCAACTGTTCACCAGACGAAAATCCTACTAAATGGCTAACATCATATCGTGTCTAAAAAGGATATATCAAAAGGAGATATTGGTGCGATGAGAGAAAAACATGCTTCGTGTGCACGTTTCTATAAATTGAAGGAAAGATCCTAAATATCCCTGGTCTGCCACACTTTATGCTACGGGCAAATGGAAAATTACTTAGCTAGCAAATTCATTAGGTATAAAGTCTGAGATGAAAGCTCATTTTGTACGCCATCAAATCCAAAATCTGCAAACTGCGTCCTTCCGGTCTGCGACGACGCAGCCTGTGGTGTGAATGGGAGGCATTATATACGAAAGTGATGCTAAGCTGCCATGTGCAGGAGTGACGATTCATTAGGTGAGCCCAGTATCAGAGCGTCACATGCCGGCTTTGGGTGATGTGTAATGACCATGGTCTGCCCCTGCCTTCCGTTGAGGGCCTACCGGCATGCATGCGAATGTACTCATCGGGGCAGGTGGTGTACCATCAATAGATGGAGGGACGAAGAGGACAGTGAAAAGCTTGAGGCCGTGGAATGTCCTGCAAAACATGCGGGGAAGGTTAACCTGGTCAACGAACGCCCGAAGAAGTCGGATGTGTCGGCCAAAAAGCACAAATACCGCAGCTCTGCTGTAAACTAAGACAACGCAATTACGCCCATTTTATTTTCTATTAACGGAAGAAGAAAGAATAGTTAAAGAAGTGCCATTCAGTTTTCCTTTATGAGCTTTCAGATCCCTGAGTCAACAACAAATTATAATGTTTGTTTCCTTTAAATAGACGATTAATTCTTAATGGGCAAAGTATTATATGCAAGATTTAAAAAAAAAAATTTCAATTGACTGTTGAAGTCAAGATTTAGGGTTATGACCATGGTTTTCAAAACTATTTTGACATTGTAAGTGGTGATAACATATGGAACTCATGGAGAGAACATACGCCATTGAATCCAGAGGTGAAGAAAAGAAGTCGGCGCATGATAGAACACACATTGAGAAAACTTCAGGATTGTATATAACTAGATAACCCCACCCCCTCCCCACCACCTCCTCACCGGCTTGTCTCCCTCTCTTCCTGTTTGGAATCTAAAAAGCCAACGAAATAGTGCGAGACCTAAAAACACGCAGAGAAGAGCATTAAAGACTAAACAGATTCAGTGCCAAGCAAAATGTAAGTTTGGACCATATAAAAGTGGGTGGCGGAAAACGGGAAGCAGGGGTGTGTCACAGTTATGACTTTAAAGTTGTTAATATTAGCAGACATGTTGCATTATAACACAATGACAACATTTCGGCTACATATAAACTCATGGCACAAACGGGAGGTTGCTTAAGACAATTAATCATCCAACGGCACTTAATCAGTTTAGGAGATTAATTATATGGGGAGGGAAGGGCATGGCGAGAGCGGCAGGAGATAGCAAAAGATTAAACGACTTGGAGCGAGCTGATGAAGGCATATGCTCTGATAGGGCAGACCAGTGACGTCACTGGGGTTGGTGTCACCCAGTGCGGTAAACTCTTGGTGTCACCCCTCTAGACTTTCACCATGGTCTTCTTCCGAGTGTTCCTGTACCATATATAATCGCATATAGTAATGTTTGTAAAATAAGTCAAAAAGTTAATAAGGACATAAGAAAGAAAACAAATTGAACAATATAACTTCAATACTTCAGGTAAAACATAAATAAAGAACTTCGACAAACTCGGACAAAGTTAATTTTTTTTAAATTTTGCTATGTCTGCTTTGTCAAATTTGCAATTTTTTTATTTTGGTGTCACCTCTTGATGGTGTCACCCGGTGCGGCCCGCACCCCCCGCACCCCTCTAGTGACGCCCCTGGGGCAGACAGGCCAAAAGAGGTGTTGATGAAGTGGATATTTAAAAGTTATAAACCATGACACAACGAAATTAAAAAAAAAAAAACATCTAATCTAGCAGAAGTTAACACACGACGAGTGTGCGATCGTCACGTAAATACTACTCTCTTTAAGAGTTCAGGGGCAAAACTACACACGTCGCAGAAGGCAACAGAATGCACAGTGAACATTCCCAACAGTCTTGCATTAAAGTTACGAAAGTTTGTAACAATACCAGCATACATGACGTCACTTACCGACTGGATAGACAGAGGAGTGCTGAAATCAATACCTCCTTGAAGACGGAACCCCCATGATACGCTGGAATCTGGTCGAACCAGTCGAATAAACACCTTTTCCGCCGGTTTATACTCCACGTTACTCATTGTAACAGCTTCTGAGCTTGAAACTTGTCAAATGTGAAGAGATGTTAAGCACGGCTAGTCGGATAGGAAGGCTTGCTAACTTCAGCACACCAACTTTCCCTATATAACAAACAGACCGAAACATTCCCTCGCGAATCCCCTCTGCAATTTTTTTTTGCACACGGCCCTAAAATTGTGGCTTCGAATGACGTCACACAAGGTAAAATCTGACCACTCACAGATAGGGATTGCCCCAGAAATTTATAGGTGGGCGTTATTTTTAGCCCCGCCCAGAAAGTATGGTAAAATTAGAATTAGATATCCCGTGGTGGTTTTCTACTTGAAGGGAGACAATTCGTGTAAAACAATATAACACAAGAGTGTCTTTACAGTTAGTGTTCCTCTTCTTCTGCTATTCTTCATTGCTTCTACTGATGTTGTCCTTATCTAACTGCTGTTATACTTGGTGAGGTATTTTGTCTACTTTAGACTTGTTGCCTTTAGCTGTTGAATCACAGATGATGCTACCAGTCTAGTTTTTCTCTCTATTATATTATCACCATCATCATCTTCCACTTCTGCCGTCAAGCGTCGTGGGGAGGAATAATTTGCGTTCCAGCGCCCGGTGGGCGGCACTGGATAGTGTCATTCCGTGTGGTTGTACAATGTCTCTGATGTCGTCAATCCATTTTCTTCTTGGACGTCCTAATGGTCTCGTCGCAGATGATCTTTGATGTAAGGCCAGTGATGATAGTTGCTGATGTTGCATTCTAACGACATGGCCAAACCGCTTGATCGTCTGTCTCTATTATATTATACGTAGAATATAAGCATTGGATTAATACTAACAATCCTTACGTTTTGTTTGAGATGTCTCAGCACATTTAGTGGTCAGCGACATTATTCTATCAAATTATTCCCCCCCCCCCCAGGTTAAGCGTGTTGGTGTGGAGATAATCCCACATATAGTGTACTTGGCCGTTTCCTGGTGTTTGCGTGTGTGTATTTATTTATTTATTTATTTTGTGTGGGGGGGGGGGGGGTATTTTTATCTTCTTCTAAAACTAACACTTAAACTTTCTTCGTTTATCAAAGTTTTATGAGTGTTCCATTACATACGTATGTAATGACGATTCTTGTTTTGCTAATCCTGCATAGACCCACTACACTCAAGGGTTCAGCTTATAGAATCATGAACATTTTCCAGACAAATAGTTGTATACGTCTCCCACAACACTTGTTGTTAACTCCCCTCTAGTGTAGTGAGTTCTCGTCCGTGATCATGGCGGCAGCCGCAAACACAGAGAACGATGTTGTACTTTCGGACATACATGTTTGCTTACCAAATTCTGAAAACATTGATCAGGGATTGGACCCGCAAACAAAACCGACGTGTAGTTAACTTCGCTTTTTAATTGTAAATCACTATATGATAAAGAATATGAAGTAGGGATTTATTAAACAATATAAAAATTTTAAGTGACCACACCAGGATTCGAACACGAACCTCTCACCTAAATAACAACAGCGCCTCGTAAAAAGTTATTGCATATCTTTACAGGACGTAGCAGTCAACCCCAACAATTTGCTGCTATTCGTGGTTCAGTAGTTTGCCATTGCTTTCTGAACGACTGGCACGCATAGCACTTCATAAGAAACCAACGCAAGGCGGTCTGCTGCCAAATCGCCCACAACTGTGTTTCGAACGCGACATATATGAGAGGTTAGGAACTGTCCGTAATCCCTATGCCACGGAGCAGCTGATTAGTAGACGCCCCTGAAAAAGTATCATTACTATTAAAAGAGGTGTGAGACAGGGATGTGTAATGTCTCCAGATCTTTTTTCCCTGTACAGTGAAAATATTTTCAGAAATATAGAAGATATGGAAGGAATCAACATTGGGGGAACGATACAATGTACATCAATCAAATCATACATCAATAACATTAGATTTGCATATGATACAGTCTTGATTGCAGACAATGAACATGACCTGCAAAATTTAGTAGATGCGGTTGTTGCACACAGTGAAAAATTAGGGTTAGAACTGAATATTATATTAAGAAGACACAGATTATGGTCATCACTGGGAAGAAGGAAATACCACAATGTGATATACGAGTAAATGGGCATATTCTTAAACAAGTGAATCAATACAGTTATCTCGGAACAGTCATAACATCTGATGGGAGATGCCTTGAAGAGATTAGAACAAGAATTGCCATTGCGAAGGAGCCTTTTGCAAGATGAAAAACATACTGACCAATAAAAAGATATCAATTGAAATGAGAAAAAGAGTGTTGAAGTGCTACATAGAACGTGCACTTTTATATGGATATGAAGTGTAGACAATGAGCAGTCAAGCTGAAAAACATCTGATGGCTGTGGAAATGTGGTGTCTGAGGAAAATGCAAAGAATACCATGGACAGACAGAAAAACCAATGAACTAGTCCTTCAGGAAACAAATGAAGATCATAAACTGATTAGAGTCATTAGATGTAGACAGTCAAAATTTTTGGGTCACGTTATGAGAAGAAATGAACTTGGTGACGACTGTCAAGATCAAAGGGAAGAGACCAAGAGGAAGACAGAGAAGTAAATACCTGGATGGCTTGGCCACATGGCATGGTCGAGACAAGAACACAGAGCTGATCCACGACTCTGGTGATTGAGTGTGATGGCAAAACATGACCACCCACGTCTATCGGCATGGCACATGATGGATGGACTAACCAGGTGGATGATAGACCATATTTCACAACATTTTAAGCAGTCACATATTATGCTATTATACTGATTCCTTCAAATTGTCATTGCATCATAGCAACAGTGCTGCTGTTATTGATTGATCTGCACACTTTTTAGGTCAGACTTTTCCTGGATGGTTTCTTCAACCGGTCTCTGTAGCTAAGGGCTTGCGAACGCGGTTTGTGAGCCTGTATACCCGGGTTCGATTCACAGCGGTGCTGGTTTTTTCGAAAAAGGTATAGGAGCCGGTCGTTCAGAAAGCAATGGCAAACTACTGAACGTAACACTTGCCTAGTACATCAATAGCAGCTGAAAATGCTGGTGTTGACTGCAATGTCCCGTAAGGGATACGCAACAAAATTTATTTTTTTCTTCAACTGTGTCTATATTATTCCAGTTTAACATTATCTGTGATATTTTCTCCAACTATTCTCTTTCTCTGTGCAACAAAATGACATTCTTTGTCAAGTTTTCCTGCCTCCACCTCAACTTCAATATTCCATCCTTTGTCACTGTCTTTTTTTTTCTCTTTTCAATATATATTTGTGAAGGGTGTATTCTGTATTCCAGTCCCACATGAACATTCATCTATGTGGGAAACTTTGGGTTAGTATAGATGATCAAGTAGTTTGCACTGGCAGGTACTTAGACAAAAGATGGCAGCTTTTTGCCTTTGGTTGATTGAGTCAGGTCTGTTGTCTACATCAGAATTTTTCTTTCACTGTGGAGTTTTTTTTGTTTAATTGGAAAATGTAATTGTTTGTACGGAAGAAATGTGCTCATGTTACAGATTTTAGCTTACTCTTCTTAAATTACTACCAAACATAAGCTTGCCCAGGAATCACAAATGCTGGAGTTGACTGCGACATCCTGTAAAGAATGTGCAACTAACTAACTGTCATAAAACTGTCATTTACTGCCAATATAATACCTTGCGGTGAATGGCAAGGGGGGGGGGGGGGGGGGGGGGGTCTTTCAGCCTGAGGAATTAAGGCCGCCTGGCTAGTGCAGTCGCTGCAAACTGTGCAGGTTAGGACTTTCTTTTTACCCCCGACAGAAAAAAATCTCACACCTTACCAAGGATTTGAACCTGGGTCTACGGGAGGAGAATCCGGTGTTATAGTCACTCAGCCAGCCGCTCCTCAACTAACTAACTTCTTAAATTTATTTCAAAGTATTTTTTATTTACTAGCTTCAAGTAAAAGTTTTATAATAATTAATATTCTGTTTCACATGGGATGATGATGTTTTGATCAACCTTTTCCTTCATTCCAGGGCTTTCCAGACTTTATTTTCATCTACCACAGAATTGCATGACAGCATCACAACCATTAGAAAAGTTTAAACTTGACAGTCTGGGTTACAAATTTGGTAATTATTCATCCACTGCTACATCATATACAGAGAGGACCTGTGGCTCACTAGAGAAGTCACTTCCACAACTAGATGATGATGGTGATTGTGTACTTTTGAGGAGAGTGTCACAGAAATTGTTTCAAAATGATTCAAAAAGCTGTTTTCAACACCAGATGTCCAGTGTATTTCCAGAAGTTGATCACACTCCACGTATATTGTTACCAGAATGTGAAACTACTACATGTATGGAGATAGACCTTCTAGATTTAGATGTCAGTGAAAGCAGAACAATCGTTAGTGGGAGCATGGAAAACCTATTATCTGATGTTTCAGAAATTACTGATGATGCAAATATACCACATGAAATTGATTATAATACAGAAGATCTGTCAGTTTATGACAGTGTCCATGGTTCTTTAGAGAAAAATCTGATAGAATCGGATGAAAATGGTGACGTAATTCTTAAGAGAAGACCGGCAAATACTTTATTTCAAAATGCTTTTCAAGTAGATAATGATAACAAGAAAGTTCTTAAATTGCCCCAGGAAAGTGATTCCAGTATAGATATGTTGTCAACAGACAAGAAATGTGTTAATTCTGTGTTGTCAACAGATAAGAAATGTGTTATTTCGGTGTTGTCAACAGTCAAGAAATGTGTTAATTCTGTATTGTCAACAGACAAGAAATGTGTTAATTCTACTTCAAGGCGTGACCAGTTATTTAACTGTTGTACTGATTCTGGGCGAAGGACCAGGAATAAATTGTTGAAAAGTCACAGCAGGATATTTAACAGTGATACAAGTAAAGGTCCAAGCATAAAGCAACGGGAGATCTTCTTGGAGCAGCCTGACACCTTAGAACAAAATGTTACATCATCATCTTCATCTGATGTTCATTTTTCAGTGAGTGACATAAAAACAAATGACAAAATCCCAACAGACGAACAGTCACAGAATGAAGAAGTCACTTATGGTGTTTTAACTTTAGGTGAGTATTATAATGCTCCTTAACATTATACTATTAACAGATGCTGACCTAGTGGCCATAAGTTTGAATCCGCCTTGGGTAGATTTTTCAAATTGACCTGTGCAAAGTCAGCCTAGTCTAAAATGAGTACCAAAGTAAAGGTAGCCATGTGACCACTGACCACACCACCCACTGAGTGATGATTGGTCTATACAAATATGAGTGTAGCACCATGTACCTAACGCTCCTTTGTAAAAGGGTCCTTCACTTTTTTTAAAATTTAACTTGTATATAAAATATCCAGTTTTTTTTTACTTGAAAAAAAAAAATATATTTAAACAAATTTTGACTTATAAACTATTATTTGTTGGTGCTCGCTCACTTTGAACGCAAACGTAGTCCATTACACATGCTTCTAGTGCACTGGACTGATTTTTGCCTGTGGATTAGCTTTCTCTATTACTAGTGTCCCTCGCCATCAAGCAAACCCACTCCAACTTCAGAGGTACTTATAATTGATATCCCCAAGCCAAGGATCAGAAGTCAACATTTTAGTCCAACTGATCGGTGTAAGGATTGAACCCATTACCTTGGCATCAGCACACCGGATGCTTAAGAACGAGCGCTGTTATCTATTCGGCCATGCTGACCTCTACTTATAAACTATGTTAAGGAAGCTGTTGATTGAAATATAAGACAGCAGAAATAGTTCATTCACTGAAATTTATTTCATCACCATCATGTGCCGTGCTGATAAGCTTGTATGGTCATGGTTCACTATCTTACACAATGGCTAGTCTCGGATCATAGGGACAGGTGGTGTGACACTCACATACATTTGTTTGGCTTATGTAAATAGATGGAGAACAAAAGTATAAACAGAAATGAATAATATGAGGGAGGTCATGGACAGAGCTGTATGGGATAGCGAAGGATAGAAGGGTTTGGAGTGAGTTGGTTGGGACCTATATCTCTGTGGAGGATAAAGGATAACATAAAAAGAATGTAAATGTAAACAAAGAATTTAATTCACATCTTTTTCTTTACCCATTAAATAACAAGGGAAAATGCAGATGCATTGTATACCATGTATAACTGAAGTTGTTAATACATCCATAAAGTGAATAAGTGGGAGTAGAAATAAACAGTTTCTGAGATTACAGCTAGGCTAAGAATATTTTGCTGTAAAAGAAACTATTTGTGCTGAATATCAGAAGAACAATTACATACACCATTATTTGCTTGAGTGCAAGAAATGCGAACAATAGATACTTCTGATTATACTAACCAGTGATATCACAGATAGATAATATCAACTAATGATATCACAGATGGATTATATCATTGGAGGATATCACTGATAGAATATCAACCAATGATATCACTGGTAGATTATATCAACCAATGATATAGATTGATTATATCAACCAATGATATCACAGATAGGGTATATCAACCAAGGACATCACAGATGGATTATATCGACCAGTGCCATGAACTTAAAGGTTGAAATAGTCAGGATATATAACCTACTCAATATGCAATAGAAGAGTATAACACTACACATTGCAATGGGGACATTGGGAGCATGATATGAATGTCATAATTGCATGGAGATTGAGCAAACCAAAATATCTGAAATACTCAGTTATAACACAAAACGGTTGAACAGGATTTGCTTTGGTTTAAAAAATTGGTATCCTTATATGCAGTGAAAAAAATTTACATATTTTAACTTTGTTTGCACTGGCTTGCTTTGAACTCATGCGTAGTCCCAACAGGCCACTACTAGTAGCACTGGACTGAATTTTGCCTGTGGATTAGCTTTCCCTATTACCAGTGTTTCTTGCCATTGACGAACCCACTCCGACTTCAGAGGTACTTGTAATTTACATCCCCGAGTCAGGGAAGAGAAGAAAACAACTTAGTCCAGCAGACCAGTGCAGGGGTTGAACTCTCTACCTCAGCATCAACACTCCGGATGTTTAAGAACGCACGCTCTTATCCATTCTGCCATGCTGACCTTTGACTTGTGTATTTTTCCTCTGACTGACTACTATTAATTGTGTTGTAGCAGTTTCTACTATGTGTCTGTGATATGTGATGGGATAGCGCCATCATATTTTGTAGGCCTAAAGCACGGAGGAAGAGTTGGCCAGTCTTTCCCTCACAATAACAAATGAAAAGACATGCGTTGAACCCGCGTCCGACCATGCTCGTGACATCACTAGTGGAGTTCGCTATCAACTTAGCTAGAGCGCCCGTCATTTTGACTCATTCATGTTTAATATTCCAGCATTATATTTGTCAGTTAGCTTCAGTTTTTTTAATAATAATGTTTCTATGTGTTGTAATTTTCAGAACATAGCATGGGAACTTCTATTCCTGAAGTTGGATACCAGGTATGTCACCAGCAAGGGTCAATCAAAAGTTGATCTGTGCATGATATCTTCTCTTTAGATGGCACCTTATGTTGTTTACTTGTCAACAGAACTGACATTGACCTTTTTCTTCAATTATATATCTGAAGGGATGTAATATATATATAATATATATTTATAATATATATATCTGAAGATATATATATCTGAAGGGATGTAAGAAAAGCCAGCTCTGTGGCGAAATGATTACGAATGCAATTCGTAATCCTGCATACCGCGGTCAAAACACAGCGACGGGCGATTTGGAAGCAGACCGCCTTGCTTTGGTTTCTCTACAATAGTATGAGTGCCGGTCATTCAGAAAACAATGGCAAACTACTGAATGTAAACTTCTCCAGGAATCACAGCCACAAAATGCTGGAGTTGACTGCTACATCCTTTAAAGGGTATAAAACAAAACAAAAACAAGTCAAGTTGCTCTGGTGGCACAGGTTGAAGTACATGCACAAAGTTGGAGGTCACATTATCTTGAAAACTCTTGCACTCACCACTTAAAGAACTCTAGATTATCCTTGGAATTAGTTGAGTCAAGAACCAGCAATACAACACTCTAGACATTCCCATATGCGCTTCGTCCCCATTTTCAACAACCAGCGAAGAGCCCCAGTACTAACGGCACAAGTTGCAATGTGATTATGTGTCTGATGTGGCCTTTTTTCTGAGTTCTGAGGTTCGGTCAGATCCTCTGGTCACTCCCTGCTACACCATTCATTCCAGGATATGATGATTGATCTCTTTGATCACACTATTCACATGACCCGAAAGGACCCTTAGCACATCTGACTTATCGTGCACCAATAACCCACAAAGCCATGCAGACCCAGTCAATCTGCTTGTTTCCCAACACACTAGCATCTCCTAGGGAAGAGATCCAGCAGATGCTTCCCTTCTCTGCACGAAGCATGCCTGTCTTCACCCTCCTCAGAATGCTCTGTGAGTCCGTTGCAATCATGACATGTGTCTGTGTCTTCCAGCCAGCAAAACTGCTTTCATCTCCATCCTCAGACTTCAGACTAAATGTCATGGTATCATATGCTAGGCTCTCCTGCACTAAACATCGTCCATTAACCTTTGCTATGGACCCCCAAGCACTTCTTTTGCATCTTAGCACAGAGCAGTATATCTGACTTTGTTATACATGTCCTCAAGATCTAGTGGCTGGTGCATAATTAAGGGGTGATTTGATGCTATATAAGGCAGATGTGGTGAAGGCCTTATGGGAGAATGTGATTAATGCAGAAGAACAGATAGACTATCATGGTCTAGAGAGAATGCAGCAGCAAATGGTGGTCAGAGAACCTGGTCAACAGTCGTCACCCAGAGGTGAAGTCAGACGTACATATAATCAGATTGCAACGGGCACCATTAGTATTGGAACTCTATGCTGGCTGTTGAAGATGAGGACTAAGCGCTTTTGGGAATGCCCAGAGTGCAGTGATGTCAGTTATTAACTCAACTCACTCAAGATCCAGTGCAGCTGCCATTGTTTATTGGAATCCCTCATAAACATCAAAAGCACATATTGCTGCTTTTGACCAGGTGTCTTTCCTTGGCTGGTAACTCCCCAGCCATCTTGGGAGATCATCTCCCCTTTCCAAATATTCCTGCATCTTTACAGCAGCTATCTTCTCTTGTCTGCCAGGATGGAGCCACATCTTACCCAGCCCCTAATTCTTCTAGTTATACAAGAGTGATGCATCATCTTCTTTCTTTCTTTCTTTCTTTCTTTCTTTCTTTCTTTCTTTCTTTCATTCACTTGATATTAATTGAGTGCCATAGAATTATTAATCATCTTATGTGAGATAGATCGCCAAAATGTTGTCATTGCGAAATGTTGTTTCAATTAAAATATCAATACAGTAGTTTTCCCTAAACAACATGCTTTACTTTGATATTTAATACAACGTGTCTACTACCATGTTAACAACTTTTACGTCTAACTGTGACACACTCCTACTTCCCATTTTTCATCATCCATTTTGTTAGGTCCAAATCTACTGTTTGTTTGGCACTGAATCTGTTAATTGTCTAAATCTACAATGTCTCTTGCATAAAGTTCACTGTCTTTTTTAGTTCACATAATAGTTCATAAAGTTTTTCTTCCATTGTTATTTCTCTTGGCTAGAAGGTTTGCCTAGATATGTCATATTCGACGCAGTCTTGTAGTATGTTATCCACAGTCTTACTGCAAATCCGCATGACCGCATGGCTGATTTGTCAGTCTTAAATTGTGTATACTTTTTGGCTGCAGAGTTGATTATGTCTCATGTGACCTCAGCAGGGTTAAATGACAATGATTGATAGTTTTTCCATTTCACTTCCTCAGGTTTGGTCTGGAGCCTTACTGTTGTGTGATTACCTCATTCATAAGTGTAGAGACCTTGATCAAGCAATAGTTCTTGATCTTGGAACTGGCACAGGCATTGCTGCCATTGTTGCTGCAATGTTTGCTCCACAAGTGTTGTCTACAGGTGGGTACCAGTCAAATCAAAGTAGAGAATTTAACTTTAACTATTGTCTAAGATGGGTGCCAGTCAAATCAAAGTAGAGAATTTCACTTTAACTATTGTCTAAGATGGGTGCCAGTCAAATCAAAGTAGAGAATTTGACTTTAACTATTGTCTACAGGTGGGTGCCAGTCAAATCAAAGTAGAGAATTTGACTTTAACTATTGTCTACAGGTGGGTGCCAGTCAAATCAAAGTAGAGAACTTGACTTTAACTATTGTCTATAGTGGGATGCCAATCACATCAAAGTAGAGAATTTGACGTTAACTATTGTCTACAGGGGGGTGCCAATCACATCAAAGTAGAGAATTTGACGTTAACTATTGTCTACAGGTGGGTGCCAGCAGGAGAAAAGTAGAGAACTTGACTTTAACTATTGTCTACAGGTGGGTGCCAGCAGGAGAAAAATAGATAACTTGACTTTAAACACAAACAAAAATGTAAGTCCCGAAGCAGGATCCCGCCATGAGTCTATGATGTGCCAGGACATCACATTGTGTGGACCTGAGTGCACGGGGACATAGGTGGTCAGTCTTTCCCTCACTGGAGGGGACGAGGAAAGCAGGCGTCGACCCCTCGTCCGACTGCATTCATGGCATTATCAGCATAGCCCCTTAGCGACTACTAATGAGCCCACTAGAACTTGACTGACTTGTGAGAAATTCACCTGTCTGGTATGAGGGGAAGTCAATAAGTAAGTCATAAATGGCTGTAGAAAAATAACTAAATATTATAACAATTTGAAACCAGTTTCATACATACGTTGTCCCTTTATTTCTCAACATAATTTCCATCAACATTGATACACTTATCCCATCATTTTATCAGTCCTCCCAAACTGGTTGCATAGAACTGCGTGCTCTGTTTTCTAAACCATGTTTTCACTTCACATTCGGGTTCCAAATGTTGCTGTATGTAGCCGAGGCGCGGTGTTGGGGTGAGCGCCCAACATTGCTCAAATACCTCAATGGCTCGTGAATACATAACCTATGCAGCAAAAGTCCAACTCCTGGCCTTCACGTGGCGGGCCTGTTTAAACTAACAGGAGAAGGGGCGACGGCGAGTCTCTGGCGCCGGAAAATAACCAGTATGCTCTAGATGTGTATGCACGGACATGCATGCGCAGACAGGCGTGTACGCGCGTACACATCTACACTCGAGTGAGACCACAGTCTGCTCTAGCAAAGAAAGGTGCTGAAGACGGAGGCAACCAGCCAAGAGGCGCACCACAGAAATCAGGATGCCACGCAATCACGCAAAATGGAATATGTCGACTACTGCTAATCGTTATGGTGCTCGCCCTGCTTTGGACCCCCAGGCAGGTGCAGTGCCGGGCCCTATGTCTCGAAAGGGTCCAACCCCAACTACTGGAGGTCCTTCTCAGATGTCCTGTGGAGCCAGGGGACATGAGAATAGGACGACTGGCCATACTAAACTAAGACTTAAAATAATGCACTGGAATGCGGAGGGAGTCAGCAACAAAAAAGTTGAATTAGAAAACATCCTGGACAAAGAGAAAGTAAGCATATGTTGCTTGCAAGAAACTCACCTCAACGAAAATATAGCCTTTAAAATCAGAGGCTACCAGTGTTACCGATCTGACCGAAAGAACAGGCGAAAAGGTGGGATACTGACCCTTGTAAGAAATAACATCATGGCTTCCCAAATCAAAGTCTACATGGAAGGGGCTGAGTATCAGACACTTAAACTTAAGACAGGTAATACAGATCTACATCTGATCAATTACTACTGTCCAAGTGACCGCCCACAGGCACTGGACACTCTACCACTAAAAGAAAAAATGATTGTGTGTGGCGATTTCAACAGCCACTCGCAGAGCTGGGGCTATGATCACATGGACCAGAGAGGAGAGAGACTGGAAGACTGGCAAGATGAGAATAGATTCATGTTGATTAACAAGCCGTCCGACCCACATACTTTCTACTCGAGATCATGGCACTCTTCAACTACACCTGACCTGGCTTTTCATTCACCAGACCTGGAGTGGAACATTACACGAACTGTTGGGAAACAACTTGGTGGCAGTGACCATCGGCCAGTCTTTCTAACCGTAGAAAATGAGCTTGTAAGTGAAAGCAGCACCCTCTCGAGGTGGAACTACAAGAAAGCAGACTGGGCAATGTACAAGCATCGCACCAGCATACTGGTTAGAAACCTGAACACTGAGAAAGACATAAATAAAGCAGTTGAAGAGTTTGGGAAATGCATACTACAGGCAGCGCGAGAAACAGTACCAAGAGGAGCCCGTAAACAATATAAACCCTACTGGAGTAGTGAACTGGAACAGTTGCATAATGATGTTGAAGTGTGTAGAAAGCAAGCAGAGGCCACACCCAGCCAAGAGCACCACAATAAATTCCAGCATGCAAAAGCCAAATTTCAAAGGGCCAAGCTGCAGGCTAGACGGAAAAGCTGGCAGGAGAAAACGGAGTCTCTGAACTTTGAAAGAGACACAAGGAAATTGTGGAAGCTAATAAAACAGCTTAATGACGAGGGCACAGGGAGAAACTCCAAAATTGCACTACATAAAGATGGAAAAATCTTAACAAGAAAGCAAGCAGCTGACCATTTTGCGGACTCGTTCGCACAAGATAGCAATATCAAAATTAGTCCAGAGAATCAACAAGAGATTCGAGAGAAACGACAACATACAGGACAGAAGGAAATAGTACATGAGGTTCTGGAGGCACCCATCACAATCAGCGAACTGGAGCTAGCCATATCAAAACTGAAAATGAGAAAGTCACCAGGAGCTGATGGTATCTCCAATGAAATGATCAGGAACCTAGGAACAGAGGCCAAAACAAAGCTGTTGCAGATCTTCAATAACAGCTGGACCTTAGGCAGTGTTCCACAAGCCTGGAGAGAAGCAATCATGATACCCCTCCTAAAATCAGGGAAAGATGGTTCCATTGCCTCTAGCTACAGACCAATTAGCCTCACCAGCTGTCTCTGCAAAACACTGGAGCGCATCATCAATCACAGACTGCAGTGGTACATTGAAAGTAAAAACATCCTTGTGCCACAGCAGGCTGGCTTTAGGCAGTGCTACTCTACGGAAGATCAGACAACCTACCTCTCTCAAGAAATTGAGGATGCATTCCAAGAGAAGAAGCTGGTGCTTGCGGCATGGATAGATCTGAAGAAAGCCTTTGACAAAGTCTGGAAAGAAGGTCTGATGAAGAAACTGAGAAACTGCAAAGTCAATGGAAGAATGTACAAATGGGTGAAAGCATACTTGCACAACAGAAGAGCCCGAGTACAGATAGACGGACTCAAGAGCAAGAAAGTACTACTGCGTCACGGTGTCCCCCAGGGCGGAGTCTTGTCCCCCACACTTTTTCTAATCTTCATCAATGATCTTGTTGCTCACCTACCGCATGGAATTAAAGCGGCAATGTACGCCGATGACCTGGTTCTATGGAGCACAAATGAATATGCATCAGTGGCCACCAGATTGCTACAAAGAGCTGTAGATACATTTGCTGCATGGGCAAATAGATGGTGTGTCAGCATAAACACTGACAAGTGCAGCACCACCCTATTTACCCTCTCTCCAAAACAAAAGGCAGGGATCATCCAGATAAATGGAACACCCCTAAGAGAAGATAAAGAACCAACATACCTTGGAGTAACATTTGATGGCAAGCTGACATGGAGAAAGCACATCAACAAAGCAGTAGCAAAAGCCAGAAGGAAAATAGCCATCCTGAGAAAGCTAAGTGGAACCACATGGGGAGCCAGTACGAAAATACTTAGCAAAGTTTACCAACAGAGCATACGACCACACCTGGAATATGGGTCAACTGCGTGGTGTTCAGCATCAAATACCACACTACAAGAGCTGGACAAGGTGCAAAATCAAGCACTTAGAGTCACCACAGGAGGGATGAGATCAACCCCTATAGTGGAAATGGAGAAGATGGGGAGGACACAGGCACTGAGTGAGCGCAGAGATACGAAAACGCTAATACAAGCAGAAAAGTTCCTCAGCTTGCCAGGCCACCCTATGAAGAACAGATTTGAAAACCTAGCTATGGGGCGGTTGAAAAGAAGTAGTTTTATCCACCAGGCCAAACGACTCTGCAGAGAAACCACTGATCTGCCCACAGTTTGTATCCCCCTAACAACTATTCCAGAGCGAACTCCATGGAAAGATGAGCATAGACTATCATTACAAATCCAGACAAAAGTGAGAGGAATATTTGACAAGGAAGAACAGAACAGTGTGCAGCGCAGAACAGCCACTCTCAGCTTCCTTGATGAAGAATACCCACAGGACCTCTGGATCCGAGTCTACACAGATGGGTCAGCACAAAATGCTGTTCGAAATGGAGGAGCGGGAGTGTACATAGAATACCCAAATAATACTAGGGACACAGCCAGAGTACCGACAGGAAAGTACTGCCATAACTATGATGCCGAAATTGAGGCAATCAAGATAGCAACAGAGAAATTACTAAATAACAGCAATGGTACACAACCTGTGGTGCTACTAACAGATGCAAAATCAGTACTCGAGGCGCTCCTCTCTGGGAAATTGCCAGTACTAAGGACACTACTTTCTGAACTTAGCAGTCAGCATAAAGTCACCATACAGTGGATACCATCCCACTGTGGAGTACCCGGAAACGACAGAGCTGATCAATTGGCTAAGGAAGGAGCCAAAGAGGAACAGCCTGATGTGCCCGTTACATACCACCAAAAGAAAAGAATGATCAAATCAGTCAGAAAGCCACCAAAACCTGCTCAAGATGACTACCACATTATGGACAGACCAGAACAAGTCATTATTCTGCGCCTCAGAACAGGACACAATAGATTACGCAACCACATGTATACAAAATTCAAGATTGGTGAAATAGCCATGTGCACATGTGGATTGGCGTCGCAGACAGCAGAGCACATACTCCAAGACTGCCCAAAATATAACATATCTAGGCAAACCTTCTGGCCTAGAGAGACGACGGTGGAAGATAAACTCTATGGACCACTGTGTGAACTGAAAAAAACAGTTCAATTCATGCAAGAGACGACATTGCAGATATAGACATATTTCAAGCGAACGAAAGAAGAAGAAGAAGAACTTCACATTCAACTTCGGCGTCATTCGTGAAATGTCTCCCGCCAAGGTGGGTTTTCAGTTGACCAAAAATGTGGAAATCGCTAGGGTCTAAGTCGGGGCTGTAAGATGGATGTTCCAGAACTTTCCACCTTAGTTGGTTAATTTTATCCTGAGTTAATCTAGCCGTATGTGGTCTGGCTTTGTCATGAAGAAGCAACACTCCTCTAGTCAGCAGTCCTGGACGTTTTCTTCAAATTGCATCATGAAGCATCGATAGAACTTCACAGTATGATTCAGAATTCACATCGACACATTTCATCTTGAAATTGGTTAAAGGCACTCCTTGACAATCCCAGAACACTGTCAGCATAACCTTCCCTGCTGATGGTGTAACCTTGAATTTTTGGACACAAGGCGAAGAAGGATGTATTCTACTCAGTTATGTACCGCTGTGGAGCGGCTGGCCGAGTGGCTAGAATGCTGGGCTCTCCTTCGGGAGACCCGGGTTCGAATCCTTGGTAAGGTGTAGAGTTTTTTCTGTCCGAGGCAAAATGCTATAACCTGCACAGTTCGCGGCGACTGCACTAGCCATGCGACCTTAATCACATCGCAAGGTACTATAGGCAGTAAGTGACAGTTTTTTTTTTTCTGCACCGCTTTACGGGACAATCATTTGTCAGCATAAACAGGAAGCATTTCCTTATGAATGTTCTTTGCAGGCAGTTCTTTTGCCCACAAAAATTGCACAGCAGCACGTTGTTCTTTGGTTGTACACTCTGTAAGTACAGTTGCCATTTTGTTTATCCACTTCATGTGCGCATGAGACACCTAACGCCATCTGACGAACGGGAATATAAAGTTCGATGTTGCTGTCACCTAATGACACCTGTAGAAAACACCAACTACATTTACCTGCCATCCCACAGAACTGTGTGACTTACTTATTGACTCACCCTTGTAAAATGCAACATATGTCTCATGGCAGATGCTGTTAAAGGTAATTATATCACACAATGTCTCTATGTTAACCTGATGAGCCTGTTACATACCACCAAAAGAAAATATTGATCAAATCTAAATATTGAGCACAACCCACCACCGGCAACGCTGATCGCATTCCGGTATGAACCTAAGGCCTATCCACGTCAATATGTTATGGATAGGCCTTAGGTTCATACCGGAATGCGATCAGCGTTACTGGTGGGTTGTGCTCAATATTTAAATTTCAAATCCTGAAACAACCAAATAAATCAATTTGATTATTGCTCACTGGATTTAGGAGGCCTGGTGTTCCTTGCCAGTGAGAAGTCCTGATCGTTCGGGTCCACATCGATTGACGGACGTCAGTCGCGGCAATTGGGCAATCTTGAGCATAGCCTACGATGGGTGACGTTGTGGTATTCTGTTATGATAATTTGGCCGTGTCCAACGTGTGCCACGTGGTTACACACCCGCTTCACGCGCCAATGATCCGGGGCATGTTTCCGGATCCGGTCAGGGATATGCACTACTGACGAGCTCAAACGAGAGCGAAACTCGAGTATAGTGCTTCCATATTGACGTGGATAGGCCTTAGGTTCATACCGGAATGTGATCAGCGTTGCCGGTGGTGGGTTGTGCTCAATATTTAAATTTCAAATCCCGAAACAACCAAATAAATCAATTGATCAAATCAATCATAAAACCACCAACACCTGCTCAAGATGATTACCACTTTATGGACAGACCAGAACAAGTCATTATTCTGCGCCTCAGAAAAGGACTACGCAACCACATGTATAAAAAATTCAAGTTTAGCGAATCAGCCATATGCACATGTGAATTGGCACAGCAGACTGCAGAGCACATACTCCAAGACTGCCCAAAATACAACATCTAGGCAAACTTTCTGATCCAGAGACGCAACAGTGGTAGATAAGCTCTGTGGACCACTGAGTGAACTAAAAAGACAGTGAAATTCATACATTGCAGTTATAGACAAATTTCAAGCTAATGAAAGAAGAAGAAATCATCGCATTAGCCATTCTGAAGACTGAGGTTAAGTCGTCTGACTATATCACTCATCGTCCCCTTTTCTCAGCAAGATCATTCAAGATAAAGTAATGGGCACATAATTTGCTTGTGGCAAGGAGTCCAGCAAACTCAGCGGGTTGAGATAGGAAAACAAGACGTTCATAAACTTTTTGTAAATTTGTAATTAAAATATACTGACCCTGACTTGTTTTACACAGATTATTTGCCTGGTGTTCTTGGATTAGCAGAAAGAAACTGGGAGAGGAACAAAGACCTGTTACCTCTCAGAGCCTGTGGTCAAGTTTGCTTTAAAATCTTAGACTGGACAAGGGATTGGAGATCTTCTGATTCTGGTAAGTTCCAATGTATTTCTATACATTAGACTGGATCAGAGATTGGAGATCTTTTTGATTCTGGTTAGTTCCAATGAATTTTTGTACATTAGACTGGACCAGGGATTGGAGATCTCTTGATTCTGGCAAGTTATAATATATTTCTATACATTAGACTGGATCGGGGATTGGAGATCTCTTGATTCTGGCAAGTTCTGATGTATTTGTATACACTAGACAGGAGTAGGCATTGGAGATCTCTTGATTCTGGTAAGTTTCAATGAATTTCTGTACATTAGACTGCACCAGGGATTCTGTTTTTTTTTTAAATTCTTTTCTCCTGTGCCTCCATCAAGTTTTGGAAGAATCATGTGTCTGTCACCAAGACTCCAGTAGCATAACTGTCATAGGTAGTTTGTCTCTCTGGTCTTCAGTGAAAGGTATGGGTTCACTTTAGTTCCCCTTCACTTCAGATCCAGGTAATCCTGTCTTTCATACACATACAGAGACAGAGTGAGTGAGAGAGAGAGAGAGAAAGAGAGAGAGAGAGCAGACATGCTTTTGTTAGTATATTTAGTAGTCCCCACCAAATATATTACACATATAGGAGGGGAAATTAATAAGTAAGTCACAAATGGCTGTACAAAAAAATAACTAAATATGATAACAACTTGAAACCAGTTTATTTTTATACATACATTGTCCCTTTTTTCTAATCATAATTTCCACCAACATTGATGCACTTATCCCATCGTTTTATCAGTCCTCCCAAACCGGCTGCATAGAACTGCATGCTCTGTTTTCTAAACCACGTTTTCACTTCACATTCAACTTCGGCGTCATTCGTGAAATGTGAATCGATCATGCATTATGCTTTATGCTGAACCATGTGAGCACCCTATTGCAGATGCTACAGTCTATTGTTACTCGCCTGTCACCTCTTATCATCTCCTTCACCCACTGCATGGATGCTTCTGTTGCAATCTCAACGGGACGACCAGATCAGATTTCATCAACAGTTTTAGAGCCTCCTTGAGAAAATGTTTCTACCCAGCTATGCACCGCTTTACAGGACAAACATTTGTCAGCATAAACAGGAAGCATTTCCTTATGAATGTCCTTTGCAGGCAGTTCTTTTGCCCACAAAAAACACACAACATCACGTTGCTCTTTGGTTGTACACTCCGTAAGTACAGTCGCCATTTTGTTTATACGCTGCACATGTGCATGAGACACCTAACGCAACCTGACGAATGGGAATATAAAGTTAAATGTTGCTGTCACCTAATGACACCTGTAGAAAACACCAACTACATTTACCTGCTATCCCTCAGAACTGTGTCACTTACTTATTGACTCGCCCTCGTACTAAGGACTTGCACAAACACATACATTTAGATTAGACACTGGGTTGTAACTGGCAACTGTGGGTCTGCAACACTGACCAGACTGCAAGAACATCAAGTCAGGAGGGGTGAGGCCAGACAACAGCGCTATGTGGTGGTGGTGGTGGTGGGGGGGGGGGGGGAATAAACAGTCAATACAGAACTGAAATTGTCGACCGCTACTTGCTGGTGGTGGTGGTGGGGGGTGTGTGTGTGGTCTGAGGATATGTAGACTGAATGGTTTGATGTGCAGTTAGAATACTCTGACAACTAAACCAACTAACAAGAATATGCATCATCTTCATCCACAGTCCCAGAAAGCAAGTATGCCCTGACATCTTCTGACCTGGGGCTGGTTGAGGATGCCAGATTTATTTTAGCAGCGGAAGGTAATTGAGTTCATTGTCTTGCCTGTTTGTAATTGTCATATTTTTTTTTGCACTTACTCGCTTTGAACTCAAGCGTAGTCCGTACACACTATTTATAGTAGTGCTGGATTGAATTTTGCGTGTGGATTAGCTTTCCCTATTAACAGTGTCCCTTGCCATCAGGCGAACCCACTCCGACTTCAGAGGTGCTTGTAATTTAGTCACCAAGTGAAGGATGACAGATCAACATTTTGGTGCAGCTGTCCGGTGTAAGGGTTGAACCGCTTACCTCGGCATCAGCACACTGGATGTTTAAGAACATGTATTCTTATCCATTCGGCCATGCGGACCTGATGTAATTGTGATTTTTACCGCGGGATCAACACCTGCCACATAAATTGAAAGGCAGAAGATCAAGTGATTCGGCCATCTCATTAGAATGCAGCAACATAAATTACCAGCACTGGCACTACATGAAAGAAGATCTGGTGTGAAGGCTGTGTCACTGCAGTCTGGCTTCGAGAGTAAAGATAGAATCACTATCATGTGCCCTACCAAATGATGTAGGCATCCTTGTAACTCAGTCCTTGGTGTTCTGGATCAATTCTATAGAAGATATTCCACCTTGCCAGTTTCTTAGGCCGTCCAGCAACATTTCTCTGTCTGTCTTCTCTACCACAGATCTTTCATGTTGTTTCCAGTGCCTTGACTATAAACATCATTCATCCTGGAGACTCATAGATGGTTTTATAAGATAGAGGACTAACAGCCAGTCAAAAGGTTAACAGACAGAGATAATGTTAACAAACAGAGAGTATGTTTACAGAGAAAGAGTGATTAGTCAGACTCACAAATGGCTTTATGGAACAGAAGGTTAGAAAGTTAACAAAGAACATTAACAGATAGATAGAAGATTAACAGACAGAGAAAGTTAACAGACAGAGAAGGTTGAGAGAGAGTTAACAATCAAATTAAGAGGGTTAACAGACAAAGAGAGAGGAGAACTGAGCAAGTGAGACCAGATAGAGACAAGATTAATTAGTGAAAGAGGTGCGTAGATAGCAAATTAGAGAAAGAGGGAAACAGAGATAAAGAAACAGACAGAGAGGGAGGAATAGGCAGAACAGACACAGATAAAAAAACAAAAGGAGATAAAGGAACTGGCAAAGAGGAACAGAGATAAAGAAACAAGCACAGATTTAAAGGACAGGAATAGACAGGGAGAAAAGAACAGATGGGAAAAGAAAAGACAGCCAGAAAATTAGTCAGAAAGGAACTAACAAATATGTGAAGGAAGGAATAGAAAGAGAAAAGTGAGAGAAGAACAAACATATTGAAAGTAAAAGAAAGAATGGAACAGAGATACTGATTAATTAACACATAGTAACAGTGAAAGAAAGAAAGAAAGAAAGAAAGTAGCACGAGGGTAAAATAAAGGATGGTGCATGCAGTGAAAAGGAGCACACAATGAGAACAAATGGATAAAGAGTAACAGAGAGAGAGAGAGAAATGGAAAGAGAGGTCTAAAAACAACTCTTTGTCTGAAATCCTGTCAAAAGCAAAGACTGTATATTTCAGCAATCTATGATGATGAGCTGACAGATGGACTGTTCACAACAATGTACAATCTTCTCATGCAGCCTCCTTGCAAAAGTGTTGTCCTTACTGTGGAGAGACGGTGTGTACATGTCAGCTTTTGGTGTTGTTTTACTTCTGGCTCTCTTTTTCTCTGTCTGTCTGTGTATACACATAAGTGTATGTTTGCACGTTCACAAAAACACACATATTTATTTATAATATCAACATGTCAGCGAACATCTTATTAAAGTCAATAGACCTATTGTTCGAAGGCACTGTTTATTGTTCATTAAATATGAGGGTAAGTTAATAAGTAAGTCACAAATGGTTGTATAAAAATAGCTAACAATGATAACGACTTGAAACCAGTTTATTTTTATACATACATTGTCCCTTTATTTCTCAACATAATTTCCACCAACATTGATGCACTTATCCCATCGTTTTATCAGTCCTCTCAAACCGGCTGCATAAATCTGCGTGCCCTGTTTTCATTTACCCGCCATCCCACAAAACTGTGTGACCTACTTATTGACTCAACCTTGTAACTTTTTCTATCCAACTATGCACCGCTTTATGGGGAATCACTAGGGGCTAAGTCCACTGAAGAACCACCTTGGCGGGAGACATTTCGCGAATGATACCGAAGTTGAATGTGAAGTGAAAACCTGGTTTAGACAACAGGGCACGCAGTTCTATGTGGGAGGACTGATTAACTGATGGGATAAGTGCATCAATGTTGGTGGAAATAATGATTTTTATTATTCACTGCCATCAACAGAACATGTTCTATATATTTATGTTACTACTCTCTATGTTTCGTGCTGCAGAAAGTTATTAGCACATAAATTGATAAATAGCTCCAGGAAGGATTGTAGAGAGTTGAGATCACCTTTGGCAAGCAGCAGTGAATAATAAGGAGGTGGTGGAGGAAGCAGCAGAAGGATGATGAAGAAGGTGGACAAAGTAGAAGTAAGAAGATTGTTCTCTTTCATTTGAATGTCACAGTTGTAATATGTTATAGAAAGATTTAACACACAAAAGAAAGCTTCAGAATGAGGGGGCTGGAAAGATAGTTAGTTAGTTAGTTAGTCACGGTTCCAACTTCACAGCAACGGGTCGTCCCCATTATGCTCCGTTCCTGTGCCAGTGAATATCACATAAAACGCTCCCCACTGCCCAATGTGAAAAGTGGAAAAGACAGGAGTCTCGACAAACAACAGCCCGCACAGATACACTGTGCATAATGCTGCCGCCAGAATGTCAACACAATAGTCCCCCACGAAACATCCAGTTTATCTCTGATGGAATCAACAGTCATTTTCCCATCTGGATGTTTCCTAGATGTTGACCCACACAGTCCACGAAAATACAGTTCATCGTTCATGGCAGTAATTTACAATTCTTTTGAATTTCACAGAGTAATGTTCAGTGTTCACAACAAAGATATCTGCTGGAAAGATGAGGCCGCCCATGACAAACAGCCAGGCACAAGCAGGAGTAGGAGGAAGAAATGAGAACAAAGAATGATGAGGAAAAAAAACAGAGTGGCAGGCTTACATTCAGCAATCAAACATAATTGGATTTTTTCGCCAGGACATGCTGGTGTGGTGGAAAAGGAGCAGGTGGACAGATTGACTGGGTCTGCACCAGTGGATGGAGTATTGGTGCATGATAAGGCAGGTGTGGTCGATTCCCTTTAGAATAATGTGTATAGAGCATAAGAACAGGTTGATCATCATGGCATGGAGAGAATGGTGCTGCAGGGAGTGACCAGAGAATCTACTGACACTCAAAACTCTGAGGAAAAGGCCACGGACACATAATCAGACTGCTACTGATACCATTAGTATTGGGACTCCATGCTATTGCAGATGAGGACGGAACATGTATGGGAATGTCCGAATACTGTGATCTCAGTTCTTGACCAGCTCAACTCAACTCAGAATAAAGAAAGATGAGTGTACGATTACTCCATTTCTTTTGAATTTCACAGAGTAATGTTCAGTGTTCACAACAAAGATATCTGCAGTCCGGCTTATGAGCATTTCCTAGAAAACGTGGAAGACTTGGTTACAGTCGATGAAGGTCCTATTCGCTTCACAGCAAAGAAATTAGACACTGACTTTCCTCAGTTTTTTCATTATCAAAGAGTGAAAGAATTGGTAAGTGGATTAATTAATTAAAGTTAAATAACTTTTCCTATGATATAATGTATTTTCTGTTGTTCTATGACTATCATCATCACATTTCATGCTTGTGACACAGACCATCATAAGTAAAAGTACAAAGTAATGGATCCTATTACATGCCTGTAGGTGCATTAAGCCTTAGACACATGCATATGGTATTAGACCCATATTATTATAGACCAGTCAGCTCTCAGTGGGTGATATGGCAAGTATCATGCCGACCGTCGTTTATTTCCCAAGAGGCTTTCTGGTGTTCATTTTAAACGGTCAACTTGGGAGCCCAGGTCAGTTTTTAAACATTCAAATCTGCCCAGTGTGTATATGACCCCATGACCTCTGAGCCAGCAACAAACTTAGCCCATCATGACCCCGCGTGATCTTTTGTGTTCCCAATAAATTCAGGCACTGATTGTCTTCCACACCATTCTACCAACATTTATTCTTACTCTGCTGACTTCTGTCTCTATCATTAAGTATGGCAACATTGCAGGTATAGACAAATTTCAAGTGAACGAAAGAACAAGAAAAAGATCGTTAAGAATGTTAGCACTTGGGCTGGTTGTGAAGCTTCCTGATCATTCCATTCCACAGTTGTCTGTCCTGCCCCGCTCCAATGTCATGTATGTCTGCACTGGGAGCTGCCATAGCACATTGGCAAGCACGCTTGTTTGGTGGTCATGTGTTGAAATCGCCCACGAGATAGGGATGTGTTAATTATTGACCAGCACTCCCAGGTTGACCCAGCAACAAATGGGTACCAATGTTTACTCCCAGGTTGATCCAGCAACAAATGGGTACCAGTCTTTACTCCCAGGTTGATCCAGCAACAAATGGGTACCACTGTTTACTCCCTGGTTGATCCAGCAACAAATGGGTACCACTGTTTACTCCCTGGTTGATCCAGCAACAAATAGGTACCAGTATTTACTCCCAGGTTGATCCAGCAACAAATGGGTACCTAAATAGACTGGCAAGGCTTCTTTTAGCATCTCCCCATTCAGCTGAAAGTTTATGGTTCTCTTTGCTGCTCTGCAACTATGCGAGACAATGGTGTAGTTTTCTGTGTACTGAATTTAAGGTTTCACAGCTCCTGATATGCAAGTATTCTATTAGTTGTGAGGACTGCTCTGTTGAGCTTGCCTTTCACCAGGATGGAATACTGTCATAGTTCAGACAAAAAGATTATCTGCAGACAGTGACTTTGATATGCTCAAGTGTTTAGTAAGATTTGTGATGAAGGTGAGCTTTAGGGATGTCTCTTCCAGAGTTGTTTTACATAAAATTGTATCTGAATAACTGGTAGTTATGGTTCTGTAACTGGTAGTTAGGGCTCTGTAACTTATACTTCTGTAACTGGTAGTTAGGGTTCTGTAACTGGTAGTTAGGGTTCTGTAACTGGTAGTTAGAGTTCTGTAACTGGTAGTTAGAGTTCTGTAACTTATACTTCTGGGCTGGTACCAGTTACCAGTACCAGAAGGGGGGCTGAGTGGTCTCGAGGTATGGTGTCCGCCTCGAGTGCTGGAGGCCCCGGTGAGGACCGGGATTTATTTTAAAAAATCCACCTGGACTTCCAGTAATAAAATTTCCCCTGGTCTCTGGGTAGTTAGATCAGATGCCCGTGTGTATTGTTGCGCACGTAAAAAATCCCTTGGCAGTTGGAAATCGAAAAGAGTAGCCTAACGGCGCTGCTTGGGCAAAATTTCGATTTAAAAATCTACCCAAAGTATTTCAGGATCCTCGCCGAAGCAACGGAGTTCGTGCATTGAGCTGAGTTTCTCCAGACTCAGTTTTGAGTTAGGAGGAAAACGGAGCACTTATGGGTTAAACCGTGTGCCGTGATGTTGATCCAACGACTAAAACTAAAACTTATACTTCTGTAACTGGTAGTTAGGGTTCTGTAACTTATACTTCTGTAACTGGTAGTTAGAGTTCTGTAACTTATACTTCTGTAACTGGTAGTTAGGGTTCTGTAACTGGTAGTTAGAGTTCTGTAACTTATACTTCTGTAACTGGTAGTTAGAGTTCTGTAACTTATACTTCTGTAACTGGTAGTTAGGGTTCTGTAACTTATACTTCTGTAACTGGTAGTTAGAGTTCTGTAACTTATACTTCTGTAACTGGTAGTTAGAGTTCTGTAACTTATACTTCTGTAACTGGTAGTTAGGGTTCTGTAACTTATACTTCTGTAACTGGTAGTTAGGGTTCTGTAACTTATACTTCTGTAACTGGTAGTTAGAGTTCTGTAACTTATACTTCTGTAACTGGTAGTTAGGGTTCTGTAACTGGTAGTTAGAGTTCTGTAACTTATACTTCTGTAACTGGTAGTTGGGGTTCTGTAACTGGTAGTTAGGGTTCTGTAACTGGTAGTTAGAGTTCTGTAACTGGTAGTTAGAGTTCTGTAACTTATACTTCTGTAACTGTTAGTTAGAGTTCTGTAACTTATACTTCTGTAACTTATACTTCTGTAACTTATACTTCTGTAACTTATACTTCTGTAACTTATACTTCTGTAACTGGTAGTTAGAGTTCTGTAACTTATACTTCTGTAACTGGTAGTTAGGGTTCTGTAACTGGTAGTTAGAGTTCTGTAACTTATACTCTGTAACTGGTAGTTAGAGTTCTGTAACTGGTAGTTAAGAGTTCTGTAACTTATACTTCTGTAACTGGTAATTAGGGTTCTGTAACTTATACTTCTGTAACTGGTAGTTAGAGTTCTGTAACTGGTAGTTAGAGTTCTGTAACTTATACTTCTGTAACTGGTAGTTAGGGTTCTGTAACTGGTAGTTAGGGTTCTGTAACTGGTAGTTAGGGTTCTGTAACTGGTAGTTAGAGTTCTGTAACTGGTAGTTAGAGTTCTGTAACTGGTAGTTAGGGTTCTGTAACTGGTAGAGTTCTGTAACTGGTAGTTAGAGTTCTGTAACTTATACTTCTGTAACTGGTAGTTAGAGTTCTGTAACTTATATTTCTGTAACTGGTAGTTATGGTTCTGTAACTGGTAGTTAGGGTTCTGTAACTGGTAGTTAAGTGTTCTGTAACTGGTAGTTATGGTTCTGTAACTAGGGTTCTATAACTGGTAGTTATGGTTCGGTAACCGTTAGTTATGTTTTTGTAATAACTGGTAGTTATGGTTCTGTAACTGGTAGTTATTGTTTTGTTGGCAGTTTTCCCTCCTATTCCCATCTTTACAGGACAGTGCAATCAACTCCAGCATTCATTGGCTATTTGTGATTTACCTGGTAATTTTAGTTCAGTAGTTTGCCGGGCTCCGTGGCAAAAAAAAAAACGGATGCAGTTTGTGATCCCGCATACCCGCGTTCAAAACACAGCTGCTCACAATTTGGCAACAGACCACGTTGCGCTGGTTTTTTACAAAATGGTATAGGTGCCAGTCGTTCAGAAAGCAATGGCAAACTACTGAACGTAAACTTGCCAAGACATCAACAACAGCAAGTAATGCTGAAACATTCTGTAAAGGATATTTTTTATAGTTTTTTTTAAATATATATATAATTTGCCATTGCTCTCTGAATAAACTGGCCTTATTTCCTGCTGAGGCAGCAAAAAGAACACGATTTATAAATGAAAACAATGTTCATTTTGCAGGAGCTGTGGGTCATTTCTTCACAAGTAGCGTGATGTTTGCTGCAGTCTGCACAGCTAGATTGGGTGACTTATGAACAGAGCATGTGACGGCAATTAATACATTTAATTTCCAGAAACACAGCCTACCTTTTGCCAGAAAACACACATCTGAGGCAGAGGCTGATGATACATTGACCTGGAAAGGATTGTTGCCTCATCCCACAGACTCTAGCAGATAAAGCTAGACCAATGAATGATCTGAGCTCAGGGAGAAAGAGGAAATTACATGTTATGTGTGGGCGGCTGAGATAACATCCAAGGCCAGTGGTGGCGATTTATCGAGGATGTATGGAAAAAGTCTTGCATGGGGTTCTGTAAAACCAGTACAGAGCTTGCTAGTGTCTGAGGTGTGGTGGATTGTATCAAGTTATACACATCACAACAGCCTTAACTTTCTCCCATGCCAGCCAACAGTCACCATACAGGTATTACATCATTTTATGTGATTGTATGATTCTCATAAGGGTATGTCATTTTGTGGTGATACAATTCTCATCAGGGTATTGCATCATTTTGTGTGGTAGTAGTATGATTCTCATCAGGGTATTGCATCATTTTGTGTGGTGGTATGATTCTCACCAGGGTATTGCATCATTTTGTGTGGTAGTAGTATGATTCTCATCAGGGTATTGCATCATTTTGTGTGGTGGTATGATTCTCATCAGGGTATTGCATCATTTTGTGTGGTGGTATGATTCTCATCAGGATATTGCATCATTTTGTGTGGTGGTATGATTCTCATCAGTGTTATATCATGGAATGATTCACACCAGGGAACCGAGGTAGCCTTGTGGCTAGACGCTTGGCAGCAGGACCAGCCCACACTTTGAATCTACATGGACGCGGATGTTTTAAATGGGCCCGGGCTTAAAGGTCAACCCAGTATCAAACAGGCACCATAAGTGTCTGGAGAAGTAAAAGCGACCGGTGTGGCACTGACCACATCACCCACCCAGTGCCCATTGGTCTATATAAATATAGGTTTGGCACCATATACCCAATGCTTCTGAAGGTGTACAGGGGTCTTTTATGTTTTGTGTGTGTGTGTTTTTTTTAATTTCCGATTCTCGTTTTATGTAACCAAAATATTTTGTCTATGCCTTGATTTTATTTCCAAACCCAAAAACAGACACATGTCAAAAGTGGTGTGATTTTATTATTTAATGACAACATGAGTGATTCAATACAAACTCACAAAAGCTCGTGTAACTGCCATGGTTATTGATACATTTGACTGAAATGCTTGCCAGCGTTGTCAAAGTAATCATTATCTTTATTTTGCACACTCAGTCTGAGCATGAGTGGCGGAGCAGAATCTTTACATAACTTCATTTATAAATAACATGAATGTACAGAGACAAAAACCACCCCATCTTTTGTTCACATTGTTAAAAATGTTACCAGATGAACTAATGGCAGTTACAAATTTTTACAGAGAAAAAAAGGTAAATTCTGCAGCAAGAAAATTTTTAAAACGAGCTAATGAACAATTGAGAAAGGGGGGAAATAAACAAAAAAATAAACAGATTATGTACACTTACTTAAATAATTCTAACCATTTTTTTCTGTTTCTTGCTGCCTTAAATATATTTTAATCTTAAATAAAACCTAGTTTCAGATAGTATAAATATTGAGGAGTGCGTAGTACATGTGTATGTGAGTGCACATGCATGCATTTAAGTATATTATTAGCGTATGCATCTTACATTCATCAAGGATCTATCTGTCATGTGTCTGCTTTCAAAAATACGAGGGCGAGTCAATAAGTTAGTTACACAGTTCTGTGGGATGGCAGGTAAATGTAGTTGGTATTTTCTACAGGCGTCATTAGGTGACAGCAACATGGAACTGTCTCGTGCAATCTCATGCACAGCGCATAAACAAAATGGCGACTGTACTTACGGAGTGTACAACCAAAGAGCAACATGCTGTTGTGCATTTTTGTGGGCAAAAGGACTGCCTGCAAAGGACATTCATAAGGAAATGCTTCCTGTTTATGCTGACAAATGTTTGTCCCGTAAAGCGGTGCATAGCTGGGTAGAAAACATCATTCTTTGCCTTGTGTCCAAAAATTCAGGGTTACGCCATTAGAAGGGAAGGTTATGCTGACAGTGTTCTGGGATTTTCAAGGACCAATTTCAAGAAAGGTGACAATGTGAATTCTGAATCGTACTGTGAAGTCCCATTGATGCTTCATGGTGCAATTCGAAGAAAACGCCCAGGACTGCTGACTAGAGGAGTGTTGCTTCTTCATGACAATGCCAGACCACATACGACTCGATTAACTCAGGAGAAAATTAACTAAGGTGGGAAGTTCTGGAACACACACCTTACAGCCCCAACTTCTCCCCTAGCAATTTCCACCTTTTTTGGTCCACCGAAAACCCACCTTGGCGGGAGACATTTCACAAATGATGCAGAAGTTGAATGATGGAATAAGTGCATCAATGTTGGTGGAAATTATGTTGAGAAATAAAGGGACAATGTATGTAATAAATAAACTTGTTTCAAGTTGTTATCATATTTAGTTATTTTTCTACAACCATTTGTGACTTCCTTATTGACTTCCCCTCGTATGTATTCCTTTACACTCTCATACCAAAAGTATCTGCGATGTCCTGTGTTCCTCTTCATGCTGGTCGATCCCTTTGTGACCATTTTAAACTGGTACCATTTCACACTTTGTCTCTCTCTAAAAAGTTCAATCCTAGTTCAGTTAACAATTACTGTTTATAAATTGTGTAAATAAATACATGTTTCTTGTTCAACACAAACGACACAAGTCCACGATATTAAAGCTGAACACACATACAGTTGGTAAAGAAAGAAATGAAACAAAAACTATATACATATTTTGATATTAAAAGCAGATCGGGCGCACAAAGGCTGCGTTGGTGTTATAGTCACTCTGTGTAAAAACCTCAACAGCAACAGATTTATACCCTGGCTATGGCACAGTGGTTTGTGAGGTAAAAGTTTGGCACTTGTGTTGCCTTCAGTATCCACCAGAAGTCCTGTTGTCCCTGACAGTTGCTGTAACCCACTCTACATTTGTAACCGACAGTAAACTGACTTTAATCTAACACATTAGGTACTGTAACTCCTCTTGTCCTTGGATAGTTATTTTACCCACTATCACATTTGTTACTGTAACTCCTCCAGTCACAGTTAGGTTATTTTATCTCCTCCTACCCCAGACATATTACTTTACAGTAAAAATTACCCAGGACAGACAGAGTAAAAGCATTTCAGGTATGTCACACGAACCCAAACCTGGATCTCTTCACAAACTGACCAAATTCTTGTCTATATAGAAACAAGCAAAAATCAGCACATACTTTCTCTCCCTGTCCCCTTCTGAATATTTACAACAAAACACACAAATGTATGCACTATATACTTGTCATTTAAAACACATGCCAGGATCAATGAAAACAAAAAGTGCTTGTTAACATCACAACAACAGGGAGGCACAAAAGATACAACAAGATGAGGCAGAGCCTTGAAGAACAACGTATGCAAACATTACCTGGTATTCATAAATAATGCAGGCACATTCGCACTAAACTTATAACTGACACAGCTGCAGGGTTGAGAAATGTTACTTATGCCCTTCCTCAACTTTTCCTGCAGTGGCTCAGAGATGTGGCATCACTTTTGCTGCAGTGGCTCAGAGATGTGGCATCACTTTTGCTGCAGTGGCTCAGAGATGTGGCATCACTTTTGCTGCAGTGGCTCAGAGATGTGGCATCACTTTTGCTGCAGTGGCTCAGAGATCCACCTCATTTGAAAATGTACTAAATTTATTTCCTGCACTAGAAATACACTTACAAAACAACGTATCCCCTTAGTGAATTCAAACTAGAAGCAACAAACAATACAGATTCTCCACATCTGAACAATGCCTGTGGCTATGCAAGTGCTTCAGCTAAAGTATTATTCATTTCATATGATATATAACTCTCCAGTGGGCATCTGACCAGATGCAGTGAAATATGCCAGGCCATAACATGTTTGTGACTTGTTTTTAAATGCAGACTTTGTTGATTTAACAAATTGCTTCCTAAAAACATTATCATCATGTAACAGCCCAGAAATGCTGTTCTCATCAGAGCCTGCTGAAAAGTGTCTCTATCTCTGGCCATTTCTCCTGCCTCCTGCATCATCAAGCCCACAGCATCCGGTCAATGTTCAGTCCCCCCCCCCCCCCCCCCATGATACACTGACATCCAATGTGTCCAAAATATCTCATCCTCTGAATTTTTTAAAATAAAGAGGTAGTGTATTTGTATGCCATTAGTGTGTCCATTATTGATCAGGTATGTTAACCCGCTGAAATATCTAAAAAGCACAGGGGCATCCAATGCAAGATGTGACACAGGGATTAAGGAAATCATTATCCAAAGATGATAGTTTAAAGTTAGTTGCATATTCTTTATAGGACGTTGACACATTTTTAAAAATTTCATGGCAAATTTACATCCAGTAGTTTGTCATTACTTTTTGAATGACCAGCACTCATATCACTGTATGGAAACCAAAGCAAAGCAGTCTGCTGCCAAATCGCCCGCAGCTGTGTTTCGAAGGGCATATGTGGGATTACAAATGGCGTCTGTAACCCTTACGTCACAGAGCCAGTTACTAGAATAGATATGAAAAATTGCTTACTGAAAAGTTGTGTGACCTGATCTTCTGTATGGAGACAAATGCTAGACAATAAATCTTGAATAGTGAAAGGGTGAGCAAGCTGGAGATGGTGATGTGGTTTCATGAGAATGTCTTACAAAAATAAAATAAACACCATGGGATTGACAGCCGCAGGTATCACTAAATCGCCCATCATAACCATAGAGGCAAATGAAATCAGCCATGTGTGGAGAAATACCAGACACCAGACAGAGGAAGACAGACAATTGTTTGTGGGAAGCTTAAACAACCGGGCAACAAATAACATAAGCGCCGTAAGCATCTTTCAGATATCAAAAGACTGACAGGACTGGAGAATCATGATAGTCAATGTATGCTTCCAGAGAACTATCATCGGGAAATGTTGGCTTGGTTTTTGTGTGTGTGCATGTTATATAACTTTGTGGAGGGTTACAGATGCAATTTGTAATCTTGCATACCACGTTTACAACACTGCTGGCGATTTGGCAGCAGACCGCCTTGCGTTGGTTTTTATGAAATGGTGCCGGTCATTCAGAAAGCAATGGCAAACTACCAAACATAAACTTGCCAAGACATCAGTCACAAAATGCTGGGGTTGACTGCGACATCCTGAAAAGGATACGCATAAACATTTTTTTATGTACCTGCTTTGAGAGTTGGGAACTCGTGTCTCTGGATTTGACAGACATGTATCTTTAACTGTTTGACCACCAAGCTATCAAAACACAATCCCACGATGTTTCTCACTCATTTCACATAAAGTAGTTGACTGAAAGCTAACAACGTGAAATTCAAACATCACATGTACTGGACAAGTCAACTGAAACTAAACCACCACTGTACAGTAATCCAAGCTGGCAAATTAAATACCATATGTACATGTACACTGACTAAAAAATGTAAAATCACATATATTTCAATCAATTTCTTTCATGGTTTCGTCTTCAGAACCTGATCTTAAAGCTTATGAAAATGTTCACAAGTCAAAGATGAACAAGTTGGCATTAAGATGCAGTGCTGTTAGTAAACTGATCATTGGAGGGTAGATGGTATTTGATAACATTTGCAGATAATGCAAATACAAAATCAGACTTCACCAACAAAAGCACTCTAAGCTCCCAATTTATGTTTCATGATTCCACAACTACAACACCCATGCATTTATACATTGTCCGGTATTACATTTAAAATGTTAAAAAAATTAAATTAAAATGACCAATTGTGCATGCATGCCTGCTTCCTCTGGCACAAGAGAAGCAATCAAATTCATATTTAATTCTGTACGCTAGTTTGTGCAACATGCACTCAATAGAGGCGACAGTATCTTGAATTATTCTCAGTTGTGGGAAATGTGCACATTCATGGTATTGCACATTAAATAAACTCAGTATGGAATACAAATCTAGGTTGCTCATTTATGTCATACTTAGGCTAGTACAGAAATGAAAGTGTCATATATACTGGGCTATGTGCAATCTGTACTTGTTCTCATATGTCCATGCATTAAGGATCTCATTGACTAGTCCGTCTGCCCTGTGCTTATGTCATGAACTCCTTTATAGACTCCGATCATTCATTCGGCTCATTAGTGCAATTTCTTTAGGGTCATTGCCAGTGCTAGAGTTTTGCTGTGTGTGATGCCTTTTAAAAGAGGTTTGGCTGCTTTATGGAGAGAGACCGAACTATATGGGACAAAATACAGTGCCATAATGTCAACCTTCTTGCCTTTACACCATAGGCCAAGAGCACACCTCCTAGTGTGGAAAGTGGGAGTTTCATGCATGATGTTGTGGCATAATGGGGAATGTGTTACGCACCAGATCTTGACCAACTGGCACTCGAAAGGTGATATAGTCTGTATCATACAGTAAGATTTTCAGCCACCCATTTTTTGAGACAGAGCTATGGTTAGTATGCTTGCCTGTCAGCTCTGTGGTGGTTTCTTCGAATCTCCATCCATGCCAGATTTTATTTTTAATTGATATTTGCTCCCAGGTTGATCCTTGCTAAAATGGGTACCAGAAAATGTCCAATAAAATCAAGATGGCAGGTGTGATATTCGCTGGTCTCCCTGGCCTAGGAGTTAAATGACTTTCTCCGTAATCCTGTTTATCCACCTAGGGTAACGCAGCGTGCAAGAACTGGAAGTGGTTCTCGCCGCATTGGTAACTTACAGGATAAGTGAGCCAGCCGTTCAGAAAGCAATGGCAAAATACTGAGCGTAATCGTGCCAAGAAATCAACGACAGCGGTAACAATGCTGGTGTTGACAGCGATGTCCTGTAAAGAATAAGCAACAACAACAAAAAGTGTGATATTCACCACATTACCCATCGGATGCCAGTTAATCTATAAAAATATGGGGTTACCACTGTATCCTAAATGCACAATAAGGCGTGTTAAAGGGTTCTTTCTCATTTTAGCTATTATATTATGGCACTGAGTCAACTCTGAGGCTATTCAGGCACTATGTGAATATAAATATCTTTCAGTGACATCCCGATACTCATCTCCAGCTCACATGTACAGCTACATACACACATCCTGAAAATGAGGATCCTAATTTCCTGGTAACAGTTGAAGAGGATTCAAATTTTCTGGAAACAGCTAAGAATTCTAATTTGCTGGAAACAGCTGAAGAGAATTCTAATTTCCTGGAAACAACTGAAGAGGATTCTAATTTGCTGGAAACGGCTGAAGAGAATTATAATTTTCTAGTTACAGCTGTGGATTCTAATTTGCTGGAATAACTAAGCCATTTAGTTGTATCCCTGTGCTGGTGCTTGGATAAGTCAGAATTTTCCTTTATGCATGTAACAGACAGGTCACACAGCTACAATAATGAAAATAAGTAATACATTGAATTTTATGCGTGTAACAGACAGGTCACATAGCTACAATAATGAAACTAATATGTAATACGAGGGGAAGTCAATAAGGAAGCCACAAATGGCTGTAGAAAAATGATAACTTGAAACCAGTTTATTTTTATACTAGGGCTGTGACCGATTAATTTAAAATTAATAGTTAATTTCGATCAAAGCAAAACATTTAGTCACATAACTCACATTATAATCGTATATGTCAAAAATCGAAATAACACCGGATTGTCTTGTTAATATGTCATCTAATAACCAACTATGCAGACGAGTATGTTGACAGTATTTGGTTTAAGTGAAGAGCGCTTCTTATTAACAATATAACCCGCAGGGCTGAACAATCGTTCATATGGAACTGAGGTAGCCGGTATGCACAGAATGGTTTTGGCAAGGAATGCCAATTTTGGATATTGATGTTCATTGGTTTCCACCATTGTACAGGGTCAACTAATTCAGCAGCTTTCTTCTCCAATTCAGACTCCATTAGATTAATATGCTTTTAATTTGGTTCACATATAGTTTCATTGTCAATGTCAGTATCATTCGTTGCAGCAGTCTCCATCTGCTCATCATGAACATCAACTGCTATTTGTTGTTCAATACGTGACCAAGTTCATTCTTTTACATCTTTTGACAAACATTTCAGGTATTTCTAGCGTGGATCAAGTGCTATTGCAATCTGTCATATTTCAATACTTGTCATATTATCTACACGTTCACTGAAGCCATTAAAAGTTGCTGCCTTAAATTTAGCTATGTAGCCCGGATCATCATCGTATACAGTCATATGCTTTGACAACGATGATAGCAGTGGCAATACACAGCTACATGAAACATAATCTTGACCGCCAAGCAGGACCATGGTCTGAAAGAATAAGTACAAAACTTTGACATATTTCGAAATCTTCTCCCAATCTGAATCTGACAGTTTAGGACCTTTGTATTGCTTCTTTTCATCTGACATGTAGACAGTTTATGCTTCTCTGGCCTGTAGAAGACTCTGTAGCATAATAAAAATACTGTTCCATCTTGTTGGTACATCTTGCTGCAGCTCACACATGGTGACTCAGTTTAATTTTGTAACTCGATTGTGTTTGCAGCACTATGTTTAAAATGTCCGACAATTTTTCGACATCGGGTTCATTTGTATAAGTTATGGGAGAAAAGTTTTCGATTAATCGTTAAAAAAAAAAATTAATCGTTAAAAAATTTAACGATTAATTAATCGTTAACTTCCGCAGCCCTATTTTATAATACATTGTCCCTTTATTTCTCAACATAATTTCCACCAACATTGATACAATTATCCCATCGTTTTATCAGTCCTCCCAAACCGGCTGCATGGAACCGAGTTCTGTTTTCTAAACCATGTTTTCACTTCACATTCAACTTCGGCGTCATTCGCGAAATGTCTCCTGCCAAGGTGGGTTGTCCGTGTTTATGCTGACAAATGTTTGTCCCATAAAGTGGTGCATAGCTGGGTAGAAAAAGTTACGAGGGCGAGTCAGTAAGTTAAGTCACACAGTAAAGAAAACAAAGCACGCAGTTCTATGCAGCCGGTTTGGGAGGACTGATAAAACGTGCATCAACGTTGGTGGAAATTATGTTGAGAAATAAAAGGACAATGTATGTATAAAAATAAACTCGTTTCAAGTTGTTATCATATTTAGTTATTTTTCTACAGCCATTTGTGGCTTACTTATTAACTTACCCTCGTTTTATGCATGTAACAGACAGGTCACATAGCTACAATAATGAAAATAATATGTAATACATTGAGTTTATTGCTTGCAGCAAACAAAGAATATATGAAATATCTGTAATAAATGAAATAAACTAGTTTGCTGTTGATCACTCATGCAGACACTTTGATGACACAAGTAAACCCCAGTGAGAATAAATCAGAAAATCTGCTGATGTCAGGGTCCACCAACCCCTTTGCAAAATGAGTTCACCGCTAGAAAAGCAGCCCACAAAATAACATCACCTATGATTCAGGTATACATACATACATCTGGATCCCCGTCAGTGCTACAGAGTTCATGCACTGCCCTGAGTTTCCCTGGTGTGATCTATGTAAGGAGATTAACACTTGCGGCAGGGATAGAAGGATCATACAAATGAAATGAATTCATGTGAGCTGGATGTCAACAAAACCATTCATTGTACAAACTATCACAAACTGTATTTTACTGCCTATAGTACCTTGCGGCGTATGACAGAGGGGTCTTTGAGCCTGAGGAATTAAGGCCGCCTGGCTAGTGCAGTCGCCGCGAACTGTACAGGTTAGGATTTTTTCTTTTTGCCTCCGACAGAAAAACATCCCACACCTTACCGAGGGATCGAACCTGGGTCTCCCAAACGAGAGTCCGGCGTTCTAGCCACTCGGCCAGGACAAACAACATGCATTATTTGTTAGATCACCCTCACAGCACTGGATCTCGGATATCATCCTCAGTATATTCATCAGCACTGACAACTGACTAGTCCTGTATTGGGCGAGAAGACGTTCATTTTGTTCACACCTAAATGATCTAACACAGGCTTCTTGAATAGGACACAACTGCTGCAACAGTAGCTTCTGTGGGAGTCTAAGTAACAGTCACGACATAGATCAACACAACGGTTAATTGGACGCCCTTAACAGAACATCACACTCAACCATGGCATTGTTTTTGGCTGTTTGTGATATTCTAGGCAATGTTATGTTCAGTAGTTTGCCACTGCTCTCTGAACGGCTGAAGCTCAAACCATTGTGAAAATCAACGTAAGTCTTCCAATCTTCTGCAGCAGATTGCAAATTAGACATGCAGAGTTGTGAAACTGCACTCACTTCTCCTAAGCTATGGATGCCAGCGATGATACACGTGTCTTCAAATTTGGAAGAAAACCATAAACACCTAAAGCCATTAAAATAATCAGATCGATCTACTGGCATACATTCACAGACAAAAGAATGAACAGAGAACACATCTGACAATAACAAAAGTTACAGCAACCAGTCACCTCAAAATTACTTTATTGAAGAAACACCGAGTATCTAAGTACACCTATCCTCACGGCTGTCTAGCAACAACCATTTCTTTCTCCACTCATGGTTATATAATAAAAGAAATAATATATTATAAATCTTAACTATAATTTAAAATACTATAAATGTATGAATGAAAAGGATGGCCTGTCAAAACATATTCAACCCATGACTAATAAATACTAGTAAGTTTCTGCACACAACTGAGCAAATGTGCACTCATACATGTCACATACTCTGGTGATGTTTTTGATTATCTTTCTCAATTGTAACCACCTAGTGTTGATTTCAACGGTATGAGTGTCATTCAGACAGAAGTGGCAAACTTGTAAAAATTACAGAGTAAATCACAAGCAGCCCCAAACAATGCTAAGGTTGATTGCAGCGTCCTGTAAAGGACATGCAACTACCTTTTTCTTAATTTATAACCGCTAACAATCCATCACAATCCCTGGTCACACACAAAAAACACATACAAACACAAATTTTTTTCAATACACCCTTCTTTTAGAAATTAAAAAGTTTAATCTGGTGGGGGAGGGAACAAACCTGTCACCGGTTACAAACGTGTTCTCTTGTACATACACATACTCACAATGTAATTACTGATTGGATATTGTGCATTGAATTGCTGCTGCTGCTGCTGCCCTTTGTCAGGGTACATGAACCCTATTATGATAATGCTTGAGTGGTAACATAGCCATTGTGAATGTCACTGCATGTATAGAACACATAAATAAGATTGATTCTTGTATGAACGAACTTATCTCTAGGCCTAGCATCCCCACACACAACAGGCAACTAGTTAGTTATAGAGGAGGAACAGGTTGCATTTAAGTGTGTCAATGAAATGCTGCAAGAGTATTCTTCTTTGAGGTTTTCAACTTTGTTGCAACTAAGGTCAAGTAATTCCACAATAGATACCGCCTTTAGGGTATGAAGTATTAACTCCATACGCACTAGGTTATAGGTCACGGTATAATAAGCTGGTGGCGGCCAGCTACCTTCCTTTAGTTTCCTAGCGCAGAACATTCTAGAAAATCTGGTACTCATGATGTGAGACTGGGTCAATGCCAGATGCGTATTGGTAAGGGAAAATCCTGCCACAGATGAGAATTTCATCTGCACCACTGTGTTAGTAAGCAAGCATGCTCGCCATCATGGCTACGACATTCAGTTATATTATACATCATAGTGAATACATTCTATTATATCTTATCTTTCATAATTACAATCATGCAAATTCCATTCCCCTTTCAACATCACATGTACATTTCAAAGCTGTATGGAATTCTGACTAGCAACCTGTTTATTCTAAGGTGATCTGGAGTCAATCGAGGTGAGGGCAAGAGTTCTTAACAGCTATATTGAGCCAATCTGTATGCACAGAAGCAGACCCGATTGGCAGTCAAGTGAGGAATCATATGGAAGCTGTGGATTCACTGGAGAATGAGAACACTGCGGGTAGATAGAAAGAGCAATGAAGATATGAAAGAGATCCATTCACAAAGAGAACTGGTTGTTTGAAACAGAAATAGTCCAGATTCTTTGGGCATGTCACAACAACAGGAAGGTTGGAGGGGTGAAGAGGCAGGGGAAACCAAGAGAAAAGATGCTGGACAGTTTGACATCATGGCTTGGAGGAACATCAGTAACAGACATGATTGATAGGAAGACTAACCCATTAAACAAATGCCTGAAGGATGTTTCTATCAAAAGGCACAAATATTGCAGCTCTTCTGTAAACAGACAGAGCACTATCACATTCAGAAACAAAAATACTGCACTAACAACAAGATGATGAGAAATTATTGGCAGCACAAGAGACAGAAGGCTGTCAACAGACATAATCACCATCGCCACTGACAGCAAGAAGAAAAACATCTGAAATTATTGGAACAATACATCTCGGACTTCATCCAGTTCTCCAAAGTTAATAATAATAATAATATTAACCCTAATTAAGAACTTCCACATTAACACCGACAACAGTAATTTAACTCCCATTACAGAGGGGGAACACAAATTCATTGTTAACATGTTTTTAACAGCCAACAGTAAAATATAAAATATGTCGGTTACATCCACAGCAAACATGACTTCCCCCAGGTACTTCCATAGGTTACAACAACTTGTCAGTGCTGCATGTCTGAACTGCCACTGTGAACTGCACTAGGTACAAAGCCATTATCAAGAGAACTTTTTACAGTGTGAAACAATTTCATGGCGAAGGTTTTCCAGCCTGGCATACGTCCGTTGCACCACATCTGGCCGGATCAGGCCAAAGTCAAACAGGTTGACCAGGTGTAGTAAAAAATTTCTGCGTAAATTTTTCCGAATGATTGTTTCTCCGTGCTCGTCTACGAAGGTCATACATGCATGTGGAACCATGCAGTCTCCAATATACCTGTAAAAAATAACGAGATGGGTTATAACAATGCAGTAGCAAATTTGACATAAAATTACAGACATACCACCAAATATTGTTCTAATCTGGTGCTTTCCTCTCTTCAAACTGAACTCAAGCATAGTCCATACATGTGCTACTACTAATGCACTCGACTGGTGTTTATATGTGGATTAGATTTCCATATTACCAGTGTTTCTCACCATCAGAGGAACTCACTCCGATTTCAGGGGTACTTGTCATTTACATCCCCAAGCCAAGACGAGAAGTCATTTTAATCCAACTGACCAGTGTAGGGATTAAACTCACTACCTTGGCATCAGCACACAGAATGTTTAAGAATAAGCATTCATACATTTCTGCTGTGCTGACCTCCTTTCCCCCATTGGCAGTAAGCATTTTAACTTCTTTTTGCCTTTCCCAGTGAACATTGCGTTCAAACCTTGGAGAAACAGGACTAACATTGGCCTAGTCTCAGCCGCCTGCGGGCACTGTGCTGAATCATGCATGACCTGCACATCCTGATAATCCTCTAAGCAGATATGAAGCTCTCGATCCGGTTCTACACACCCTGGCCATTCTTGAGCTAGGAAAGGTCTTTACACCCACTCCAATAAATGCAAGCCCATTTCAGAGGCTCCGGTGAACTTAAGTGCCAGTACATTTGACATATGTTATCAGTTAGTCTTCCAGAGGATTCACAACAAACTTCTTGCTTCTTCCCAAGGTGCACCCCATACCTCTGGACCACTCTGTCATGTGGCATCTCTAACAAAGGGTGTCACCAGTCACTTCAACCTCCATGTGGCATCATAACACAGGAATTCGCCACACAGCATCAGGTGAAGAAATGAAGCATGTTTCTACACAACCTAAAGGCAGCAACCTGTTAGTAACTCGATGTTACTGGTTGCAAATGTTTCAGGTTGGGGTAAGGTAGTAAATTGACAAGAGGCACAAATGCCTAAGTTGTATCAGTGTCATTCCTGGTACAACTGTACTTCCTAGCATCAGTGTCATTCCTGTTACAACTGTACATCATAGCATCAGTGTCACTCCTGTTACAACTGTACATCATAGCATCAGTCTCATTCCCGGTACAACTGTACATCCTAGCATCAGTCTCATTCCTGGTACAACTACATCATAGCATCAGTGTCATTCCTGGTACAACTGTACATCCTAGCATCAATGTCATTCCTGGTACAACCCTACATCCTAGCATCAGTGTTATTCCTGGTACAACTACATCATAGCAACAGTGGCATTCCTGGTACAACTGTACATCATAGGATCAGTGTCATTCCTGGTACAACTGTACATCCTAGCATGTCATTCCTGGTACAACTACATCAGAGCATCAGTGTCATTCCTGGTACAACTACATCATAGCATCAGTGTCATTCCTGGTACAACTACATCAAAGCATCAGTGTCATTTTTGGTACAACCATACATCCTAGTATCAGTGTCACTCCTGGTACAACCGTACATCCTAGCATCAGTGTCATTCCTGGTACAACCGTACATCCTAGCATCAGTGTTATTCCTGGTACAACTACATCATAGCACCAGTGTCATTCCTGGTACAACTACACCCTAGCGTCAGTGTCATTCCTGGTACAACCGTACATCCTAGCATCAGTGTCATTCCTGGTACAACTGTACATCCTAGCATCAGTGTTATTTCTGGTACACCCATACATCCTAGTATCAGTGTCATTCCTGGTACAACTACAAATTAAGGATCCTTTCGTATGTCTTGAGGCTCCATATGTACAGATCAATGAGTGATGAGATCAATATCACGCTAGCCACCTTTAGGTCCCAGGACATCCCCTGGCACCCATTATAAGCAAGTTGACCTGAGAGTTTCATTCTTTTTATTCAAGCAGTAGGAAAAATCAGGACTAAAGTGGTGGTAATAGCAGCATTAGATTTCATTAGAAAACAGCAAGTGAAATGGTTCAGCCACATAACTAGGCTACCGATTGGCTGTATACCACAACAATGATGTACATACCAAATGGAAACAGATGATGGACAGAGGGAATCTTTATATATGAATGCCCATAAGCGGGCACTCTTATGCTGTATGTTTCATGATGATATCGCAAAGTACAAGATGAGATGAGACTTGGGACACCGAATCAATTTTTAAAAATGTGCTTCAATGGGGACTGAGACACATGACAATCTGGCCGCTAGGTGAGTGTGAACTGCTGTACATCATATTATTGAATAAATAATTGTGGTCGATCAATGTAGTATCACAAAATTAATATGAATATACATTTATGAATCAATTATTTTCAGCAAGGGAAAAAAAAATAATTTCCTTCATTAGTACTCACTCTTTATCCATCACATGTAGATTCCACATCTTCATTAGCTCCTTCTCTCCTTCATTCACATCTGTGAACTCATCAATCATCTATAAATACAAAAGATATATTTAATTATATAAAAACTGATTCCATGACAGAGCTGAGATAAACATGAACTTCACATGCATGACATATCTTCACATGAGTTTTTCTATTTCTTATTTAGAAAAAACACCAGCATTAGTATACTCCAGCCAACTTACAGGAGCTGAATCTCTGACAGTATACATTAAAGAGCACATTTGCTAAATGACTGCACAGCACAGCTGGCTGTAATCACAGCATCATAACAATTACAATTTACATAAACTATCATTATCAAAAGGGCAAAAACCGAATTTCAGAAAGAGTATATTATGCAATAGTCACTATCAATGAATGTAAGAAAGAGAGGGCTGAAATGCTATATATAACCAGTTTTGCTGTATGGCAGTGAATCTTGGAATGTAAATGAACAAATTAGGAAGAACTTAGAAGCAACAGAGATGTTTTTTTAGACGAATGTTGAGAATTCCGTGGACTGCCAGAGTAACTAACAAACATTGCCTGAAAGAGGTTAATGAAAGGAGAACACTATATACAACAATAAGAAAGAGACAAACAACTCTCTTTGGTCATGTGATGAGAAGAGAGGCACTGGAGAACATCGTGACAACTGGAAAGATCGATGGAGGCAGAAGCAGAGGAAGAGAAATGATGCTGGATGGATTAAGACAGTGGCATGGAGGAATATCACCAGTTGATCCAGAACACCAAAGACCGAGATCTGTGGAAAGCCATGAACGCCTACGCCAGCAGGCAGGGCACTTGATGATGATGATGATCACCGATTCCTAACAACCAAGGGATGGGCATTTAGGCTTCAAAGAAACAGATCCTCCACTGACCTGATAGCCACATTACACATAATAGAGCAAACATTTAACTGAACTTGCCACTCTCTATAGGTTCTGTGGACTATGAAAGGCCTTGGATGGCATTGTTGGGGAGTCCCTTTGGAAATTGATGAGGCACTATGGGATCCTACAGGAAATCATTAACTTAATAAGGGCAGCATATAAAGACATGAATTGCAGAGTTCTTCATGATGGACAACTAACAGAAGTATTTGAAATAAGAATGGAAATGTGACAGGGATGCTTTTTGCCACCGTTATTATTTTTAGTGACTAAAGACTGGGTTATGAAGATAACTACCACCAGAAATGGAATTCAATGGACTCTGAAAGAGCAGCTTGATAATCTCGACTTCATTGAACACTGCCTTCCTTTCCTACACACAAAATAAAACACAAGATAACTAACAAAAGCACTTGAAGGAAGGTAACAACAATTAGGTCTAAAAATGATTGTGGACAAACAAAGATGAGAATAAATCAAGCAACTCACTTCAAGAGGTGAAATCATACACCTATTTGGGAAGCAATGTAAACAAACATAAGGTAGCACATGAGAGGTAAAACAAGAATACAAAAGGCAAGAGGGACTTTCAGAGAGCTTGGAAATTTGTGGAAGTCAGAAGAAATTAAACTTAGCACCAACTTAGAATATTTAACATTAAATCAGGACTATGATCTGAATCAGAATCACGGAGAACGACTAAAACAATTACAAGTAGAACTATAGTCATCATTAACTGGTGCCTGAACAAGTTAAAACTAAAATGGTATGACAAGAAATAATCACTCAAGCTTAATGAAAGGACTAAACAGATTCCAGCACATCAAGGTGAGGAACAGACGCTGGCATTGGATAGGACACACGGTGAGAACACCTGGCTATAGAAAAACCTCTCTGTGGAATCCTGTCTGTGGAATCCACAGGGCAAGTGAAACGCATGCAGAATGGAACATAACAAACAGTATATTAATCATATGGGAAGGACAAGGAGAGTGCTGCAGAAGATAGCAAACGATAAGACACTCCAGTTTGAGTTGGTTGAGGTCCTACGCTCCGATGGGAGATAAAAGGCAGACAAATCATGGATCCCTAGTCTATCAGTTATAGGCTTAGATTTACATAAATTCGTGTCATCATTCAAGAATCAGCCATTCACTGATGTTAATATTCCACATCTATCAATGTTCCTTTTCTTTTATTTGACCTGAGGAGGAATAGGTGGTAATTTTTTCCTTCACTTTCACAGACAAGCCCAGGCATCAAACCCAGGTCCGGCCACACTCATGACATGGCAATGCAGTTCGCTATCAACTACACTAGCTCACCCATTATCAATGTTCTGACTATATATATATATATATAATTCACCAAGAAAACTGAGGCTATGATGTACTAGCATCAGGTAACATACAATGGCAACTACTGTCTCCCCCCCCCCCCCCCCCCCTTTGCACACCCTACATGGAGAACCCCACAGGGCCACCCACATCTTGGACACCCTACATGGAGAGGCCACCCCCCCCCCCCATATCTTGCACACCCGAAATCATGCACACCCTACAATTACACTTAGAATGTATTGATTGATTTAGGAACCGACATCACAGCATTCGGGGCATTCCCATAAGCGCTCCGTCCCCATCCTCAGAAGCCAGCGAAGAGTTCCAACCCCAATAGTACCAGTAGTAATCTGATTATATGTGCGTCTCGCCTTTCCTCTAAGCGTCGAGCACTCGTCACTCCTCGCTGTCGCATTCTTGCCAGACCATGGTGATCCATTTGCTCCTCGAGGTGTACACGTTTTCCCACATGGCCGCAACCACGTCTGCCTTATCATGCATCAATACACCACCAAGTTTTGCAGAGCCAGCCAATCTGTCTGCCTGTTCATTCCCCAGCACACCAGCATGCCCCGGAGAAAAGATTCAGACGATGCTTGCCACCCGTGACTTCCGAAGAATGTATGTTTCTGTCTAATGTGAGGGAAGCTAGCCATCAACAGTCCCCAATTCTAGGGTCAATCCAGCCTTTAAATATGCGTAACAAATAATTTTCATAATTTGTGGGAAATGTCTAGGGTGTAAAAGTGATGAAGAAGGGAAATGGCCAACCCACCTCATATGTCATGGTCTAGAGTATGTGATGGCATAACAGTTCACAACCTGACAGCAGTATATGGGACCTGTTTTTTTTTTAAATCCCTGCCAAATACCGTGAAATTTAGCATACAAGGAGGTGGAAATAAAAACTAACCTTCATAAAGCAACCTATGACAATTATCCCTTTGTAAAGCAGACTGACAAACCAAAAACAAAGTTAACTATCCAGTACTGTCTGTTATAAGATGCATACCATGATTGTCTTCTGTTTCAGCCATGTTGGTTTACTTTCTTCTTTACCTTCTGAGTCCAGCTCTTGAGGCTGAACTGGTTGGCAGGTTACAGTGTGAAAATAAAGTCTGCAAAAGAGTTGAATTCAGTGGTCATTATATACCCTAAACAAGAAGATTGACTGTGTAATTCAAAGTTATATTTGTCGCTGGCTCACTGAAAGTGTTACGAATCAGATAGTACTTGAATTGATCATTAAACTCGTGAAAATCACCAGTTAGAATGCTCCTGTTAGAGTTATGTGACAATCAGAAGGCACAGCTCTTATTTAAAACCATAAAAACTATCATCATACGGTTACCTAGTATGCTCAATTAGGAATTTAAAGCTACTGTTGTGGCTGGCTGAGGTTAGTTACCATGCCAGCAACATGCTGCTCTTGGTTCCTTGCCAGGAGCATACAGCTACACCAGACTCTGGTTCCCGTCATAAGGAACATTCCACTGAGGCTAGTTATAAGTATACAGCTACCAGTGAAAAACATTCCCCGGTATGAGCAAACAGTTACCATAGACAGGTACCTTATCATGAGCACACAGGAACCATAGACTAGTACCTTATCAGGAGCAAACAGCTACCATAGTAGACAGACAGGTACCTTATGAGCACACAGATACCATAGACAGTAGACAGGTACCATATGAGCACACAGCTATTGCTCAGACTGGTACCTTAACATGGGCATACAGCTACCTCTGAGGCTGGTACCTCATGACCAGATTATGCATAACTATTTTTGTGTGCACTCGCTTGCTTTGAACTCCATATGAGTGATTTCTGCTTGTAGATTAGCTTTCCTTATTGTCAGAGGTCCTCACCATCAGTCGAACCCACTCCAACTTCTGAGGTACTTGTAATTTTTACATCCCCAAGTCAAAGGAAGAGAAGTCAACATTTTAATCTGACTGGTGTACCGCTTTAACCTGCTAACTCGGCATCAGCACACCAGAAATTTGAGGGCGAGCATTCTCATCCATTCAGCCATGCTGACCTCATATGCATAACTTCAGTTGTAGTTAGTCAATTTCCAACATTATTTTCTTATGTTGAACATTTTGCAGGTTACAACTTATTTTGTATTCTTTTGCTGTGTGAAGCCTGTCACTATCAGTGAGTTCACGGACACTGCATCAAATCTCCCTGCAGGTAGCATTGTTTACGTAACATGATTCTAGGTCGACCTCCCCTCATAAAATCAGGTCCCCAATCAGGTGGCCTGTATGAAACTGACCACAGCAGCCCACAGGCGCTGTCTGGTTTTTTTTTGTGTGTGGCGCGTCTTGGTCGCTTTGAACTCAAGCATAATCCACACTATTTATAGTAGTGATGGACTGGATTTTGCTTGTGGATTAGCTTTCCCTATTAACAGTGTCCCTCACCATCAGGTGAACCAACTCCGACTTCAGAGGTACTTGTAATTCATGTCCCCCAGTCAAGGATGACAGGTCATTTTATTCCAGTCGTTTGGTGTAGGGGATGAACCAGTGGCCTCGACATCAGCCCAACGGATGTTTAAGAACACGTGTTCTAACCCATTCGACCATGCTGACCTGCGCTGTTAGGTTATGTAAATATGCCCCTAGCACTGTTTCTTCAACATGCTACAACAGCACACGCCCTTTACATTTTTTTTAACCATTAATTCTGAAAGGTCGTGATTTTGAATGTTTCTCTCTCAAATATTAATTGACTATTACTCCCCCGATGTGTCTCCACCTTGCCGTGGTGGGGGAGCTTGAGTGTCCCACATACCCCAAGCGCTATGCCGATGGATATTAACTACATATTGGACAGCTCTTGGGATAGGGACCAGACTAAGAGAGACACAACCTGCTGCTCTGCAGGTAGACTGAGGATAGCAGTCTAAATAAGGCAAACGATGCCAATAATCTCAGTCCGGTCATAACCTCTAAGGCTCCCATCCGAGATGTATGGCTGAACGTCTCTAAGCCATAAACCCTCGGAAGTGAGAGCCTGGCCGACACAAACCTACATCAAAATTGAGGTGATGTGCTGAGCACGCTACATGCTCGGCGCAGATACTCGTTCGGTGGCTCTTAGCTGGGGGATATGAGGGATCCCAGGATGAGAGGGCCTGGCCGTTGCTCGCCCACAGACACACGGAGGTAAGGTGCTGAGCCGGCAGCACATGTAGCCTATCTCGTGAGCGAGTACTAAAGGTGGAAAAACACCTTGGTCGCATGTTCCGTAGATAGACTGTAACCGTACTCATGGAAAATTGTCTCATTGACACGAAATGGAAGGCCTGGCTTGCGAATCCATTACATGGCAGCCCGAAGCAAAAGCTTGCTGTAAGTGCCAGCCTACGGGCGGCAAAATAAAAATGGCACTATGCAATTACGTCCGAGTGAAATGTCTTTTGTAACCAGAAAAGCTCTAACTAGTCTTCTCTCGTGCTAGGAACAGCTACCTAGTTTCTGAATGCCGCTCTTGTTTGGAACAGCTCTGACTAGGTAGTTTTCTGAATGTCCGACGTGTCTGGAACAGTTCTGACGGACACAACGACAAGCACATGTCCGAAAAACTCGCTGAGTGGATACTGACTGCAGACCAGTCTGGTCTGTGTGGAAACGGCCTGGGGGCGAACGAAATGCCCAATATATTGAAGTGAGGAATTATAGCAGCCATGAGCAGGACGTGACGATTCCCTCGGTGAGCCCAGCACCAGGGTGCTATGTGCAGGCCCTGCAATTATGGAAGACACCCTGGATGGCGGAAAATGTCATGGACTGTCCCTGCCTTCCTTTGAGGGATGACGGTACCGCAAAAATGAGTCTCCCAGGAATGCTACCTGGTCAAAAAAGAACACAAAAGCCGGATGTGTTGGCCTACGGGTTTCGGCCCAAGGGCGCATAACAGACACACCGCAATCATATCTGAAAAAACACTCAGCATGAACGCAAAGAAGAAGAATTGACTATTAAAGATTATTGTCCAGGTTTCCAAAACTATATTGACATTATAAGTGGTGATAAAGGGAAAATTTATTACCAGGGCTAATTGAAACAAAATGTTCAAAAGAAATTAAATTCATGAAATATCGGCCCCCCAATAATTAAAGTTCACAAAATAATTTATGAGATAACGTAATGAAAAGGCTTGCATGAAAGACGGGTAGTCATTACAGTATGAATGGAGCCATGTGGTTTAAGAACTTACTCTGGCAGATCCAACTAAAAACACACATTAACCTAAGCCAACCGACCTGTTGTGACCCTGGATCAGCTGTCTGTTCATTCCACTTTCTGATTCTGGTTCTTGGAATTCTGTTAAAGATGGGGGTGATCGCTTCGGTCTGTAGAAGATCAAAGTCACATCAAATTATTTTGATCAAATCGGTCAGATCAAATTTTAGGTCAAAATTGTCAAATGCTTCAGAAAATCATGTGTTTGAAAATATGTCAGATTTCTACATAACCATTTCTGATTTATAGACCACTTGTTTTTAGTGAAATTATTTCATTGTTCAAAATGTCATTATTCTTCCTCTCCATACAAAACATTTTAATAAACTATCTTTGAAAATGAAGTTCGTTCTTTCTATTAAAACCCACAAGTGTGCAACAGTGTCAAGGATCATGAACAAGCAGTTAGAAGAACGAGTTTGTGCCATTGCAATATTAAAAAAACGGGGTTAATATAATAAATATGAAATATATTTCATTTTTAAAACCCACGGTCCAAACTTCAAAACAAATCATGTCTGCATAAGCCAGAAGCAAACATCTTAAGTCATTCTCTTCTCCAATAGGAGCCATACAAGTAAATGAAGAAGGCTTATGACAACTGATGAAACTTATACAAAAAGTAAGAATTTTTCTTCTTTTTCTGCATTCATCCAGTTTTTTTGGGTATTTTTTGGGACGTGATTGTGTTGTGCCCGTTTACAGCAGAGCTGTGTTCTTGCGCCGTTAGGCTGACACATCCAACTTCTGCAGACATTTGTTGACCGGGTTAGCCTTCCTGAGTAAAAATTCGATACATCACAATGACATAGCAGTTAGTCCATCAGTATATGTATATAATTAATTCTTTTGTTAGTTTTTTATGTGTTCGCTCACTTTGAATGCAAACATACACGTGCTACACTTCTAGTGCTCTGGACAGATTTTTGCGTGTGGATTATCTTTCCCAATTAAGTGTCCCTCGCTATGGTTCCATCAGGTGAACCCACTCTGACTTCAGAGGTACTTGTATTATACATCCCCGAAAGTCCAGGGTGGAAGTCAACATTTGAGCCCACCTGTTCAGTATCAGCACACTGGATGTTTAAGAACGAGCGCACTATCCATTTGGCCATGCTCACCCCCATCCACTAGTGTATCATCATGGTTTTCAAGGTTCCATCTTCGGTTGAGGGATTTTCTCCACTGATCAGTCCAGTAAGATGGACACTAAAGATTTCTTTGAGGAAAGATGATTACGTTCACAATGGTCATGCTGAGTAAGCCCAATGGAAAGCCTATCACTTCACACCTGTGTGCAGTACTCACTATGGACTACCTAACCACATCATTAGAAACACGTACCTATAGACAATGACATGAGTGATACCTAACCACACCATTAGAAACACGTACCTGTAGACAATGACATGAGTGATACCTAACCACACCATTAGAAACACGTACCTGTAGACAATGACATGAGTGATGGGTGTGCGTCGGACTGGATTGCTACGATTAAAGGCATAGCCTACATGGGAATGGATATCTTGTGGGTTTCCTACATAGGAGCCGTCATAGCGTTCATTGATTGACACATCTATTCTTGCCCCTTTAGGATGTGGCTGCAAAAATAAAAACAGGCAGATAGCATATTAACAAACAGGCATGGAATATGAGCACATCATAGCATAACAAACATAATTTTTTTTGTTAATCCTATAAGTTTTTGGTTCTGGATATTTCAGCCTTTTGACAGAGTTATGTGTTGGTCGACTATAATTCTTTGTCCCCCCCCCCCCTTCCCCCGTTCTTGTCTGCCTTTACCCCTTCTGACTCAATGTTCTTGTCTGGCTTTACCCCTTCTAACTCAATGTTCTTGTCTGGCTTTACCCATTCTAACTCAATGTTCTTGTCTGGCTTTACCCCTTTAGACTTGATGTTCTTGAAGTCTGGTCACGGTCACATACAATTTGTGAATATATTGAATGAACAGCATTTTAAAAAAAAAAAACAGGTGGCTGTCAATGGAGAAGTGATACGACCGGGGTAACTATGGTTGGCTGGTTGTGAAGCCTCAGGAAGACTGAGCATTCACTATAATGCCAGATGCATTTGTGTTCAGTTCACCTAAACCCATACAAGAGCTTGTGTTTATCAGTGTGGTTGGTGTTGACTTTTCTCATGACCTGGTGCCAGAATGCAATCTCCATGGGGGACTATTGTACTCTCCTGCCTGACTCAATTTGCAATCATGATCAGACTACAAGAAAATCAAGTCAAAACGGATAAAGCCAGACAAGAATTACAGTAATCAACACAGAACTGGTGTCGTCAGCCTTCAACAATGAGGGGATCCGAGCACTTATAAATTTAATTGTTCTACTGCAGTAAGGATAATCTGTCGACTAACCAAATATTCAGACCACACAGGGTATAACAAACTAAAGATCTATCAAAACGTCAAAAGCATGAAATAATGAAACATAAAATAGTTGAACATTAGCTATCAAAGTAACTAATCCTGTTGCCTCATCTTTCACACCATGATTCCACCCATGGGTGCAGAGGAACACAAAGTCTACACGGTCAAATATCTGGCACAAGAGCATGCATTTTGCTATATTAATCCTACTAAATAAGGTTATCACCATCATGTGACATATTCAGTCATGAACTTGTCTTCATTACAGTGAACAGGAAAACCTGGTCCTGAGACATAACTCCGTATTTGTAGATGACATGCATTATGGGCTTTGTGATGTACTCGGTCATCTAGAGTGACCTTTCCAGGGTACCACACTTCCTACTGTGACCGCACTAGCACGCTAGCCTGCCAGCCTGGTCATCATGTGCTCGATTTCACAGAGGTAGATTTATAAAATTTCCCTGAGCTCACAGCTTAACATTGGCATCAGGAAATGTTTTGGGAAGTAAAGGCCTTTGGAATATTGATCATATCACCCCTCAGATGGTGATAGGTCTGTAAAGATACGTGGCTACCACCACATACCCAACACAAGTCACTGTGTGTAAAAGGATCTTTTACCTTGATTAACGATTAACCTTTCATAGCTACACACAATTAGCATACCATGAGTTTCAATAAACAAGACACCTTGAAATATAGTTAGAGGGAAATTACAATGGATCATACAACAAATTCTTCTTCTTCTTCGTTCATCCGGAGTTTTTTTTCGGACGTGATTGCGTTGTGCCAGTTTACAGCAGAGCTGCGTTCTTGCGCCTTTAGGCCGACACATCCGACTTCTGCGGGCATTTGTTGACCAGGTTAACCTTCCCGGGGATACAAAAAATTATCATGTAGCAAGAAGGCAAAAGACATCAATCTTTAACAATCCAGTACTCACAATATACAAGAAGTTAAAGCGGGAATGGCAGAGGCGGAGGTGTTTGAGCAAACTGTACAACTGCTGACAAGAAAGGCAACACCACGGACACCGCAGATCATCTCGGGCCTCAGTTTCCTGCTGTGCGCAGTCATTGTGTGTGAACTGATAAAACACCCGCAGGCGTTTGCGTGGAGTCTGTTGGATGGTGTTCTCTCTCTCCCTTGGTTTGGGGCATGTGTATTCAGATTTCACCCCTGGAAGCAAATTGTTAACAGTCACTTCACAATGTAACCATAGTCAAGTAATGAGAACAACCATTATTACAACATTTTGTGGCCGTGTTCGAGTTTGCCAGGATTTTGTTACGGATTTATAATTAACAGCCATCTGCCCTAGTAATAAAACGCACATTAATGTTTCAATTGTACCTTCAATATAAGAATTCTGTGTGTGAGATATCCATGTGCCCTTTTTAAAAAAAATAATGATGGTAAAGTGATGTGTTAAAAACACGAAACTTGGGCTTTCAATGAATGTCCAACCAAACAAATCCTGCACTAATTAGATAGTCAATGACACTTAATAACAGAGCAAAGCATTAAATTAAATTCACCACTTTATACGGTATGTCTCAAAAAGCTCTGCATGGTATTTCCCGCTTATGTTCCTTCCCCCATCCCCTGGCATGGTATGGAAACAGGTTCTTTTACTCTTTACATGTAAGCATGAGCAATGGTCAAAGTGTGCATTGTGATTAGCCTTAGAAGTAGTGGTTATGGGTTCAACTTCACAATCTCACAGGGCACTGGGGGGTCAAACTAGCCTTGTAGTAGCAGATTTGTCTGTGGGAGGAAGGAAGTTGGTCTCCCCACATCACAATTCCATAACAATATATGTGAATCTCTATCACTTCTTTGCTATAGAATTAACTTTCTATTGTACCTTTCTTCTATAAAACAATCTCCATCATTTCTTTGCCATAGAATTAACTTTCCATTGTACCTTTCTTCTATATAAAATCATCTGTTGCTAGTTGTTACCTTTGTTACACACTTGCTCCTAATAAGCAATTTGTATTGCTAATGAAGACTAAAACATTTTGTACATCTTTCTTAGACAAGTTACACAGCAAGACATTTACCTTTGTAAAAGATCATGTCAACAAAACAATATAACTCAGAATAATGAAGACAAACAACAGGTTACATAATTTTTGCCTGGCACATTTTGCTACATATCATCAGATGCATACTGCAGAATTCAACATAATACAAAGCAGTGAAATATGCCTGGCAATAAATTGTGCAAACCCAGGAGTTGTGTCTTCATCATTCAAATTCACAACGAGAAAACAGTTTTGAATTACTGATTACTTAGCAGCTAACAGTGATTAATGAGAGAAGAGCAGTCGAGAATAACGGGGGAAAACAGAAGGCAAACCTTTGATTCCACCCCTCTGATAAGCCTTACATTTCTCAAATGCCGCTGAGAAATCGGAGGTTCCGTTGACAAGATCACAGCGAGGGGAAATAATGTGGGCAGGTGACAGCACATCCCTGTCTGCTGCTTTAGCCATGCCACCTGGCTCCAACCAGGCAAGTGAAAACTTGAGAGTCGGGTAATCGGTGAACAGCTCTAAAGGTCTAACATTCTGGAATAAAAAATAATAGTTATGAAGGAAAATTTGCACTAATATCATCAATATTTTTGTGAAAAGAATTTGAAAAGGAACAGGCAGTCTCACACCAAATACTGTTTGTGTATGCGGTTTTCTTCATAATCAATGTCATTTTTTCTAGGCATGTGTTTAAGCATGGGTAATAACCAAGACCGTGTACTTCAGGATATGACTGTCTCCCACACTTGCACTTGTATGGCCAGATTTCCATTCTCAGTGTGGGAAATTCTGGGCAGCCTTCTGGAAGATACTATTATAGTCTCTGAAATCCATGCTGTCTAAAGCGAACCTGGACTTTTAAAACATTGATGCAAGTGAGTGAGTGAGCTATTTATCACTATGTGTATGTGCTTGAGCGACGCTTACCTTCAGTGCAATAATTCTGGGATCAGAAAAGTACTTGCTGATGTACTTCTGGTAAAATTAAGAAACATAGTGCTTTTGAAACAAATGCTGGTATGACTTGCACATGATTTAAACAGTTGTCCTTATAGGCCAATTGCAGTATTTGAAAAGTTTCTGTAAAATATTAAACAAAACTTTACTGAAATTAGTGTTCTTCAAGGTCCTTCACTCAATGCTTCAAATACTGCCAAGTGCATAACAGGTGTCTTCCCTTTACTGGCCATACATCGACTGTCAGGCCATGATCCCAATATTATTAGACAAAATGTAAATTCCAATGGTACAAATATAGTACCACCAGCTCACAGAGCCGCTCAGTTTTTTGTTGTGTGGACAGCTCTTGTATGCCGAGTCCACAGTTTCCCATTCTGGACCAATACATTAAGAGAGACATTCTCTTCGGCTGGCTGACAGTACAGCTGCTCACTATTCTGAATGTCTACAGTTCAATTCTCCATAAGGCATTTCAAGGGCCAGAATTAAGTAAATCAAAGACGTGTTTATTGCCAAAATGAAACACCACATGGTACTTGTATTCCGCAATTTAGTAAATCAGAGGATATGATGAATAAATGACATAAAAACCTATAGAATTTAAATGGTGTACTGCACCCAGGAAATGTTTCACACAGAACAGTGAAGGGGCACTATAATTTTCTTATATTTATTACTTTGCCCCACTGTCCCTTTTCTGTGTCTCTACCTTGTAGCCATCAAAGCGCTTGTTTATCCCTGTTATACATAAATCCCCCTCCCCCCTTTCCTAGGCATAGTAGAGTGGTTACAAGCTGGATCATGCAGGCCAGATAAGTCAACAGTTAGGGGCCACATGAAGTACAACACAAAAACCTACAGCCCTGAAGAGAAACAGGACAGTGAAAACCTAAGTAAGGCAAACTTGAAGAAAAAATACCTGTCAACAACAAGACCACCAAAAATCACTTTATGATGATGTCATAACTGCCTTTTAACGGAATGTACTGGACCATAGGATTGACTAAACAATTCACAACAACTCACATTATAGCATGACTAAACAATTTACTGTAACAAACTTTATGATGATGTCAGGACTTTGGTCAGTGTAGTAGTCAGTGCAATTACCTACCAAGATGTTGGTCCTGGAGTCACGACTACAGGTAGGGTTGCCTGATTTTACTCCCAACTAGCATGGCTCTGAACCTGAACCAGGTCTGTAAAAACATCATCATCTGCCATGCCAACAGGTGTTATCAGACATGATCTTCCATCTCACACAATCACCAAGTCTGTGTTCTTGATTCAATTATTCTAAGCCATCCAAGAATTTATTTCTCTGTCTTGTGTCCCCCCCCCCCCCCTCTTCCCATCAAGTCTGCCAGTTGTCACTAAGCTTTCAAGTTTATTTCTCAAAATGTACCCAAATAAATGTTTGACAGATTTGACATAATTTTTAAGGCTATCAGTAAGGGAAACAAACATTATCAAGTATATCTGAATAAAATTATGTACGCTGGCTCCAAGAAAAAGGAACTGGCTATTGAATTGTGAAGATTTTTCTACCCCTGCATGACTTACACCACATAGAACATGACGAGACCATACATACCTTGCCGTTGAAGGACTCCCAAACTTTACTGAGCTTGAGTTTCTCCGTGCCGTCTGATGTCTGGACACCCAGTTCATACTCTCCTGGGAGCAACAGGCAAGTCTTGGATTTATCGTACACCACTAGCTCTCTGTTGAATGTCAAGACTTCCTCCTCCAGTGATGATATGCGCCCATTTCTTCGTCTTTTAATTGGAGGATCATCTAACAAAATAAAACACACAAACATGACACCATGGTGTTTATTTTTGTATTAAGACAACAGGTTACATGTGTTCAACAAGCTTATCCACGGCAAATGTCACCTAGATCATGTCATCTCAAAGCACCTATTATCTTATAATTTGTTCCTCGAAAGGAGAGGGACACGCCTAGTTATGCATCTCTAATGTTGATGTGTCCAACTTCTGTATGCATTGATTGAGGTTTACTTAAGAAGAACAGAATATGTCCTGGCTGATTATTTTGTCTTATAGAATTTCTGATAACTTACTATTCTAGTTAATTGTTTGACAGATGTGCGCGTCCTTACGGTCCGGGCACGTACGAGGCCCTCACCTGTGGGACTTGGCTGAACGCCTCTAAGCCGGGTCCCTTGGGTGTCAGGGTCTGGCCATCTCGCCATCAGCTCGTGGTGGCGAGGTCCTGGAGGATTTGATGCTGTGCCGCCAGCATCTGCAACCTATCTTGTGCCAGACGTATTGGTTACCCATTCCTCTGGAATACACAAGACCTTAGGTCGAGAGAGGGGACGTGTCGTTTGGGCATCACACGTTTCTCTGAAGCTCTGCCCAAGCATTGTGATGGAATTTTGGCCACATTCCAACTCACATACTTAGGTCTGTCAAGACTGCAAGGTGCCACACTACTACTATTCTAGTTTATATTGTCCAAAACATTTCTGATGATGGAAGATCAAATATCCCAAAGACTGCCCCAAATGACACATAAAGGCAAACCTTGTGGCCTACAGATATAACAACTAAACTTTTCACACCAGTAAGTGATTTTAAAAAAGTGAAGTTCATATAATAGACAATAGTGCAGATAAAGACTATTTCAAGCAAACGAAAGAAGAGGATGAAGAAGAAGAAGAACAGAAGGAAGAGGAAGAATTTAAAAAAGACAGTTAACAGAGAAGAGTATACAGTGTACACAGTGACTAAGAGAAGACTTACTTGGTGAGTGCCCATCACCATTAGCAGCCACACCGCTGGTCTCCCTGAGCGTAGTGCACTGGACTTTGAACAGCAGCACGTGAGATCGGACCACGTGGCCATTCTTGTAAGAAAACGTCTCACTGGGGATGTGAACCACCTGACCTGGGTGGCTGGCTAGGGGCTTTGGATTCACTGGGACCTTGAGTCTGGCTAAACATACAGGCACAATTGGTATTGTTGTTTCCTGGAGAGACAAGTGGGAAGTGTCAGTGTTGCAAAATCAAGGTAGCGATCCGTATTGAAATGACTCGATTTTTGATACTACAAACAAAACTATAATTGTAACAAATAACGATGTTGTAAATATAGTCTAAGGCATATTTTTAACTCTAACAAATGAAATCTGCAATAAATCTATAATGTAGAAAATTGTTTTGGACTATTTGTTTTTAAATAAACAGTTACAAAATAGTATAAAATAGAAATGTACAAAGTCAATTGATTTGCAGCATGAAATGAAACAAACTGCTATATTTCAAAAATACAATGGTAACATTGTACAGGTTATAATATGAACACAAAGGCATCCTAAGCACTGATCATAAAGAATTAAGATTTGTAATTTTTCATACCTTCCTTTTCTTCTGGCAAATTCTAAGCAGCAAAACTTCAACGTCAGCAAACTCAGCTTCTGTAGCAACTACAGAAATAAACAAACAGTGCATGGAAAAGAAATTACAATTTTGCTACTGTCAGTTTCTCTCTATTTACAAAAATACAGATCTACTACAATTTCGAACACATTTTTGCAATGTTTTTGTGTGTAAATTCTTGTTTTCTTTCCCTAATTAGTCCTTTCAGCACGAGGTTAAGAAAAGACATTGGTTGTTAGCTCTGTTGTGCGCTTTATGTGCTGCAAAATTTGTATTACATCAATCCATGGTATCAAATATTTTGTTCCAATGTCAAAAGGTTAATATGGGGCACTTTCTTATATTTTGTTACAAGGCGCGATATCTCCTTCACTATTTTCTAATATAGTCTATCATAAGTACTGCACCCACTTGCTTTCTGATATTTCTTATCCTGACTCATAAAGATATTTGCAAACTGATTAAACTAATCAAGCAATTTAATACTGCATGTTTATACTATTGTTTAAGCAAACTTTTGTTTGCTGTTAAAGCATACAGGCTATTTTATTTACTCTTTGCTGTCAACACACTATACACAGACTGGCTATATATTTTGTAATTTACCACCAAATAATAGCTTTTACTTCACTGGGGATTCAGACCTTTGTCTCCAGATTAATGGACACTAGTATCCTAGATCCTGGGAAGGTTAACCCGGTCAACAAATGCCAGCAGAAGTCGGATGTGTCTGCCTAACGGCGCAAGAACACAGCTTTGCTGTAAACAGGCACAACGTAATTATGTCCGGAAAAAAAAAACTCTGGATGAACGCAGAAGAAGAAGCAGTATACTAGATGATCAATCAGCTGTCCTTTTGTCTATTCTGTGACTGGACTGAACAACCCACATCTGATATGGGAATGTGCATATTAGGGAATGAAAAAGTTACCAAGCAAGAATAAATTTCAGTACCAGCAATTCTGAATATGTGGTAATGCATATGCTTAATATCTTTAAGGTACAAGGTTTAATTCCCAAGAGAGGCACCTCCCTGACCTTGGTTTGGCATATAAAGATAAAAATGAACAGACAACTGTCTCAAACAAAAATTAAATACCATACGGAATGCTCTAGAATAATAGAAAAACAATGTGATGACGAAAATTCAATCAGTATTACTTACATTCTGCGATATGAAACCCAGAAAAGGTCAACTGCAAAGTTTCTTGCTTCAATCTGAGGACACAACCAAATTGACTTTACAGACAGGATCAGAAAAAATAACATATCTGAAGTAACCATATTCTACTTATCATGAGAAATGAATGTACAATTATTGACCGGAACTCATAGCGTGCAAAAGAAAGAAAGAGATTTTTCTTTTAAAGTTTTACGTTCAATAGTTTGCCATTTCTTTCTGAATGACTGGTAATCACTCATACCTTTGTATATCTTGTGTATGCTGATGAACCAACGAAAGGCGGTTTGCTTCAAAATTGCCCGTAGCTGTGTTTCAACCACTGTATGCGGGATTACAAATTGCATTCACATACCTCTTCGCCACGACGCCGGTCAGAAGGCACATCAGAAAATATTCAAATTAAAAGCACAAGGAGGTTCAAACCTGCTGCCTTCAAACTGATGACAGCACTCTCTGGGAACAAGTGTACTTTTGCACAAGCCCTCAGGACACCCTGAAAGGGTGTTGTTATTGGCCAGTTCCATCATCCATCTAAGCCAACAGCTATGAAACCCTCCTTTCATCTTAGCGGGCTTAGTTATTCTTAATTTCTTCTTTCGTTCGCTTGAAATATGTCTATAACTGCAATGTTGTCTCTTGTATGAATTTAACTGTCTTTTTTAGTTCACACAGTGGTCCATAAAGTTTAGAGTTTATCTTCTACTGTTGTCTCTCTAGGCCAGAAGGTTCTCCTGGATATGTTGTAATTTGGGCAGTCTTGGAGTATGTGCTCTGCTGTCTGCGACGCCAATCCACATGTGCACATGGCTGATTCACCAATCTTGAATTTAGTATACATGTGGTTGCGTAATCTATTGTGTCCTGTTCTGAGGTGCAGAATAATGACTTGTTCTAATCTATCCATAATGTGGTGGTCATCTTGAGCAGGTTTTGGTGGCTTTCTGACTGATTTGATCATTCTTTTCTTTTGGTGGTATGTAACGGGCACATCAGACTGTTCTTCTTTGGCTCCTTCCTTAGCCAATTGATCAGCTCTGTCGTTTCCAGGTATTCCACAGTGTGATGGTATCCACTGTATGATGACCTTATGCTGACTGTTAAGTTCAGTCTTAATTTCTTATCTTAAAACTTCATACTTGTTTGAATTTTGAAGCTAAAGTTTTCACTGAGATGAGCTAGCCAACCCTCCTTATTAGACTCTTGCATGGTGGGTTATGGTGTTACTATTCTCTTATGGGCACCGGTAACACACGGACATAGCCAAAAATGGGAAACATTAAAATTCTTCATCCTGTCCATTAACCCTTTACAAGGCGTAGCGTCCTTTACCGGCCGGTCTCTAAATACGAGCGTAACGGCCGATTCCGGCCGATACTATTATGCATTGTAAAAACGCGATCTCTCGGCTTTCCGACACTTCCGTCGGCTACTTTCACTTTCGCCCATAGATTGACAACGTGGCCGCCATTTGTAAACGCGCTACAATGACTTTGAACGGACTTTTACGGACTTGTTTTGATAGTTTTCGGGAGTTTTACGCTGTTTTTCAAAATGGATTTCGGCGATTCTTCAAGTGATAGCCGAGATTTCGCTCTGTTCAATTTAAATGACATTAAAGGGCACGAAGTTGATTATTAATCGGAGCTAGATATCAGTGCAAAGCGTTACTTTGCATTAGCAGTCGTGAGTCGGACTTTAAAGTAAGTGATTATGATTCTGAAAATGTGTTTGTAAATTGCCGTATAGATGACGGAAAATCACAAACAACATGCCGTATTTCGTAAATATTTGTGTTCATATATGGATTACCGGCAACAATCACGTGAGTAACATATTCTGCATGCTTTTCCCTTCATTGTGTTGTTTATTTAACTAAAATCGGTTGACTAACACCTTGTTTGTGATGATTTTACTAACGCGACCCGAAATTTTTACAGAACCTGAAAAAATCTTGCCCGTTCAGGGCTACAAAACGGACAGGCGTCTGCCCTGTAAAGGGTTAAACACCTCCAACATAGCAAATGGAATTACTACACTGTGTGAGTGAAATACATGCGCATAAATTCTGGGCTTACATAACTGAATGCACGAATGCAATACACAACCATTAGCAATGTGTGCAGTTTCCATATGAGTGACGGCAAATGATAAATAATGTGCACATTTACTATGTGGAGAAGAGCCTATGAAGCATTTTGTTCTACAGTTGCTGAAGGTATATAAGGTCTCAAAACTTTGCAACAATTATGCAACTCAAGAGTTTCCAATTACAGTTAACCAACCAAACTGCTGCAGGAGAGCCGGCCATTATTCACAGGAAACCCATAAGAGCTAAGTTGGTTCACGACTCCGTCCATAAAAAAGGTTATAGGGTGGAAGAACCTAACTAATGAAGGCATGTTTTAGGTCAGGATCGATTAACTTAAAGACTTTTCCCTGGGGTGGTGTTTATTGTGATAAACTAGTGATTATATATATAATATTACATATCTGGTGAAAACAAAAACCCATGATCCATCCTAATGGGGACTTTTCATATTCCCTCTATCTATCTGGGTAGAGTTTGCAACCTAACAACTTTGCCACTGCAGTGGTCTGATATCTACTCTTTGCAACTTCTAGCTGATGTGGGATTTTTAATGTGCACAACTTGCACCTCCTGTTTTCCTCCATTATCCAATAAGTCTAGGTATCCAATTCCACTACCCAAGAGATCGGGGAGAAAGTACGACGTTTAAAATCAACAGATTTCATAAATTCCAATTCCGAGCAACAAACCCAGCAACTTTTGAGCCAGAGGCAGACACTCAACCCTTAATTTTCTTTTTTTAAACCAATAGCTGAACAATTATTCAAATGAACTTTGTATGTGTGTGAAGAATGAATGATAGTAGACACTACCATTAGTTTATAAACGGCACACACATCTATAAACACTGACATTTGGACCGGGAACTAACATGATGCTCCTGTCACCAATATAACGCACTCACCTTCCTTTGACTCCATCTTGGGTCAACCTACTTTCCACAGTGTCAAGTATTGAGTCGATCTTGAACATTTTCCTAGAATAGGTTGCCAGTAGAGAAAAAAAAACAATTATAAGACCAACATTTTACCCCTGTACATGGACAATGCAACTAACATAACTGCACAAATCCTGCAAACTGCTACCATAAATCATGCACTGAAGCAACAACATACGCACAATTACTAACTTCAAATCCTGTATGTACATTGTTGCCTGTATGTTATGTTTCTGAGAGATGTCTGCCACATCTCTGATCCATCTTGTTTAAGGTTCGTCCAAGTTTATTCTTGGTTTTATTCCCCGCTACAGACAGGAAAAATGACACATCGGTAGCATATATGAAACACAGCCATGGCACTGGCACACTTCTTACCCTTACATTAACTCATTCTGTTCCAGCCAGTTTCTTGCTTTAAAAGTGTCAGGAGACAAGTACGTCTCTAAAGGTTCATGAATTAAAGACACAGCTGTGGAAAAGCTGGTTGAAGTATTAAAAGAACTATGACACAGGAGATAAAGTAATAATGAGGACAGAGTAACTGCCTCTTCATTCCTCTTGCAAGGTGAGTGTATCACATCTAGTCATGCAGCCCTCTAACACAGGCTGATTTCTGCAAGGTTTAATTCCTTAGTTCCTTGAGACTATCTTTACATCCCCTTAATAGATTCCAAAGTAACAGTCCCTATTCTACCCATGGGTATAATTTTATTCCAATAACATGATCTGTTTAAGTCCCCGCTAATCACTGGTATCATGAAGGCTAATAGGCTGCAACGGCTGGGGCATATAGAAAGAATGGAAGATAACAGGGAAACAAAACTTGCTTACACTCAAGAAATAAATGACCGTAGACCCCGAGGTAGACCAAGAAGACGGTGGAGAGATAATATACATACAGATCTCAAGCACTTGGAATCAACGACTGGCAAGAGAAGGTCAACCAGAGAGACGAATGGAGACGGATTGTATCTGCAGCAAAGAACTTCAATGGCTCGGAATGCTGAAGAAGAAGAGAACAATTTTGCGAGGACACTGGTCCTACGCATAAATACAGAATTGAAAAGACAGACAATTGTAATAGGCAGACAGTCAGAAACCCCGTCAATAAAAATAAAGAAATCAGAAATAAAACAAACCAGCATATGTAAATAGAGTTAATTAGAAGACAACTAGGTCTAAAACCAGTTGTGTCCATTAATTAGCAACAGATTAAATGGCTTTGCCACTTCACAAGAATGCCCTGATACCATGTGCCACAATGAAGAAACATAATGGATACAGAGGACGGGGAAGACCACGTAAAAGACAGAGTGATGGTGTCAAGAACAACCTTAGAGAAATAATTACCAACTTAAAAAGAGCATTAGAAGGAGCGGAGCGCACATAAGATCTTTACATCTCCTCCAACACTTCACTGAAGTAAATAGAGGAAGAGAATAAGAAGAAATAGTCTTATGGTCTAATCTTCGCAATTAACTGTTGTGGGGTTTGTCTACGAACACAACTTGCACACAACAGCTCCTAGTCTTAAACCATATCAAAGAAGACCAGGTATTTCATCTGTTCTCACTGCCCAATAGAGCAGTTAAGTAAAGGACCTTTCTACAAGCTGTAATGTTCACTGGGCATACGGTACTAGACTCATATGTTTATAGACCATATCTGCACACAGTGGACAATGTGGTTAGTACCATGCCGGCCCCCTTCACTTCCGAAAACATTTCCGAGTACCCATTTTAGACTGTCAATCTGGTATGAAAACCCTAGTAATATACGCTCAGCATTATAATATCATCAAATGGCAAATCAGAAAAAGAGATAGAAAATAGATGCAATAAGGCAAACCAACTCACTGGACAAATGGCACCAATACTAAATAACAAAAGTGTCAATAGTTACTAAGAAAGCACTCTGCAACACAATCTTCCTACCAACTCTATGCTACCAATGCCAAACCTGGACAAAGACAGAAAAAGAGAAAAGAAAAATCACAACAGAAATGAGATTCCTAAGAAGAATACTCAATGTATCAAGAAGAGAGAAAATCAGAAATGATGAAATCAGGACTAAAGTGGGGGTTATAGCAGCGCTGCATTTTATTAGAAGGCAGCAAGTCAAATGGTTTGGCCATGTAACTAGATTACCAACTAACAGTATACAACAATAATCAATGATGTACAGACCAAATGGAGGCAGAAAGAGAGACCGACCACGTAAATGATGGACAGATGGAATACGTCCAGAGAATCTCGATACATGAAGCCCATAAACTGGCACTCTCCCACTGCTTATAGCTCACCTCGACATCACAAGGTACAATAGGAACAAGATGAGATGAAATACACTCAAAATGATGATCAATCTGATATATGTACAGAACTAACACTTTGCACTCCATCTGCTATAAGCACAAGGGATCACTAATACCATTCTTATTGACTAAGAAACCTATTTCTCTGACAAACCACTGCTGGAATCATCACAGTAACCATAATTTAAATGCCAAGCCAAGTCTCCTTCCAAAACTGATTACATGCAACAACAAATGGCTTACCTTTTCACATTTGATACTGATCTACGCTGTTTCATATACGACAAGGATCTTGGTAAGAAGATTGGCTATTATTCGGAAAGAAAAATTAAATGTAAATATATAAATGTGAATACATGTAAATATAATGGAAAAATATCCACCTTTTGACAATGTTAGGTTAAAAAGATAACAATACATTTATGACAGCACTGAACTTTTATCTAATAAACTAAACATGACAACACATGTATTTTACATTACGAACATTTATTGAACTGCAAGAGATGTTTGTAGTCAGTTACTCATAGAGTGACCATTTGTGTTTGGACCAGTAACCACAAATAGAGCCGTGATTAAAAGGGCAGGTAATCTAAGAGAAATTTTGAAGATATTAAAGGAATCGCCATGGCATGACGTAATATATGCAGATGATACAGAACTGCATACAAAGAAAAGGATTTGCATCATTTAGTGGATGAGAGATTAGCATGTTCAAATGGATAAGAGCGCACACTCTTAAACTTCCAGTGTGCTGATGCCGAGGTAGCGGGTTCAACCCGTACACTGGTCTGTTGGACTAAAATTTTGACTTCTCGTCCTTGACTTGGAAACGCAAAGTACCTCAGAAGTTGGAGTTGGTTCACTTGATGGCAAGGGATATAGGGAAAGCTAATCTGTCATTGAACTGTCATTTACTGCCAATATAGTACCTTGCGGTGTATGGCAGTGGGGTCTTTGAGCCTGAGGAATTAAGGCCGCCTGGCTAATGCAGTCGCCGCGAACTGTGCAGGTTAGGATTTTCTTGTTGCCCCCGACAGAAAAACATCCCACACCTTGCCAAGGATTCGAATCTAGGTCTCCTGAAGGAGAATCCAGCATTTAGCCACTGGGCCAGCCACTAAAGCTAATTGACAGGCAAAGATGAGTCCAGTGCACTAGATGTAGTAGCACCTTTATGGGGGGAGGGGGGAGGCATGCACACACACACACACAAATAGACTTAGTGCACTAGATGTAGTAGCACCTTTATGGGGGGAGGCATGCACACACACACACAAATAGACTTAGTGAATGCAGTTATTGCACACAATGAGAAACTAGGATTAGAATTGAATAGAACTGTTGGTTCTGCAATTATGGAAGCCACCCAGGATGGTGGAAAATGCTATGGGCTGTCCCTGCCTTCCTTTGAGGGATATGACCGTGAAGTCTTCAACTGTTCCAACTTGACCAGCTGGGAGGTGGACGGTACCATAAAAGTGAGTCTCCCAGGAATGCAAACCTGGTCAAAAATGCACGCTAAAAGCCGGATGTGTTGACCTAAGGGTTTCGACCCAAGGGTGCCTAACGGGACACACCGCAATCACATCTGAAAAAACACTCCGGATGAACGCAAAGAAGAAGAAGAATTGAATAGAACACTGAAATTATGGTCATCTCCAAGAAATAAGAACCACAATGTACCATCCAAGTGAAGAACAATTCTTAAACAGGTGAATCCCCCGGGAAGGTTAACCCGGTCAACAAATGCCCGCAGAAGTCGGATGTGGCGGCCTAACGGCGCAAGAACGCAGCTCTGCTGTAAACAGGCACAACGCAATCACATCCGGAAAAAAACTTCGGATGATCGCAGAAGAAGAAACAGGTGAATCTGTACAACTATCTTGGAATAGTCGTTACATGTACGGTGGAAGATGCCTTATAGAGATTAAAATAGGAATCACCATTGCAATGATAGTCATTTTTTGTAAGATGGAAAACATACCAATAAAAAAAATCTCCCAATCATGGTGAGAAAAATAGTAGAAGTGCTATACTGAACCCATACTATGATATGCATGTGCATGTGAAACATGAACAACAAGCAGACAAGTTGTGATAAATCTAACAGCAGTGGAAATGTAGTTTCTGAGGAAAATGCAAAGAATACTATATCAGACAGATAAACAAATGAGACAGTCCTTAAAGAAACAAATGATTGGTGAACATGTCAGATGGCACAAAACAATTTCAGATTAATAAACGTAGAAATAAAATATTAACTTACCAGAACAATACTTCTAGTCCTCAGATAGCGATAAATCTGTGTTGGCTCTGAAATCATGTACAGAAATTAAGTATGAGACCACATATAAAATATGTCACAATCTGACAACAATCATAAAAACTCTGCCGTGGAACAAACACAGCGGGGGGCTTCTGATCATCAGAATGGTACCCCCTTCCCTAAGTTTTCAGCCCATTATACCCTAACACTCTCTAGGTGCGGGCCCGTCTGGGTCATGAGTCAGGGCGCCTTTGGAATCTGCCGTGGAGACGTTCAGTCAAATTTGTTGTCCCTGTTGTTGTGATTGTCCCTTCGCTGTTACCATGTCCACTTTCAAGCCTCCCCTCCCTCAGAGAGGAGACTGTGCTGCCTGTGCTTGCCCCTTAGTACTTGTGGTCGTGGGGAGCCTTTTTCCTCCCCTGCCACGGCCTTAATCGCCTCCATACGTCTCCGTTGCCATGTTCCTTCTTCATGTCCCGTTCATGGCGCCACACTCTACTAGGAAGCCGTTTCTTCCTTTGATTTCTAGACCCACCTCTTGGTCTCTGCAGGTGAGTATAACTTATGGACGATTACTGCTCTGTTGTGGAGGTTGGACTTCGGCTGACATTTGCATGATTTGACTGCACTCAGATTGGAAGAAAGGCTAAAGAGCTGACACGAGACGCTGCAAGTTCAAAATCTTGGTTGAGAGACTGTTGGGTGTTCTGCAGTTACCGCTTCTAACTATACTAGTTTCGAGTCTCATCCCACTTCAGGTTCTGACAATTCCACAGCCAGCACGATGCCTTTTAGGTTGCCTCACACAGTTGTTTTTGAGCCCGAGTTCTCGCTTGTCCCTTAATTCCCATTTGCTTTATCACATCAAAGACGGAATGGGAGACCAGACCACTTGCACATACCTCAACGGCGAATAGCCTGACGGCGTACTCTTTCAGCTTAAGACTCGCGACCATGTCATCGTACTTATTCATTTTGTACGTATGCTGCGCCTCAATATTTGACTCATAAGGGATGGTCAGCTCTATCAGCGTTAGCTGCTTGGCTGACGAGGAGCTAAGTACGATGGCAGGTCGTAAAACAAGCTTTCGGATCACCTCAGGGTATTTGCCACGGCCCTTTAGATCCATGGTCAGCTCCCAGTCCCCTGCACTATCGAAAATGGTTGGAAGTGGCAAGTCATCAGCTCTGTCTTCGTTGTCTCTGCGTTGCTGCCTGGCTCGGATGAAGGAAATATCCATCGGCCTCAGCCCCTCTTTGTTCACATTCATTTTGGCTACATCCACTATGGCCACCAATTAAGTAAGGACTTTGTTGTGGCGCAATGTAAAACGGCCTTGGGTCAGTGTGATCTTACATGCGGACAATATGTGCTCCGCTGTCTGAACCTTTTTACAGAGGGGACAGGACGGGTCGGTGGTTTTCCCCCACTTGACCAAGTTGACAGCTGATGGCAAGACATCGTAGAGGGATCAGACAACGAAACTTAAGCGCAGTGGTGCCATCCGTCATATCTCATTCCAGGAAAGAGATCTCTGCAGTACCTCTTCCCATGATATCCACTAGCCCTGCTGCACCTGTTGGGCAGCCACACGGACTCTTTCATCATCCTCTCTGTTTCAGATCTCCTTAAGCATCAGGTCTCTGCGTTCTGGTCGTCGCCTTAGACCACATCGGGTCTCTGTCATGGTAGCCAAACCCCCTTCTGTCCAATTGGGTGTGCTCCACTTCCTTCAGCTGGAGCGCTGCCTGGGCACCTTCGACTGAGCTGACGACCTTCCACTTCCTTCCTGTTCTCAGGGCGGGAACTGCGGTGCTGACCGTTTCATCTGGAGACCATGGGACGCAGAGGTGTTTTCAAGGCACCAGGGCCGGGTTATATACTGGCCAAGACCTATTGACGCGTCCTCGTCGAGCATCCTGGGCAACTGGTCCCTTCGGGGTCCTGGCTAAGGTCAGTAGGATCGCCGATTCCTCCGAAGTCGGAGAGTGTCTGCCTGTACGGCGAGGAACCACCAGTCTGCACACCAATAAGCCAGACATGGGACAACGGATACTCACGCAAACCTCAAGTCCTGTATGACATCACACTGATGTTGGACAACAGGATGCCTTCATCCGACATACAGGACTTCGCGTTGGAGCTCAAGCCAACAAACACAAGCAAGCAAGCAAGCAATCTGGAGACTTGCGCAACATCATCGCCAGTCTGGCTTTTCTGACCTTGAATTCTTCTGAGGGACCAGAATGGGAGGAAAAACTTACTTTGCTTGCAATATAGTGCGACAGTCGTGAGGCATATTGGTGCTCCAAGCCATTTCCTTATGTAGCTGTTTATCTCCCATTCCATCGCTTGCACTGTGGTTGTGCCTATATCATAATATCAGCAGCGGCCACAGGAGCTTCGGAATAAGCATGAATTGGAGACACCAGATTTTGAATTTGCCTATCAGCCTGGTTTTATCGATGGTGTGTTCACCAACATTTCTTGCATCTGTACAACCGCATTCCTGTCCGTCAAGGTTGAATCATACACATGACCCAGACTCTTTACCAGTTCCTCTAGCACCATGGGAATCGCTTGTCCGGTAACCATAAACAACCTTTCCACCGCTCTACCCTTCACGATCGACATGCTTCTAGATTTCTTGTGCTTAAAGCTCATTCTGCAACAGCGAATCAGATTGTCCAGTCTGTGGAGGATGCTGCGGGCATCACTCTCCTTCAGTGTCAGGATTGTTGTATTGTCCATGAAGGCCTTCAGCGGCGGAATGTTCTTTCCCTCGCTGAGTTTCGGACCGTGTGCGTAGCCGGATGTCACATCCAAGATGACCTGCTTGGCCATGACAAATAATATCGGCAAAATCGTACATCCCATGGCAATACCCACCTGCAGGTCGATGCATCTGGTCGTGAACGTTTTGGTCGAGAAATGAAGAGAGAAGCCCGAGAAGTACTGCATAAGCATTTCCGTAGTATTCTCCGGCACGTGATATGCGTTAAGTGCATGCCACAACATTTGGTGTGGCATTGACCCATAAATGCTGGCAGATCCAACCATATCACGTGGAGTTCCTCCGTTTTCACTCTCTGGATAGCTTCCCAGTTTGTGGTGCCATGTTCGAGACAACCAGGACACCAGATATCCCCCCTTTTTTGAGCCGCTGTCTCAACGTACTTGTTCTTCAAGTACTTCGTGATTCGGCTGGCCATGACCGAGAATATCTTCCCCTCGACGTTCAAGAAGAAGATCGGCCTAAATTGGGCAATATAGGTTGAGTTTTGCTCTTTGGGAATGTAGATTCTGTTGGCTTTCTTCCACTCCGTGCTGATGCGCTTGTGTGTCCACGTGGATCTCAGTATCTAGTGTAGCTTTTTAAGGACATTCGGGCACCTCTTCTGTGTAAGGCTCACCGTTGAGCCCTGGTGAGGACTTTCCTCTTGCTTTCTTAACTACCACAATCACCTCGCTCCACATCGGAGGCTTGGCACTGAAATCGTCGGTTTCTCTGGCCATTTGAGCCCTTCAATCTCTCCGGGTGGGACATCCCGTTGGGCATTAGAGTACGTCGCACGAGGTGGTTCTCCAGATCCTCTTTGTTGACACTGAGGATGCCGGCTCGCGGTTGTTCGAACAAGTCCCGTGCAAACTTGTATGATTCCCGGAAGAATCTCTCATGTTCCTTCTGGGTTTTCAGCCTGTTCTTGCAGAACCTTTCCGCTTGGGGTAGGGCATTGTGCCTGGCTTTCAGATGTTGCTATACCTGACACAAGCCCTCTTTCTCATGCTCGGGTGCTGTCTTGAATCGTTTCCGAGCGGCTTTCTTCTGTGTTCTTACCTCCTCCAGCAGCTTCTCCTGCCTGGTTTTCTGTGGACTAGCTGCTTCCTTCTTTTCACTGCTACCAAACTGAATCAGTGAGTGGAGGTATACAATCTCTCCGAACTTAAGCAATTTCTCAAGGGACTTGTGTTTTAGTATTAGTAGTACTTCTTCTTCTTCTTCGTTCATCCGGACAGCATTAGGGGTTTGCTGTCTGCCCCATTTCACCGGTGGAGTCAGTTCCACCACTGCGCAGCAGCTGCGCTCTGTCTTCCCAGAGTGCCCATCGATCTATCTGGATTGTCTGACGGATTGGCCATAAATTAGCCATAAAAACTCTGCCTCAGAACAAACACAGCAGGGGGCTTCTGATTGTCAGAAGGGTACCCCCTTCCCCAAGTTTTTCGGCCCATTATACCCTTAACACTCTCTAGGGGCGGGCCAGTCCGGGTCATGACTCCGGATGTCTTTCCCCTGAGAGGAGAGTGTGCAGCCTGTGCTTGCCTCTTAGCACTTGTGGTTGTTAAAGCAATAAGGTTTAAATCTCATACACAGAGAACTATTACATTCACATAAATCTTTGATAATTTTCTTTTCAGCAGTTGCTCTATTAGATGTTGAATTTTTAACAATTCTAATTTTTGTGTGCAGATTTGCTTTCCCTACTACCAGTGTACTTCGCTATATGGCGAACCCACTCAGACTTCTGAAGTACTTGTAATTTACGCCCCCAAATCAAGGATGAGAAGTTGAACGTCCTGTTGACTCGTGTAGGGGTCGAACCCGCTACCCCGGCATCAGCACATCGGAAGCTTAAGAGCGAGCATTCTTACACATTCGGCCATGACCTACAATACAGAAGTTAATTAGCTTATTTTATATACATCAGTTTGTACTTTCACATCACAGTGTGCCACTTTCACATATCTTTGTACTTCTTCAGCTACTTAATGGCAAAATGTCTGGATCAGAAAGTGTTAAAATGACAACTGTGATACTTCACACATACCACTTTATGCAGGTCAACAATAACTGTCTAGAACAAAAGTAGCTTCAACAATAACTCTCTGGGATAGGTCACAGAAGCAGGTTCAGCAATAACTATTTGTAACAGAAGCACAGTCTGGGAAATTAGCAGGTTCACCAACAAATCTGGGACAAAATTTCCAACTCACACATTGTAAAACGTATCCTATTGTCCAGCAATGCAAGGGGTTTTTGTCTACCAGAGGTGAAATAAAGTCCAAGTTTGTACACTGCATGACAACTGCTTGTGCAAGTAGTCGTGACATTACACGTGGTAGATGGACAAAATAATAAACATGAAACAAGCTATATAGAAAGTTACTATCTCTATACAACTGAAAGTAGTAGAGAAATAATGTGCATGTATAGCATAACTTGTTATAGTTACGCTGCTTTATTCTTTACACTGTCAGAGACAACCCACTTCCCCATCCCCTTGGAAGAGTAACTTTTAAAACAAATGCCACAAAGTTTGCTGTCGACCAAAAGATTCAAATATCACATTTACAGCTGTGTTTAATCAGAAACAAAACTGCAAGCAAAACAAATATCTAACATATGCAGAAGAAAAAAAAGTTGCTTAAAAGTCGACAGGGTTTACTTCATTGCACCGGGTTTTATCCCATATGGCTCGGTCTCTTTCCGCAGCGCGGAAAGCGTCGTCCAAAGTACGAACTCCGTAGCTCCAGCGACGACCCACAGGAGTCTCTGAAAAAATTCACTCGTAAACTAAAGGACGCAGTCCGGAATTGAACCCACAACCTTCAGAGCCCGAGTCAAACGGCTTGACCACTTCGCCACGGAGACTCCCTACAAAACAACCAACATGAGGTTGAGACACTAACAAGAGAGACCTCATTACGTCCACAAAGACCACACAGTATACAGGAATCTCATTTCTCACAGACCACCAATATGGGATGTCAAATACAGGGATCTAAAGTGTATGAAAGCCACATTCTTGATACCCACTGATCAAAATAGTTGAACACAGGTAACAAATTACCTAAATTTGTGCATTTTATTTGTGGACTTTCCTCCTCAACTACTTATCTGAAGGATTTTGTGTAAAAACAAAAAGGCTGTATCAAAACTATTTATTAACAATGTCTATAAACCAGTCTATAATTTCAGATGATGATTTTTTGTATTTTATATTTTGATATTTTGAAAATGTGGACAAGTTATACTTGTCACCTTAAAATATTAGAAGTGTGGCACCAGCTTTTGGATGCGTTTACTTCTAACTAAACACTTCATAAGTTAATCGCATGTTAAAAGTAAATGAACATGAAATATGACTGGGAAGTTGTATCTTTTGTTTACTGAGCCTCTCAAACATATTTCAGTCATCTGCTGCTTTTGACAGCTCAATAGTCACTCTTTTTGTTACCGTTCACCACATGCTGAACAAATTATTCACCATATCCTAAAACTCTATAGCTATACAAAGCTGATCATCATACTGGATTGACTGTTACATCACTTGATTATTGACCAATTTGATTATAAAATATATTTTTTTGATTTCATTGGTTTAGAAACTATAGAAGGCAAAACTGCCAAAGCTAACTTTCTGGACATGGGTAGGTAGTTTGTTTTTTTAAACCATGAGCCTGAGCTTATTATATTAAATTCATCTGGTAACTAAGAAACAAGAATAGAAAACAAAAACAACTTGCAGAGAACCTTTATTTACGATATTTTGCCGTACTTTTACGAATTTGTAGCACTTTGACTTGGTACCCAACTCATACCTGTGACCCTGTGTTTTGTTTTTGTTTTTGCATTTCTTAGTTTGTCAAAGTACTGAAAGATTGGCTTCCTTAACTGCCCAATCCGCTAATTTAATATCGCTAGACAATGTATTCTAAAACAATCTACAAACAAACACATAAAGACAATTTTGTGTCTCCTGCCCTCTGCCACACTAAAGTCACCCCAGCAACGTACGCGCTGGTTTGTTTTGTTCACACTATTATCGATAACAGGTTATTCGATCCACGAGCCCGATAAATCGGTCACACTTAACAAATAAAACAAAACAACTACAATACAACACATAACGACAACAATACTAACTTTCAAAAGCCTGTAGGAACTGTTCGTGATCAGCTTCAGGGTTTTTCTCCTTTTTAGTTTCGGCGCTGACCGTGTTTGAATCTACCAATTTTCTTTTAGGACCCATCTTTCGTTTTCTGGCCCAATGAATCCGCGGGAACAACGGAAATTTGCAAACATGTCCCGTGCCCAGATTTTTCTTGCCACACTTCTTCAGCCGCTGACGTTAAATCACCAGCTGTACACGTTCTGATGATTTGTATCATAAACATAAATGTATCAACTGCACAGAAAAGTAAAATATTATATTTTAATTTCAATAAAGTGTGTTAGTATTTCATATTTCATGCTCTGTAGTTATTTGTCAATTTATTATCTCTTTATATTGTATGTGCCAAAAAGACGTTATGGTATACGTAGCAATTGTCCCAAAAGAATATATGAAATAATAGTTAATACGTATTGTTTGATAGAGAATTTTTATTTATAAAAAAAAAATAAAATAAAATAAAATAAACTGTCATGCTTGAATATCGGGTATTAATTACTTTAGAAAAGCTCAATATAATTTTTTCCCCCACCTTCATCAACCGATTTCCCCACTCAACATGAATCAACAATGTATGCGCAGTGTCGTCGGTAGCAGTTATCTTCAGTCACCGAAACAGAAGAAATATAGTGAAACAGTAACTATCACAGTAGACATACGTAGCAGATATGTTTATAAACCTTTGCTTTAATTGCCTTTTCCAGTTTTCGTTCAATTATCCGTTACTTTTTTATCCCCACAAGAGAAAGGCTATATTTAATTTAAACTTAATTGTACTATGATACTTCTTATTTATTTTTTTCCCCCTTCAGACTACTTATCGAGGTCTTTTCGTGGTCGACTGAATTTTGGCTGCATTATTTTATACGGTGGGAGATAGTTAGTCTCAGGCCAACCCTCTTTAAATCGCCTTTTACGACATGCTCAAAAGGTCTACAGTATACTCTTCTTTACTTCCACTCTGGGACTCCGCTAACACAGGCGAATGTGATATTACATATAGTTCGTCTAAATTCAAGCGTCCCTACACCAGCCACTTAAAATAAAACAAATATATCCTAAAGATATATAGGTGCCGAAACATGTAGTTAAAGTATGTTTTCTTTTTCTGGGCGCCGTAGTAGCGTAGTGGCTAGAGTTCGTCTGCTTGCCCGGTAGTCATGGGTTCGATCCGCTTTGGGGCGGATTATAATGTTGTGCCAAACAAAAAATAAGGTTTGGACCAAACAAAAAATAAGGTTTGACCAAACAAAAATGGATGGCTGAAAATATAAAGTAAGGATGTGTTATACGTAGTTATGACTTAAAATTTGTTAATATGGCACCATTCATGTTGTTTTATATATATGATTATAATATATGATTATAGGGAGTTATACACTGAAAACTATTGTATATAAGCCCATGGCAGATATGGTAAATCGTTTAAGACGATTAATCATCCCATGGCACTTAATCGGTTAAAATAGACCTGGGCTCCCAGATCGACCCAACCTACAATGGGTGCCAAGATAGATCTTGAGAAGTAAAGGCAGACGACGTGATACCCGCCACATCACCCACCGTATACCGAGAGGTCTATAAAAATATGGGCCTAGCACCGTATGCCCAATGCGCTTAAGTCGAGTAGAAGAGACCTTTACTGTATATTTCTTCTCCTCAATACTTCACTTAGATAAATGGAGGAAGAGGAGGTGTAAATATTACTTCTGCAGATCAGAAAACCTGGCGCTGCTTATATCCCATAGTTAAAATTACAAACTAGTTTATAACAAACATGTACTTTTTTTTTAAATACATAGCTTTTAATACAAACCCTACCCTACTTCCACCCCAGTCACCACAACGTTATAAAGTTAAATTCATACTAAATCCAACAATCTTGTACTTGATATTAGTATGAATTCGAATAAAATCGTGTGTCAACCGTGTAAAACATGAATATATTAATTAACATCGCAAGAAAGTGTCAGCCAGCAGCAACAGAATTTAAACATGAAAGATACCCTTATGAAACCTAACAAGGAAAACCAACGTAACAAAACACGCTAGGCCCACAAGCATGGAAACAGGTACGCCAATACGTTGTTGCTGTCCGAATCGATATATCCCTGCCCTATACTGCTGGAAAGGCAAGTCTAATTTTACCAACGTTGCTTTCTTTGTCTGTTTGCTCAAAACAGTCTATATTTAGGAATACTCGCGTGGTCCTCTGAACCAATTATTTCAGTCGACGCATGTTCCTGCCATATTGTCCTCACTTTTCATTTTTTTAGACTGGGGATTTCGGATTACGCATTGCATATGCTACCAAACAGAAGACGCGTTTCCCGTGTAACATGTTGTGCATTGGTGATACACAAATAAAGGGACGGTCATCATCATCTTCCATGTTTGCCGCCAAGCGTCGTGGGGAGGAATAGTTGACGTTCCATTGCCCTATGGGTGGCACTGGATAGTGTCATTCCGTGTGATTGTATAATGTCTCTGATGGAGGGCGTCCCCTTGCTTTCATATGAGATCTTCTTTGATGTAGAGCCAGTGCATGTAACGAGATGGTCGAGTCATGTAATCTTCAACACCAGCACAGTTTAAAAATTAAGTCTCACTTGCTGGATTATGAAAGTAGTAAGTACTCTATCAATGAGCAGCTCCAGTAAAAGTGTTTTTTTTTTTTTTAACTCTGTCTTGTTAACATCAACATTGCGGTAAAAGTGGTAAAAGACCACTCTGCAGTGAAATCACTCACCATCCTATGCAGACGCCTAGTATTCTGGTGCCCAGTTTTAACACATTACCAAAGCGCATGAAGGAATGCAAATTATAGCAGCGGTGCTAATGTCGTGAGCGGATAAACGGTGTCATAAGGAAATCTCCGTAACATAGTGGCTAGCACGCTTGCCTGCCGACACGGTGGTCATGCGTTCGAGTCATTATAGAGGCGGATTTTTAAAATTGAACTCCCAGGTTGACCCAACCTAAAACGGGTACCAAAATGTGTCCTGAAAAGTAAAGGCTGCCGGTGTGATATACGGTGTATTTTTAATTATTGTGCAGTGTTTGAAAATATTGCCGGTCCAAGTTTTGTATTCACCCTCAGTAAAGTTCATGCAACATAATAGGTAAATACAAAACTTGGACCGGCAATATTTTCCAACACTGCACAGTCATTAAAAATACATCCTATATTAATTAACCACATCACCCATTGCGTGCCGATTGGTATATACAAATATGGGGCGAGCACCATATATCTAATACACCTAAGTGTGTAAACGGGTCCTCTACCTTCACTTTACATCACGAACACAGACGAGACTTCCACAGCGCTGTCCACAAGACCTTTCATCCAAGTAAGGACACATTTCAACAATATCAACCTCAGGTTACTTTAACAAAAAAAGTTTTCATGGAATAAACACATTACAAATACAACAGGAAAGGCACGGATAAGAGTATACATGTTTCAACAATATCAACCTTAGGTTACTTTAACAAAAATGTTTTCATGGAATAAACACATTACAAATACAACAGGAAAGGCACGGATAAGACTATACATATTTCAACAATATCAACCTTAGGTTACTTTAACAAAAATGTTTTCATGGAATAAACACATTACAAATACACCAGGAAAGGCAAGGATAAGGGTTCCAAATGTTGCTGTATGTAGCCGAGGCGCGGTGTTGGGGTGAGCGCCCAACATTGCTCAAATACCTCAATGGCTCGTGAATACATAACCTATGCAGCAAAAGTCCAACTCCTGGCCTTCACGTGGCGGACCTGTTTAAACTAACAGGAGAAGGGGCGACGGCGAGTCTCTGGCGCCGGAAAATAACCAGTATGCTCTAGATGTGTATGCACGTACATGCATGCGCAGACAGGTGTGTGCGCGCGTACACATCTACACTCGAGTGAGACCACAGTCTGCTCTAGCAAAGAAAGGTGCTGAAGACGGAGGCAACCAGCCAAGAGGCGCACCACAGAAATCAGGATGCCACGCAATCACGCAAAATGGAATATGTCGACTACTGCTAATCGTTATGGTGCTCGCCCTGCTTTGGACCCCCAGGCAGGTGCAGTGCCGGGCCCTATGTCTCGAAAGGGTCCAACCCCAACTACTGGAGGTCCTTCTCAGATGTCCTGTGGAGCCAGGGGACATGAGAATAGGACGACTGGCCATACTAAACGAAGACTTAAAATAATGCACTGGAATGCGGAGGGAGTCAGCAACAAAAAAATAGAATTAGAAAAAATCTTGGACCAAGAAAAAGTAAGCATATGTTGCTTGCAAGAAACTCACCTCAATGAAAATATAGCCTTCAAAATCAGAGGCTACCAGTGTTACCGATCTGACCGAAAGAACAGGCGAAAAGGTGGGATACTGACCCTTGTAAGAAATAACATCATGGCTTCCCAAATCAAAGTCTACATGGAAGGGGCTGAGTATCAGACACTTAAACTTAAGACAGGTAATACAGATCTACATCTGATCAATTACTACTGTCCAAGTGACCGCCCACAGGCACTGGACACTCTACCACTAAAAGAAAAAATGATTGTATGTGGCGATTTCAACAGCCACTCGCAGAGCTGGGGCTATGATCACATGGACCAGAGAGGAGAGAGACTGGAAGACTGGCAGGATGAGAATAGATTCATGTTGATTAACAAGCCGTCCGACCCACATACTTTCTACTCGAGATCATGGCACTCTTCAACTACACCTGACCTGGCTTTTCATTCACCAGACCTGGAGTGGAACATTACACGAACTGTTGGGAAACAACTTGGTGGCAGTGACCATCGGCCAGTCTTTCTAACCGTAGAAAATGAGCTTGTAAGTGAAAGCAGCACCCTCTCGAGGTGGAACTACAAGAAAGCAGACTGGGCAATGTACAAGCATCGCACCAGCATACTGGTTAGAAACCTGAACACTGAGAAAGACATAAATAAAGCAGTTGAAGAGTTTGGGAAATGCATACTACAGGCAGCGCGAGAAACAGTACCAAGAGGAGCCCGTAAACAATATAAACCCTACTGGAGTAGTGAACTGGAACAGTTGCATAATGATGTTGAAGTGTGTAGAAAGCAAGCAGAGGCCACACCCAGCCAAGAGCACCACAATAAATTCCAGCATGCAAAAGCCAAATTTCAAAGGGCCAAGCTGCAGGCTAGACGGAAAAGCTGGCAGGAGAAAACGGAGTCTCTGAACTTTGAAAGAGACACAAGGAAATTGTGGAAGCTAATAAAACAGCTTAATGACGAGGGCACAGGGAGAAACTCAAAAATTGCACTACATAAAGATGGGAAAATCTTAACAAGAAAGCAAGCAGCTGACCATTTTGCGGACTCGTTCGTACAAGATAGCAATATCAAAATTAGTCCAGAGAAACAACAAGAGATTCGAGAGAAACGACAACATACAGGACAGAAGGAAATAGTACATGAGGTTCTGGAGGCACCCATCACAATCAGCGAACTGGAGCTAGCCATATCAAAACTGAAAATGAGAAAGTCACCAGGAGCTGATGGTATCTCCAATGAAATGATCAGGAACCTAGGAACAGAGGCCAAAACAAAGCTGTTGCAGATCTTCAATAACAGCTGGACCTTAGGCAGTGTTCCACAGGCCTGGAGAGAAGCAATCATGATACCCCTCCTAAAATCAGGGAAAGATGGTTCCATTGCCTCTAGCTACAGACCAATTAGCCTCACCAGCTGTCTCTGCAAAACACTGGAGCGCATCATCAATCACAGACTGCAGTGGTACATTGAAAGTAAAAACATCCTTGTGCCACAGCAGGCTGGCTTTAGGCAGTGCTACTCTACGGAAGATCAGACAACCTACCTCTCTCAAGAAATTGAGGATGCATTCCAAGAGAAGAAGCTGGTGCTTGCGGCATGGATAGATCTGAAGAAAGCCTTTGACAAAGTCTGGAAAGAAGGTCTGATGAAGAAACTGAGAAACTGCAAAGTCAATGGAAGAATGTACAAATGGGTGAAAGCATACTTGCACAACAGAAGAGCCCGAGTACAGATAGACGGACTCAAGAGCAAGAAAGTACTACTGCGTCACGGTGTCCCCCAGGGCGGAGTCTTGTCCCCCACACTTTTTCTAATCTTCATCAATGATCTTGTTGCTCACCTACCGCATGGAATTAAAGCGGCAATGTACGCCGATGACCTGGTTCTATGGAGCACAAATGAATATGCATCAGTGGCCACCAGATTGCTACAAAGAGCTGTAGATACATTTGCTGCATGGGCAAATAGATGGTGTGTCAGCATAAACACTGACAAGTGCAGCACCACCCTATTTACCCTCTCTCCAAAACAAAAGGCAGGGATCATCCAGATAAATGGAACACCCCTAAGAGAAGATAAAGAACCAACATACCTTGGAGTAACATTTGATGGCAAGCTGACATGGAGAAAGCACATCAACAAAGCAGTAGCAAAAGCCAGAAGGAAAATAGCCATCCTGAGAAAGCTAAGTGGAACCACATGGGGAGCCAGTACGAAAATACTTAGCAAAGTTTACCAACAGAGCATACGACCACACCTGGAATATGGGTCAACTGCGTGGTGTTCAGCATCAAATACCACACTACAAGAGCTGGACAAGGTGCAAAATCAAGCACTTAGAGTCACCACAGGAGGGATGAGATCAACCCCTATAGTGGAAATGGAGAAGATGGGGAGGACACAGGCACTGAGTGAGCGCAGAGATACGAAAACGCTAATACAAGCAGAAAAGTTCCTCAGCTTGCCAGGCCACCCTATGAAGAACAGATTTGAAAACCTAGCTATGGGGCGGTTGAAAAGAAGTAGTTTTATCCACCAGGCCAAACGACTCTGCAGAGAAACCACTGATCTGCCCACAGTTGGTATCCCCCTAACAACTATTCCAGAGCGAACTCCATGGAAAGATGAGCATAGACTATCGTTACAAATCCAGACAAAAGTGAGAGGAATATTTGACAAGGAAGAACAGAACAGTGTGCAGCGCAGAACAGCCACTCTCAGCTTCCTTGATGAAGAATACCCACAGGACCTCTGGATCCGAGCCTACACAGATGGGTCAGCACAAAATGCTGTTCGAAATGGAGGAGCGGGAGTGTACATAGAATACCCAAATAATACTAGGGACACAGCCAGAGTACCAACAGGAAAGTACTGCCATAACTATGATGCCGAAATTGAGGCAATCAAGATAGCAACAGAGAAATTACTAAATAACAGCAATGGTACACAACCTGTGGTGCTACTAACAGATGCAAAATCAGTACTCGAGGCGCTCCTCTCTGGGAAATTGCCAGTACTAAGGACACTACTTTCTGAACTTAGCAGTCAGCATAAAGTCACCATACAGTGGATACCATCCCACTGTGGAGTACCCGGAAACGACAGAGCTGATCAATTGGCTAAGGAAGGAGCCAAAGAGGAACAGCCTGATGTGCCCGTTACATACCACCAAAAGAAAAGAATGATCAAATCAGTCAGAAAGCCACCAAAACCTGCTCAAGATGACTACCACATTATGGACAGACCAGAACAAGTCATTATTCTGCGCCTCAGAACAGGACACAATAGATTACGCAACCACATGTATACAAAATTCAAGATTGGTGAAACAGCCATGTGCACATGTGGATTGGCGTCGCAGACAGCAGAGCACATACTCCAAGACTGCCCAAAATATAACATATCTAGGCAAACCTTCTGACCTAGAGAGACAACAGTGGAAGATAAACTCTATGGACCACTGTGTGAACTGAAAAAAAAACAGTTCAATTCATGCAAGAGACGACATTGCAGATATAGACATATTTCAAGCGAACGAAAGAAGAAGAAGAAGAAGAAAAAGGCAAGGATAAAACTATACATACTCGGGAAAATAGTTGGTACCAGCTGAGGATCAAATCGACAAATGAAGCTTTACATAGAATAGTAATAATGCTTTTAAAGATGAACGCATCTTGTGGGCATTGGGTAAGAGTCCGTTGACAATGAAATACCGTACACTTGTCAAGGAAAACATTACAAACTGGGACCTAATAACAGCCAGCTCATATTAGATGCCCTCCCACGGATCTCCCATAATAACCTGTTGTTGTTGTTGTTGTTGTTTGTCCATCAAGAATGATGATGACCATTCATTTCATCCAGTGGGGTTGAAGGTGTGGAGCCGTGAGTTCTAAGATGGCTGATAAGGCCTATTTTGGCTCGAAATGTTCTTTGACAATGTGGGCAAAGAATGCTTGACGTCTCTGGAGGAGGATTTCCTGCAGTGGTTTTTCTGTCCTGCCTTTTCTTCACAGCTCTTGCAGTCCTGGTTGCCTCACATATGACTGCACCTTTGCGTAATGATGCACGCCACGAATTTCGGTCTCTGGCTGCAGCCTCCCAGGTGTCATTATGAATTCCAAAAGCATTCAGTGAAATTTTCAGTGTCTTTAAAGCGTTTCCTCTGGCCACCTTGGGAGCGTTTACCACAACGCAGTTCGCTGTAAAAAATTCGTTTAGGGAGCCTGTGATCTGGCATGCGAGTCAAGTGACCAGCCCAACGAATCTGATTCTTCATCAGTAGAGTGTGGATACTGGGCATGGATGCTCTTTCTAGGACTTCAGTGTCTGGGATCTTGTTTTGCCATTTAATCTTCAGTAGCTTCCTTAGGCAGACTGTGTGGAAGTGGTTTAATTTCCTAGCGTGTCGCTGATAAACAGTCCAGGTTTCACAAGCATATAGCAGTGTGGATAATACAACTGCTTTGTAGACTTTTAGCTTTGTTTGCAGGCTTACTCCAGTTCTGTCCCATACATTCTTGTACAGTCTGCCAAAGGCCGCACTGGCCTTGGAGATTCTTGCATTCACTTCGTCATCAATTGTGGCAGCTTGTGACACAGTGCTGCCAAGATAGGTGAATTTGTCCACAACACTTAGTCTATGATCATTCGCTTTGATATTCGGCACAGTGTGATTATTCCCTGGAGCTGGCTGGTACATAACTACAGTCTTCTCCAAGTTGATATTGAGCCCAAAGTTGGCACAGGCATGTGAGAAAGCTGAAACATTATGTTGCATGTCCGCCTCTGAGTTGGCGTATAGAGCGCAATCATCAGCAAACAGGAGCTCTCTGACGGTGTCGCTGTTAATTTTGGTTTTAGCTTTCAACCTTCTGAGATTGAATAACTTTCCATCCATGCGGTAGTTGATGTCTATTCCAATGTCGTCGTTCTCGAAGGCATTCATCAACATGGCTGAAAACATGAGGCTGAACAGTGTTGGTGCCAGGACACATCCTTGCTTCACTCCATTGGTGACAGGAAAGGGTTAACTATAATAACCTAACTACATCCTAATATGCCCTTTTGAAGTTGTGAAGTTCCAGTACTAATCGTGCACACCCCAATGGCTTCTGAGCTTGTAGAGGAGAGGGAAGGCTCTTGAAAAGTCATCGTGGAGATAGTACTTTGGTACCAAGTAGGGAAAAAAGTCACTACATTATATTAACTATGATAGGACTGAAACGATGTGATTGCAAATACGTCTGACGAAAAGAGTTAAAATTAAGTCTTTCAGATAAACCAACTGACAAACGCAGAAGGAGAAGAGGATGATGAACCAACAAACCAACCAACAGAGCCAAACATAACGACCTCACGATAAAACAAAATGGCATGTAAGAAAAAGCACCTATACAACCCAACTAGGACTCTAGAGATGTACTCGGGGGAACGGAGGGCCGAGCCCAGTAAAAACAGTTTGCCGTTGTCAAACAACACTGGAATGCAAACGGGAGCACGGACTTCGTTCACAAATATAAATAAATCCTTCCTGGCATGTGTACCAGAGGAGGTCAGCATGGCCGAATCGATAAGAGCGCTCGTTCTTAAACATCCGGTGTGCTGATGCCAAGGTAGCGGTTGGAAACCCCTACACCTGTCAGTTGACATGAGGAACAAATTACAAGTACCTAAGAAGTTGGAGTGGGTTCGCCTGATGGCGAGGGACACTGGCAATAGGGGAAGCTACTCCACACGTAAAAAATCAGTCCAGCGCACCAGAAGTAGTAGCATATGTATATGGACTACGCTTAAGTTCAAAGCGAGCAAACGCAAATCAATCAATCAATCATGTGCCATGCAGGAAAGCGTGGGCGGTCATGACTTGCCATTTCACTTGATCACCAGAGTCGTGGATCAGCTTCCTGTCTCGCCCATGCCATGTGGCCAAGCCATCCAGGTATTTTCCTCTCGGCTTCCTCTTGGTCTGTTCCTTTCGATCTTGCCAGTTGTCAATAAGTTCTCCAATCCATTTCTTCTCATAACATGTGCAAAAAAATATTGACTGTCTACGTCTAATTTCTCTAATCAATTTACGATTGTCATTTGTCTCCTGTAGTACTTGGTCATTGGTTTTTCTGTCTGTCCGTGGTATTCTTTGCATTTTCCTCAGAAACCACATTTCTGCAGCCATCAGATGTTTTTCAGCTTGACTGCTTATTGTCCAAGTTTCACATCAATACAAAAGTATGGCTCTATGTATTCCCTCAACACTCTTTTTCTCGTTTCAATTGACATCTTTTTATTGGTCATAATGTTTTTCATCTAAAGGCTACTTTCGCCATGTCGATTCTTGTTCTTATCTCTTCAAGGCATCTCCCATCAGCTGTTCCGAGATAATTATACCGATTCACTTGTTGAAGAATAGTCCCATTTACTTGTATATTACATTGTGGTATTTCGTTCTTCCTAGTGACTACCATAACCTATGTCTTTTTACAATTTAATTCTAACCCCAGTTGCTCACTGTGTACAACAACCGCATCTACTAATTGTTGCAGATCCTGCGCATTGTCTGCAATCAATACTGTATCATCTGCATATCTAATGTTATTGATGTTTCGTTCCCCAATGCTGATTCCATTTATATCTTCTAGATTTCTGAAAATATTTTCACTGTATAGGGAAAAAAGGTATGGAGACATTACACATCCCTGCCTAAAACCTCTTAATAGGCTGATATTGTCCCACTCCATTATCAATCCTTATGGCAGCTTGTTGTTTCCAATATATGTTTTTTTATAAGTCTAATGTCTTTCCCATCAATTTGTAGATCTGCAAGCACATCCACCATGTTGACATGTATAACTCTATCAAAAGCCTTTGTGTAGTCAATAAAGCAAAGATGTATATCCTTGTTTACTTCTACAGCACGTTCAATAACTGTTCGCAGCATATACACAGCATTTACTGTACCCTTTCCTTCTACAAACCCACATTGTTCTTCATGATAATTCGTTGCAAAATCTTTGTGATGTGACTCATTATACTAATTGTTCTATGTTGGTCACATTCCAAGGCTCCTGATTTCTTTGGGATTGCAATAAATACAGACTTACATAATTCAGAAGGTATATCTCCAGTATCATATAATGTGTTCAGTAGTCTGGTGACTTGATCTATTCCATATTCTTCTAAAGCTTTAATCATTTCTGTTGTGATGTTATCTGCACCGGGGGCCTTGCCAGCTTTCATAACAAAACTACCCCCCCCCCCCCCCCCCCCCAAAAAAAAAGGAGAAAAAATGCGCACCAGAGAAAACTAGACAAGGGAAGATGTGAACCGACTGTGGATATAAATATATTTTAACCAATTCATGCCTGCCAGAAATCCGGACTGAGAACACAATTTGTCAGAAATGTATGGGTCGCTGCCGCCAAGTTAAGTACTATCACTGGCGAGCAACCCACATTTGTCAGAAGTGGCTATTTTTGACACCGGACAGGCAACCAATTTGTCAGACAATTAATTTGATTTCCAGACTTGCTGCCCAATATGTCAGTAGTCACTGTTTCTCGCACTGGTATTTCTTTTGGGTGACGGATAAGATCCTTTACACTCCAGATTCCAGAGAGAAACTCGAGACTAAATCTATATGGCTGAACTAAAGATTAAGCCCCTGGATAAAGTAGTTGAAGAGTTTGGGAAATGCATACTACAGGCAGCGCGAGAAACAGTACCAAGAGGAGCCCGTAAACAATATAAACCCTACTGGAGTAGTGAACTGGAACAGTTGCATAATGATGTGGAAGTGTGTAGAAAGCAAGCAGAGGCCATACCCAATAAATTCCAGCACGCAAAAGCCAAATTTCACAGGGCCAAGCTGCAGGCTAGGCGGAAAAGCTGGCAGGAGAAAACGGAGTCTCTGAACTTTGAAAGAGACACAAGGAAATTGTGGAAGCTAATAAAACAACTTAACGATGAGGGCACAGGGAGAAACTCAAAAATTGCACTACATAAAGATGGAAACATCTTAACAAGAAAGCAAGCAGCTGACCATTTTGCGGACTCATTTGCACAAGTTAACAATATCAAAATTAGTCCAGAGAAACAACAAGAGATTTGAGAGAAACGGCAACATAAAGTACAGAAGGAAATAGTACATGAGGTTCTGGAGGCACCCATCACAATCAGCGAACTGGAGCTAGCCATATCAAAACTGAAAATGAGAAAGTCACCAGGAGCTGATGGTATCTCCAATGAAATGATCAGGAACCTAGGAACAGAGGCCAAAGCAAAGCTGTTACAGATCTTCAATAACAGTTGGACCTTAGGCAGTGTTCCACAAGCCTGGAGAGAAGCAATCATGATACCCCTCCTAAAATCAGGGAAAGATAGTTCCATTGCCTCTAGCTAGAGACCAATTAGTCTCACCAGCTGTCTCTGCAAAACACTGGAGCGCATCATCGATCACAGACTGCAGTGGTATATTGAAAGTAAAAACATCCTTGTGCCACAGCAGGCTGGCTTTAGGCAGTACTTCTCTACGGAAGATCAGACAACCTAACTCTCTCAAGAAACTGAGGATGCATTCCAAGCGAAGAATCTGGTGCTTGCAGCATGGATAGATCTGAAGAAAGCCTTTGACAAAGTCTGGAAAGAAGGTCTGATGAAGAAACCGAAAAACTGCAAAGTCAATGGAAGAATGTACAAATGGGTGAAAGCATACTTGGACAAAATAAGAGCCCGAGTACAGATATACGGGACTGCGTGGTCTCGAGGTATAGTGTCCGCTTCGAGTGCTGGAGGCCCCGGGTTCAAGCCCCAGCGATGCCGGGATTTTTTCTCGTGGACTTCTAGTAATACATTTCCCCTGGTCTCTGGGTAGTGAGACCGGATGCCCGTGTGTATTGTTGCGCACGTAAAAAATCCCTTGGCAGTTGGAAATCGAAAAAGAGTAGCTTAACGGCGCAGCCCGGGCAAAATTTCGAGTTAAAAATCTACCCAAAGTATTTCAGAATCCTCGCCGGTGTTACGGAGTTCGTGCACTGAGCTGAGTTTATCCAGACTCAGGTTTGAGTTAGCAGGAGAACGGAGCACTTATGGGTTGCACCCGTGCACCGTGATGTTCATCCATCGACTAAAATAAACTAAACTAAACTAACAGATAGACGGACTCAAGAGCAAGAAAGTACTACTGCGTCACTGTGTTCCCCAGGGCGGAGTCTTGTCCCCCACACTTTTTCTAATCTTCATCAATGATCTCGTTGCTAATCTACCGCATGGAATTAAACGGCAATGTACGCCGATGACCTGGTTCTATGGAGCACAAATGAACATGCATCAGTGGCCACCAGATTGCTACAAAGAGCTTTATATACATTTGTTGCATGGGCAAATAGGTGGTGTGTCAGCATAAACACCGACAAGTGCAGCACCACCCTATTTACCCTCTCTCCAAAACAAAAGGCAGGGATCATCCAGATAAATGGAACACCCCTAAGAGAAGATAAAGAACCAACATAGTTTGGAGTAACATTTGATGGCAGGCTGACATGGATAAAGCACATCAACAAAGCAGTAGCCAAAGCCAGAAGGAAAATAGCCATCCTGAGAAAGCTAAGTGGAACCACATGGGGAGCCAGTGGGAAAATACTTAGCAAAGTTTATTAACAGAGCATACGACCACACCTGGAATACGGATCAACTGCGTGGTGTTCGGAATAAAAAACCACACTACAAGAGCTGGACAAGGTGCAAAATCAAGCACTTAGAGAAACCACAGGAGGGATGAGATCCACCCCTATAGTGGAAATGGAGAAGATGGGGAGGGCACAAACACTGAGAGAGCGGAGAAATACGAAAACGCTAATACAAGCAGAAAAGTTCCTCAGCTTGCCAGGCCATCCTATGAAGAACAGATTTGAAAACCTAGCTATGGGGCGGTTGAAAAGAAGTAATTTTATCCACCAGGCCAAACGACTCTGCAGAGAAACCACCGATCTGCCCACAGTTGGTATCCCCCTAACAACTATTCCAGAGCGAACTCCATGGGAAGATGAACATAGACTATCATTACAATTCAAGACAAAAGTGAGAGGAATATTTGACAAGGAAGAACAACAGTGTGCAGCGCAGAACAGCCACTCTCAGCTTCCTTGATGAAGAATACCTACAGGACCTCTGGATCCGAGTCTACACAGATGGGTCAGCACAAAATGATGTTCGAAATGGAGCAGCGGGAGTGTACATAGAATACCCAAATAATACTAGGGACACAGCCAGAGTACCGACAGGAAAGTACTGCCATAACTACGATGCTGAAATTGAGGCAATCAAGATAGCAACAGAGAAATTACTAAATACCAGCAATGGTACACAACCTGTGGTGCTATTGACAGATGCAAAATCAGTACTCGAAGCGCTCCTGTCTGGGAAATTGCCAGTACTAAGGACACTACTTTCTGAACTTAGCAGTCAGCATAAGGTCACCATACAGTGGATACCATCCCACTGTAGAGTACCCGGAAACGACAGAGCTGATCAATTGGCTAAGGAAGGAGCCAAAGAAGCACAGCCTGATGTGCCCGTTACATACCAACAAAAGAAAAGAATAATCAAATGAGTCAGAAAGCCACCAAACGTGCTCAAGATGACTACCACGTTATGGACAGACCAGAACAAGTCATTATTCTGCGCCTCAGAACAGGACACCATAGATTACGCAACCACATGTATACAAAATTCAATATTGGTGAAACAGCCATGTGCACATGTGGATTGGCGTCGCAGACAGCAGAGCACATACTCCAAGACTGCCCAAAATATTACAGATCTAGACAAACCTTCTGACCTAGAGAGACAACAGTGAAAGATAAACTCTATGGACCGCTGTGTGAACTAAAAAAGACAGTTAAATTCATACAAGAGACAACATTGCAGTTATAGACATATTTCAAGCGAACGAAAGAAGAAGAAGATTGGACTAAAAAAAAGTTAGTTACATATTCTGTACAGGACGTTGCAGTCAACCCCAGTATCTTTTGGTTGTTCGCGATGTCTTGGCAAGTTTATGTTCGGTAGTTTGCTATTGCTTTCTGAGCGACCCTGGACTAAGAAGAAGACAAATACTGAAATCCTACAAGATCTGAACATTGAATAAAACTGGCTCATTAAATTATAATGTTTCCGAAACTGAAATACTTTGGTCATATTAAATTAAAAATTGGTTTAGAAATAGCAGTGATGGGAGGCGTGGTTCCTGGTAGAAAAAGAAGGGGTCCACCATCAAGAAGATGAGCGCGGTACATTGCAGACCTCTTTAATATATGAGTGCATGAGACGAGAAAAACAGGAGATCGGTGGGTTTTTCGACGTGTCGCGATGGGAGAAACGTTCTGCAAAGGACTTGCTACATGATGATGATTGGGACTGTGTGCTAACTATATAAATAATCAAAGCCTTTGGGAGTAAGGAAACAACTGCAAGCATGTTGGTCTTAAAGACAGACTGATTAACGACGATAATGAGTAGAACCTCAAGTGGTAACTAAGTCGGAAATGGGGTGCAGCACCCAGATTGTTCACTATATGAACAGTCTAGCACCCTCAGCAGACTCCGTTAAAAAGGGACCGCATTTGACCTAGTTATTTGAATCTCGCGCATTTTTGGTACTCCGGTGTATCTCCCAGGCTGGTGAGGTAATTGGGCAAGAGAACCGACGCGAACCGGACACGCTTCCGGTTTATGGAGTTTAAACAGTCAAATTTTAATTATTAAAAGGTAAATTATATACGAAATAATAATAAAAAAAAAAACAATAACCATGTGTGTGTGTGTGTGTGTGTGTGTGTGTGTGTGTGTGTGTAAGTGTGTGTGGTTTATCTCCCGGGCTAGTGAGGCAACCGGGCAAGGCGAGCCGGCCACGCTTCCGGTGTTTTGGAGTTTAAAAAGTCAAACTTTAATTATTAATAGGTAAAGTATATACGAAATAATTTAAAGAACAATAACCGTGTGTGTGTGTGTGTGTGTGTGTGTGTGTGTGTGTGTGTGTGTGTGTGTGTGTTTTTGCGTGTATGCGCGCGTGCGTGTAGGGTAGGCCGACGTTTGGTGGAGCACACGTGTAATGGGCTCCTAGTCCCACTATTAGTCTTTGCCCAAAGTGGGCCACCAGACCCACAGCTACTGTGAGGAGGTGTGATGTTTGATGATCATCTCGGCCCCTGTCCAGATCAAGTGCAGTAAAGGCATTGGGGGAGGGGGTAGCGGTTACCCCAGACAATCTGGTTCCCCCGCCTCCCCCTCTTTTTTTGTGTGGACCCTTAGTCTCACTGTGAGCCATTGCCCACAGTGGTCCACCAGACCCACAGCTAATGTGAGGATATTGAAGAGTTTTGATCATTCTGGCATCCAACCATACCAAGTGCACTACTTGGCATGGGCAGCAAATGCACTTTGATCTTAGCCAAAAGATGGAAACGGGTAAGTAAATTGGCTGTTATCCATGTCACAATCTCATAAATACAGTTAGAACCTATTATGGGTTAGAAGTTGAAATACTATAGAAGAAATAGGATAGCATAAAGAAATAAGCTAATTAATATTGAAAAATTTCTTATTCCTAGATAATCTAACATTAATTATTGTTGTAATTATAAAATACTAGCTGACCCGGCCCGGCTTCGCCCAGGCCCTGGCGGGGATCTATCTATCTATCTATCTATCTATCTATCTATCTATCTATCTATCTATCTATCTATCTATCTATCTATCTATCTATCTATCTATCTATCTATCTATCTATCTATCTATCTATCTGTCTGTCTGTCTGTCTGTCTGTCTGTCTGTCTGTCTGTCTGTCTGTCTGTCTGTCTGTCTGTCTGTCTGTCTGTCTGTCTGACTCGGCCCGGCATCGTCCAGCTCCTGGTGGGGAGCATCTCGTTTAATTCATATAAGTAGTCATATAAGATCCCGTTCCCGACTATCTGTCTGTCTGACCCGGCCCGGCTTCGCCCAGCTCCTGGTGGGGAGCATCTAATTTAATTCATATAATTAGTCATATAAGCTCCCGTTCCCGACTATCTGTCTGTCTGTCTGTCTGACCCGGCCCGGCTTCACCCAGTCCCTGGTGGGGAGCATCTAATTTAATTCATATAAGTAGTCATATAAGTTCCCGTTCCCGACTGTCTGTCTGTCTGTCGACCCGGCTGTCTGTCTGTCTGTCTGTCGTTCTATCTACCTGCCCGTACGTCTCTCCCTCCGTCTATCCCACCCTCTCTATCTATCTATCTATCTATCTATCTATCTATCTATCTATCTATCTATCTATCTATCTATCTATCTATCTATCTATCTATCTATCTATCTATCTATCTATCTATCTATCTATCTATCTATCTATCTATCTATCTATCTAGCTAGCTAGCTAGCTAGCTATCTATAGCTTTTGATTTGATTTGATTTAGCCAGGGGACTTAACCTAAGATATAGCAATGCTACTAAAAGTTATATCCCTTTATAGAATATTTCTTATGTTAAGTCATGTAATTACAAAATGAAATTTTAGTAAGTAAATAGATGATTCCCCCCTAAGAAACTATCACAGTTGGTTGCACTGGAATGAAAGGAAGACGTGTAGAAAATTTCATCGTAATCGGATGTACCGTTATCGAACGCAGCAGCAAATACATCCCCAACCACAAACATACAGTCTCTTTTATAGATATAGATTCAATTGAAATAACAAACCTAATGACTTTTGTAAAATAATTGATAAAATATAAGAGATTAATAGTATGGTGAGTTATTTCCTCTGCCCATCCTTTTTCAATATTACGTCAAGGGATGTAACTCATGAAAAATAAATCGACTGGATTGTTGCGGTTTCTTCCCTTGGTTTAACAATAAATTGCTAATGTTTCAAAAGAAAAATAAAAGATAGCGGTTATTAGTGATCTGTAGAGGGTTGCAGTGGCTGAAGGGTAGAGAAGGGGTGCCAAAGATAATATCGAGGAGGTCACCGTGGCTGAATGGTGTAGTTGGCGTGGCAAAGTGACTAGTGAGGTCACCGGGGCTGAATAGTAGAGACAGGGTGGCAAAGTGACTAGCGAAGAGGTAATCGTGGCTGAATGATAAAGATGGGATGGCAAAGTGATTAGCAAAGAGGTCACCATGGCTGAATGGTGGAACTGAGGTGGCAAAGTTACTAGCGAAGCGTTCACCGTTGCTGAATAATAGAGATGGGGTGGCAAAGTGATTAGCGAAGACGTCACCATAGCTGAATGGTGGAGACGTGGTGGCAAAGTTACTAGCCAGGAGGTCACCGTAGCTGAATGGTAAAGCTGGGTGGCAAAGTGACTAGCTAAGAGGTCACAGTGGCTGAATCGTGGAGACGTGATGGCAAAGATACCAGTGAAGAGTCACGATGGCCGAATGTATGACTAGGTGGTTGCCGGGGTGAATGTAGAACCAGGTGGACTGTGTGGATTAGTATATGGCTCATAGGTCGGCGAGCTAGAGGGTATGACACAGTGATCGTCGTTGCAGAGTATATGACATAGTGATCGAAGGTGTGTGCTGATATCTGTGTTGTCACCAAGGATGGGCTCTGTCTGTAGTGGATGGGACTTAAAAACTATCATCATACCATTGGCAGTGTGGTAGAGATACAAGGCTCTTCATTGGGATGTATTATGGCGTAATTCATTCACACGATCACATATCTAAGGGCCACATCCAGGACGCGTGGATAATGGTTACATCTGGTCAAAGATTGAGTTGCTTCCAATTAGACGTGGTTAATGACTACAATCAAACTACGTGGGTAATAGTCACATCCGGTCAAAGATAGCGTTGCATCCGATCACACGTGGCTAATGGCTACGACCAGACCACGTGGGTAATGGTCACATCTGGTCAAAGATGGTGCTACATACGGTCACACGTGGTTAATAGCTACAGCCGAGACACGAGGGTAATGGCTACCACAGGACCCCTTGTGGGTGCTGCTTCCTGTCACATGAATAAGAATACTTCCGAGACACTTGGTTAAAGGTTACAGTCTTTCAAAAATGGCGTCGCATCCGGTCACATGTGCAATGGTACATCCGAAACACGAGGGTAATAGCTACCTCTAGTCAAAGTTGCAGTCACATCCGGTCACATGCATAAGGATACAGCCGAGAACAAGGGTAATGGTTACAACCGGTCAAAGATGGAGTTGCATCCGATCACATGTGTAATGGTACATCTGAGATACGAGGATAATGGCTACGACCGGACCACGTGGGGGAGCTGCTTTCTGTCACATGCATTAGGATTCATGCGGAACACGTGGATAATGGTTACAGCCGGTTAAAGATGGCGTCGCATCCGATCATATCTGTAAGAGTACATCCGAGACACGTGGTTAAGATGGATATTACAGAAAAAGGGTGTCCTATCGGGAGTCGAATCACGGGACCTAACTCGGGATGATCAGAAGCAAACATAAAAAATGTGTGTGTGTGTGTGTGTGTGTGTGTGTGTGTGTGTGTGTGTGTGTGTGTGTGGATGTGTGACTGATCGCCATTTTCTATTGCATACTGGCCTATGCGTGATTGTAGCAGTGAATCTAAAGAGTAAGGAAGTGTCTATTCATACCTGGAGTATGTATAAACTATTCGTTTATTCAAACCTCAGCTATATAAATTATCTGTTTATTCATAGCTGAACTATCACGTGATTTTTCTCGGTCCCGGAAACCCCGGCTGGTCACGTGACGTTTCCTTGGCGATAATTTCCTTCCTGCTTCCTGCGAACGACCATGTGCTCACATGCATCCAATGTGGACGAACATTTACAACGCAAATAGGCCTGATCAGCCACATTCGCTACCGCCATGGGTTGTAATTATGGCTTTTTGAATCACAGTGTAACAAACTATCGTCTGTCAAAACGGCATGGTGCCAATGTTACCCCACAATCTATGTACATCTTATTTTAAGGAAAAATTAAAATTGCTAAAAAAAAGTTTTTTTTGTCACTGTTTAAATTAACGGGGAGACCTAAATGTTTGTTTATTTCTTATACATAATTATATAAATTAATTTTAAAGTATGTTTTTTGATTTTGTTTCAGTTTTCGCAACTCTATCCGGAAAATAGAAAACCGAGCATGTCAAGTGAGCTCAAAACGCTACTTTCTGTACAGTCTTTGCCTGTTCGAGACATACAAAACATCGTGAGGCAAAATGACGGGCGCCTCCTGGCTGGTTGCCTCCGTCTTCAGCACCTTTCCTTTGCCAGAGCAGACTGTGGTCTCACTCGAGTTTAGATGTATAGACACGCACACACGTGTCTGCACATGCATGTATGTGTATACACATCTAGAGCACACTGGTTATTTTTCGGCGCCAGAAACTCGCCATCGCCCCTTCTCCTGTTAGTAGAAACAATTCCGCCACCTGAAGACCTGGAGTTGGACTTTTGCTGCATAGGTTATGTATTCACGAGCCATTGGGGTATTTAAGCAATATTGGGCGCTCACCCCAACACTGCGCCCCGGCTACATACAGAAAACATTTGGAACCATCAAGTCTAGCAAAAGTAGCACCACAATCATCACACTTATAAGGTTTCTGTCCTGTATGTATTCTATTGTGGACAATAAGACTATTAGATTGAGAAAAAGCAGCACTACAGTCTTCACACTTATAAGGTTTCTCTCCTGTGTGTGTTCTCATGTGATATTTCAAAATGCCAATCTGTCTGAATGCAGCTCCACAATCATTGCACTTAAAAAGTATCTCACCAATGTTCACAGCCATTGTTGCTTCTATATTAATGTTCACAGCCATTGCTGATTCTATGTTATTGTTCACAGTCATTGCTACTTCTATATTATTGTTCACAACCATTGCTGATTCTATGTTTCTGCTCTCAGCTATTGCTGATTCAATGTTACTGCTTATAGACATTACTGATTCTATGTTATTGTTAACAACCATGCTGCAACAATCTGCCTTGTCCAACATTGTGCTGGATCCCTGACTCTGGTCCTCCCACAATTCATCTGACAGCTCTTATTTGAAATTTATGTTACCATGCACCATCTTATTCTCCATTTATGAATGTCTGTTCTTGTGTGAAGAGGGATCAACAACTCTGGAAACAAGGACATGTTTCAAAACGTCGCCATCTTCTCCATCAATGTCCCACAACGGCGGAAGTTCTTCCTGGAGATATTTCTTGGTTCTCCGAAACTCCATTGAATGGTCTCAAACCACTGAGCCAGTAACAGCTAAATTAATTATAACGGGCAGGATCACATTGAGAAAGAGGAACTTAGTATCCTTTATCTGTTTGGGGTTGTCCAAACAACTACCATACATCTGATATATTTATTATTTAAATTAAATTTTGAAACATCGAAAAAAATTGAGTCTGATTGTGTGTTGGGATTGATGTGTGTTGTGTTTAAAGTTAGTGTCAGTTAGTTAGTTAGTCTGTCCTCTTGAGCTCAAGGCGGCGCATGGGGTGGAAGACATAGCTCTCCATGCCTGGCGGTTCGCTGCCACCTGTTGTAGGTCTTGGATGTTTATTTAGCCGTTGAATGAGCCTTCTCTGATGATGGTTCTACGCAGGGTCTCTCTTGGTCTTCTCTGTTTCCGTTTTCGCTACCGGTGTCCATATGAGGGCTTGGTAGGGGAGTCTTGTCCATTCTGAGTATATGGCCGATGTAGCGGTGTAACTCAGACTCACTCATTTACTCTCTAAACCACACTAACTCACTCTATTTCTCGCACACACAGACAAGTACACAGACACACCCTCTCTCTCTCTCTCTCTCTCTCTCTCTCTCTCTCTCTCTCTCTCTCTCTCTCTCTCACTCATTGAACAATCAATAACATTAGATATGCAGATGATACAGTATTGATTGTAGACAATGAGCAGGATCTGCAACAACTTGTTACAATTAGCAATAAAAATCTGATGGGAGATGCCTTGAAGAGATTAGAACAATTATCGCCATGGCGAAAGTAGCCTTTAGCAAGATGAAAAACATACTAACAAAAAGATGTCAATTGAAACGAGAACAAGAGTGTTGAGGGGCTAAATAGAGCCTGTTCTTTTGTATGGATGTGAAACTTGGACAGTGAACAGTCACGCTGAAAAACATCTGATGGCTGGAGATATGTGGTTTCTGAGAAAAATGCAAAGAATACCATGGACACTGACCCATCAGTATAGATCACAATGTCACCTTGATGTCTATTACTCTGGATCAGTTGTTGCACCTCAAACTCTGTGCGGCACGCTGCCCATTCTCTGACCCAGTGTTACTATTACATTGTACCAGTCCGTCCTGTTTGCCGGTACGTACGAAACTACTCTTTTTTCACGATTGATGGTCTCTAGATCACAAATTTGACTATAGATATTTCATCCTGTGCCATCCTCAAAGCATTAAGACTACACCTGCCTTCACCGCCAAAGCCTCCACATGATCGATAAAAGACATTCACTTGCCGAAGGTGATACTCCTTGTTGTGTCCACCTATGGTGCCCACCATGGTGGGTGGGTGAAGAGTCTTCCTGCTGGTTTAGACCATCTCTGTGATCGATGGCGCCCCAAGAGCAAAGATTAATCATAACTGAATGCTTCACGGGCTCTTATAGCCCTGACTGTTAGTTATTTACCGTAGTTAGTTATTCGAGGTTCCAACTTCACGGCAACGCGTCGTCCCCATTATGCCCCGTTCCCGTGTCAGCGAATATCACACAAAATGCTCCCCACTGTCCAATGTGAAAAGTGGAACAGACAGGAGTCTCGGCAATCCAACAGCCCGCACAGGTACACTGTGCACTAATGCCGCCGTCAGGATGTCAACACAAAATTCATCCACGAATACCACCGTTCATCGTTGATGGACTCGGCAGTCACCAGAAAGACCTCCTTGACCCGGGTTGTCTCACATGGCTTGGTCTATAGCCCTGACTGTTCTGGGTTTAGGTATCAGTACAGAGCAGGGCAGGTGGTCGCTTCTATAATCCCCAAGGACACTCCATTTTATGTGTTACATTTTATGTGATACAAGTGCCAGGTCGATGGCGGTGTCAGGGTCCCCCAGTCTCATTGCCTGCCTAGTTGGTGTCCCATCATTTAGACAGACAACATCCGTCTCAAGCGAGGCCTCAGCAAGAACAGTGCCCGGTATGTTCTCTCCCGACCTGTCCCAATCTGTCCCACTCGCTAATTGAAGTAGCCACATAACAGATGCCTGGTAAATGAAGAACAAATAAGTTGATATCAACCAGTGCTGGTCTGATGATCTCGCTTTTGGCAGCAAACAGTGTTTCCTTGGGTTTGTGTGTTTTGTGTTGGTTGCATGTGTCTTTATCTTGCTGCACAAGAACCTGCACACTTGTCTTTCTGTTCTTATCTGTCCTCTACTTTTGGTGTCTTGGGAAAGGCGATTAGCCAACCGAACACGAGTTCTCTCTCTCTCTCTCTCTCTCTCTCTCTCTCTCTCTCTCTCTCTCTCTCTCTCTCTCTCTCTCTCTTGTCTTTATCACTTTGTTATGTCTTTCAACACATCTTTCTCATATCTCTGTCTCTCACACTATCTTCGTTATCTATCTCCCTCCTCTCTCTTTTCAACCTGCTTCACATATACCAGGTTTTCCGGGACTTTATGTGCGTACATTTCCTTGTTTATTTGTTAATTCATCAGGCCAGTAAGTCGGAAGCCTGGTGTTTGAATTGCCTAATCATGTCTCTCTGAGGGGACGCATAATACTGTCAGCTTGGACCGGAATTATGAGGACATAAATAGCAGGAAATAGTAGGTCGGTAATGTAAACAACGATGGAAGCCTGTAAACAGTAAGTGTACAGAAACGCAAGTTAACCATTCTTGAACTCGCCTGGGGACACAATTATTTTTATTGAGGATACAAATCTGGAAAATTATTCTTGATATTTAAACAGCCATACTTCAGCTATGTATAAAGTATCCGTTTATTCATACTTCAGCTATGTGTAAATTATCCGTTTATTCATACTTCAGCTATGTATAAATTAACCGTTTATTCATACTCCAGCTATGTATAAACTCTCCCAAAGAGTAATGCGCACTCAGAAGACCAGATACAATTACCGAGGCGACCATGAGGTGACCTGAAACAATTCCACAAGCGACTATATCGCGTCAATGGGCCACGACCTTAGCACGTGATTGTATCAAGTTCAGAATGTCCAGACAGTGTATAATATTCTGCTGAGTCATGATTCTACGTCAGCAGATAGCGTGTAAAAAAACGTGTAGCATTCGCCGTATTGAAGTACCGTTCTCTGTGAGCAGCAACTAGATCACCATGTGGCAAGTCGCTACTATTAAGTTGGCTGTTGATAAATCTTTCAAATTTTCGTTGTGGTTCTCCAAGTAGGCATACGGTTAACCTAACAATACTAGTATAATACAGGGTATACACGGTGCTAGACGCATATAACTGAAAAGACAAGATATTTCGTAATATATCATGGTAGACTGGGTCGACCTGGAATTGCGCTGGCATTAGAACTTGTGAACACAGCGCTATGGTGGTACCGTAATAATATAGGTAGTAGTGTGTATTCGTAGGGGAAGGTGAAAGTGTCTTGCTGGGTCTACATACCCATTATCGATAGTAATATATGGACTGTTTAACCTGGGGTGCATGTCAGACATAGAGCTAGTATTTATAATATGTATTTCTATAACGCTGTTATAGTACCTTATTCTTATCTATGTTTTGCAGATACCAATGTCCAAGGAAAACTAATGAGAAAACTGTTCATAATAAGAGTGGAACCACACAGCTATTGCATGGCGTGTCTTAATGTCCCACCCAATCAAGAAGCCCAAAATTCATTCATTCATTCATTCTTGTGATAATGGTGGTGGTGGTAGTTTTGCGGACCTTGTAACGGTTCGATTGCAGGATGTACTACAACAGAACGTCACCAAAGAGGAAATAATCATATTAAACCTCAGTAGATTTGAGGAGTGCACCCTCGACTATAATCCCCACCCAACGTCGAGCGATCATTGTCACCACTGACAACCTTAACCTTTAGTCAATCAACACTTGCAGACGAGTCTTTAACACCTGCTTAAAGACAAGATGGTTGTAATATACTTGCAGTCATGAGTTCAATAGCTTACCAGTCCACAATACGAAGAAAACTATGGTGCATGTGAGGAGACTGAATATATATATATATATATATATATATATATATATATATATATATATATATATATATATATATATATATATCGTTATTATTATGGCTTCACAGACTGTGGTTCACAGTGACTACAACGCAAGTAACATTGCGCCCTCTACACTATCTATTTTAGTATGTTGAGAGGTCATGGAGCGAGCATGACCCACATTCCCCAACCCAGCTCAAAGATACAACGAGCGGGTAGTAGATCGTATAGTCGCGCCATACGGCTAGCCGTGTCAGCGCAATCTGAACCACTTGACCTAAGAAACTGGCCGAAACCGGTTTTACATGTGGCTCAAAAACTAGTACATAAATCCTAGGCTGGTAACAGTCGCTCATTGTAATCCAAAGATTGCTACAGACCTCAAGACTGTGCCTGCTAAGTGTGTCTACACGATTTGTAATGGTGAGACTGTTAGACCAGTAGACGCTGGTGATAAGGCCTTGTTTGTCTCATCCTACAGAGGAACGACCACGCTACACATCAGCCGATTCTTTGGGCCGTCCGACAAGACGTTTTCTACCAACATGGGAATGACACTTACTCGTCAAGACTATGAACAGGTGATCGCTATGCAGCGCGAGATCCTAGGTGACTTTGATCGACTCCATCAAGTTAACCAAGTCAGTAACCAAGTCAAATAAATCACTAACCAAAGCAATCAAGTCAGTAACCAAAGCACTCAAGGCAGTGCTCAAGTCAAACAGGGTACTAACAGAAGCAAACAAGTCAGTAACCAAAACACTCAAGTTAGTGCTCAAGTCAAACAGGGTACTACACGAAGCCACCAAGTAGACACATAATATACCGCCAGTTTTTACCCCAGCTACAGTCAGATGTATGATGACCCTAGTAACCAGATTTGTTGTGAGCCCAATACCCAGATGTTTGATGTGTCTCACACCCAGGTGTTTGATGTGCCCAACACTCAGATGCTTGATGCCCCGTTTGTCTACAATACTCAGATGTCAGCCCACCAATCTGGAGACCAGTATTATGACTACACGCCAATTGACAGATACTTACCAGGCTACCAGTCGGAAGAACTAACCTACTCAGACAATGGTGTGAAGAAACCCAGAAACAACATACATTGTGTATAGCTCTTTATGTGAAAATAAAATGTTGTGATCATACTATGTATACCAGCTCATATTGCAAAATCCATTTCGTATCATGACATTATGCGTTTATGTCCTTGTAAAATATATACTGTAAATAGTGTAAATAAACAGGTATATATTATAACTACGTCTTGATTGTTGATATTTGTAAGTGTTGGCGGTGTATATAGTTGTCATGTGCTTAGAAAGTGGTACATATTGATGACAAATTCAAGAAATATGTCAGCAAAACTAAAGAAACGGGTGAACCAAAGTAGGAATAATACTGTCCAAATACAGAAATATAGTGACCAAACGTATAAATATCTCAGCCATATATAAGTAGGAAAATGTATCAGCCACATGGGAAAAATATTGCTGAAGTAAAGAAATATCTCATCCAAACCTATAAAAAGTAGGAAAAAAATTGTTACCGAAAGGGAAAAATATTGGTCAAACTTATAAATACTTCGTCCAAACTTAAAAAAGTAGGAAAATTTGTTAACCAAATGGGAAAAAATGTTGATCAAATTAGGAAATATCTCGTCCAAATTTATGAAAAGTAGGACATTTTATAACCAAACGGGAAAAATATTTGCCAAGTAAAGAAATATCGCATCCAAATTTATGAAAAGCAGGACAATTGTTAACCAATGGGGAAACATTTTGGCCAAGGAAACACATATTTCAACCAAACTTTTAATATCTCATGCAAACTTATAAAAAGTAGGAGAATTTGTTGACCACATGGGGGAAATATCTCACTTTGTCATTCCACATCCTCAATACTGTCAAGTCGCCAACCAACTAACAGTGTCTGCTATAAAGTCGGCCTTTCTTAAAACCACGTATACCTTATTGACCCCTTGAATACCATATACCACATCTTCTAACCGACTTTCAACGTTTCTTACCACTTAACACTAGCATTCTCTTTGATTACAACACAACCGGTTTTCTACTGACTGGGCAAATTGTCCAACCTACTTCAGATAATCATCTATCCCCTATGCAAATAACAGCTGTATTTCAGAAAATGAAAAGTATCTTACGCAATAAGTCAATATCGCTAAATGAAAAAATATAATTCCAACAATAACATTGTACAAAAATTAAAAATAAAATTTCTGCATGAAACATTTAAATTGAAAACAATAAAGAGAACTATATACACTACAAAGCATCATCGACACACACAACATCACAGACGAATTCATGCATATACACCCCGACAGTAGAGAAACGACACATACAAACAAAACACACAACAGACCACCCAAATTAGACAGGATTTACACACCCGCAACACACCACATCAAACAAACCAAACACCTACTGAAAACACTAGATTACACAGACCACAAAGGCATACTAGTACACGTCAGCAGAAACAGCACAGACACGCAGCCATACAAGCGATCACCACACTGGAAATTTAACAACACACCCCTGAAACACACATATGTAGAATACATGACATGGCTCATACACACATACACTGACAATACACCGACTGAGAACGTCACACAATACTGGGCCTTGTGAAACAACACCATATGAAACAGAACACAACATTTAGCATCTATGATCCATAAAGATAGACTAAGATAGGAGCGCATCATACAGACACCCATACGACTAACAAAACATACAGGGATTCACTTCACTTATACACACTAGAAATACAACTAGAAGACCACCAAAAGCACATACATCTGGGTGCTCTTCTTAGAGCAAAACTCAATACAATTACACAAGAGAAACCCAGCAGACAACACACAGTAATAGAACAGAATATACAGCATAACAGACAGATAAGCAAACTATCAGACATGCAGGGAAACATGCAGACAGAAACACCACACACAGAAACTGCTTTCCAGCAACACTACACACATCTATTCACAGCAGAGGCAGTCGACACACAGATACAAGACAACTTCTTACAGTACACAAACTAATTACCTGACACAGACAGAGATATACTGGACACAGAATTTACACTGACAGACATAACATGGGCACTGAGCACACTGAACAAAGACAAAACACCAGGACCAGACGGTTTGACAGTAGAATTCTACCAACATTTCGTTCCTATCCTAGGCAATCTTCTCATCAAAGTCTGTCAGGAAGCCTTTGACAAACAACAACTTCCTGACAGCTGCAACATGTCCTACATCACACTCATACCCAAAGATAACACCGACAAAACACAGCTTAACAACTACAGACCAATTTCCTTACTCAACACAGACTACAAGAAACTTGCCAAACCACTCACCAATAAACTTAAACATGTCATGCCAACACTAATACACCCAGACCAACAGTGCAGTGTCAAACACAGAAATATACACCACCATACCCACCTCATTAGAGACATAATCACCTACACACACAGGAAAGACTGTCCATCCTCCATCTTATCCTTGAATCAAGAGAAGGCCTTCGACATAATTTCCCACACTTACCTGCATAGAACACTAGAACACTGTAACATAGGACAGTACTACAGGCAGTGAATATAGATCTTGTATAAAAATCCTGAGAGCAAAATGTTTGTGAACACTTCATTGACAGCCAGCTTCAGGCTTACGATATCTGTAAGGCAAGGATGTCCCTTACCACCCCTCTTGTAAGTGCTGATCCTGGAGCCTTTATTAGAGAAGATAAGACAATACACTAGTATTGCAGGGTGTCACGAATTTGCAGCCTTTACTTCCCAGAACAATTTTCGGTTCACTTTTGATGGGCCATGTAGAGGATCAACAGACGAACAAAACTGTTTTCTCTATATTCAAGGCTATACTGTCTTGACGTAAGCTTGCAAAACCGGCAAGTAAACAAACCACCAGGAATGGCTTTCTATTTGGGAAGTTAATTAGACACCAGTACCGGTCACCCCCAGAGGTTATCAATCCAGCCAGACTGGAGGGCAGACTCAGGGGACTGAATAGTAATTAAAACCAACCAGGCATGACGCAAGCAAACCTGGTTTACCAACAGAGTTGTAAACTGGCTGTTGACCACGAGAACCTAATTGTTCCCTTGACATGACACCTGATAAGAATAGCTAGGAAATCTCCCAACCGCGATGGCTGACCCCATCTGGTAGAGACTAGAGGCGCAAGGTGTGAAATCACTGATAAGACTCAGTGGGCTAATAATTGTCAGACCCACAGGTGTGAAGGCTAGTGTGCATGCATAAAGAATTTTTATGACTGGACAGACTTGGAGTTAATTGCAATTAACGTCAGGGGGAGATAAGAAGAATTTATGAATGGAATTCCGGGGAGATAAGTGTCTACTGCTAGGCTAGGTATAAAAACCCCTGCTAGACTTTTTCCCTTTAGATTAAGTCTGACTTCAGAACAGGTATGCAGCCAGCTCAATGTCTGTAGTCATATGCATGATTATTATGTTAGCTTCTAGGAAGGATTTCTTAGTAACTAGTCCCTTAGTAAGTCTCTTAGTCTCTTAGATGGATGGACCGATTTTCAGTCTATATCTGATCTAGGTTATTTCAAGAACTATCTTTGGCGTAGGTTACTTGAGTGTTCTTTCTAAGTTATGTGTTCAATATCATTGTGCTTCATGTATTACTCTTCTGAGAAGTAGAAACTTGTGAAAGGCATATCATTGTCTGGGTTTACTTTTAGGTGTCTTGGTAGATGCTTGTCATTTCTTTGTACACTATCCTAGTTGCCTTTTGGTGTGTGCATTTGTTGTACAGAATATAGTCAACTGACTATTTATTTAATTCTTACAACAGCAGTAACTAAGTGGTGATTAAACCGGGCAGCTCAGCAAATATGGCTGGTCTGTGTGGTCACTTCAATTAGACTTGTTGTATATCTCATTTTGTAGCTATACAATATTAGTTCTCATTAGTAATGCCTGATGCTATTATGTTGAGTATCATTATATGTCCATCTTGAAGTAATATAATGTTTACGGATATGTTGGATGTATGTATGTGTAATTTCATATGAATATACGATGCTAGGAATATACTTCGTACATATTCTTTTTGTGTATATACGTCTCATTTCGAATACCTACAAACTAACTAGTGCATTATGCTATTATGTTAAAGTATCATAATATGTCTAGTTTAATTAATGTTTTATGGGTATTTCATGTTTGGTATATTGATTTGTCATATGCAAGCCTACCAATATGAAGTGTTATATTATGGTGTGCGCATTGGCACACTAACCATCGATTGCATTTGTAGCAGAGGTGTAATGGTACAGACATTACCCACAAGTGTTATGGGGTATATGGTGCTAAACCTTTTTCATCATATGGTGGAGGGTAATTCACGGAAGTCTGGCACAGCTACTGGTCCCGGCTTGTAAGCCCGGATGATCAGGCATTATTATAATACCATTACCGATCCTGTGAGCTGCTAAACCAACTTGGGACGGAGCGGCTGTACGACACAGAATTTCTGTATTAGCGACATGGACATGGGGCGGCAGAAATGTAATCATTACAGGCGTGTGAGACAATTGAAAAGCCCGTCCCAGACTAAAGACAGTAGGGAGAAGGAGGATGGTGAACGCAGTAGAGCTGAAAGATAAACTTGGCCAGACTGGTCATTGTATATGTTTGTGTTATGATATGTTTTAATTAGGATTGCGCTGATGTAGAACTGATATAACACATTCTTGACTTTCTTTCAAGCTCTCACAAGGAGCACCTATGTTGTAGATCTCAAGAACGAGTGACGACTTGGAGTGTCAGGACTGACAGGATCGTCAGAATACCGGCAAGCTGTTTCTTTTTGTTGCTACTGGAGAGTGGGGATCTGGACCACATATCCAGATAGTTCAAGTAAAAGTTATGTAATGTTTGTCATCAATATCAATATGTATATGATTTCATCATCCTCATATTGAACCATCAGATGTCTATGATTATGATTAATAAATAAATGTTGTAGTATTGTAACTCATAGTTCGGTCGTTATATTTTAATTCCAATTGTGCATACGTGTTGTGTGTGTACATTGGTGGGGGTTCACTTACACACCAAGGAAAGGAGCAGTCAGGGAGAAAAACCTGTACTAGGATAGTTGTCCTTAAACCTTAATTCAGACGTAAAAATCTATTTTAGCTAACCGTCTCTTTCCCATTCCTTGGCGAATATTCAGCTCAGTTCATTTCATTTTGTAACGAGCCACTTGGAGCTGTACGTTGGATATTCATGGGCCTAATCTATAGTTCAGCCATATCGATTTTGTCCCTAGTCAGTTTCTGACTATTTGGGGCTGCTCGCCAGTAACTAATACTTTCACCTAGCCGGTGTTTGCACCCCGACTTCTGACACAGGGGATAGAAGAGCAGAAGCTCATCATTTATGCAGATGACACTGCCTTCTTTATCATTAGCAACACATCTATAAGAACCATACTCCACACCGGTACCCATTTTGGAAAAGGCAGTGGAGCCAAAGTTAATGTACAGAAATCCCAGATAATGGGCATGGGGAAGTGGAAACAAAAGTCTGATTTCCCTCCAGATCTGAGACACACCGACACAATGAAGCTGTATGGGATCATATTTCCACGTGATCCCACAGAAATACACACACAGACGTGGCACGCACTCACCCAACAGATCACAGACATGTTACACGGGTATAGGTACAAAACATTCACACTTTTTGGTAGAAGCACAATAGTCAACACATACATCATACCTAAAATAATATACTTAGCTACAGTACTTGACCCTCCCAAACAGACCATGACAAACATAAACAAACAAATCAGACACTTCATCTTCACCAACACAATACACAGCATACAACACAAAACACTCATACAAGACACACACACACACACACACACACACACACACACACACACACACACACACACAAAACAAGGGGGAGGGATTGCACTAAAGGACATCCACACAAAAATACTGTCACTTAGAATCAGTCACATAGGTAAAATCATCAGACACCAAGAACAGCACAGACTAGCATTATATTACATAGCACACAGCATAAAACACCTCACACCTCTTAACAATGCAGCTGCACACTACCAGGGAACACTGCAAACATTCTATCAGACATGCATACGGGCAATACAAGGACATGAACAGTTAATACAGCAAAAACACACAATATACAAACAGTTAGCTAAAGAGCGCTATAAATGAACTTGCATCTGGCAAGGCTCCAGGTAAGGATGGGATTCCAATAGAGGTTATCAGGAGTGGGCAAGACACACTCACTATACAGATCCACCAGCTAATAGAGCTATGCTGGCGTGAAGGACAAGTCCCACAGGATTTCAAAGATTCAAGCATCATAACACTGTACAAGAACAAGGGCGATAGGAGCGACTGCAACAACTATAGGGGTATCTCACTTCTGTGTATTGTTGGAAAAGTATTTGCCAGAATTGTTCTGCGCAGACTTCAAGTCCTAGGAGATCAAGTCTACCCCGAATCACAGTGTGGCTTTCGACAGAACCGGTCTACCACTGATATGATATTCTCATTGCGACAAATGCAAGAAAAATGCCGTGAACAGAATCAACCACTGTTTATTGCCTTCATCGACCTCACAAAGGCATTTGATTTGGTCAGTCGTGAGGGTCTGTTCAAGGCACTAAAGAAGATTGGCTGCCCACCAACTCTTCTGTCCATTGTGGAATCGTTCCACACAGGCATGAAGGGTATAATCAAGTTTGATGGTGCAACTTCTGAAGAATTTGAAATCAAGAGTGGAGTTAAGCAAGGTTGTGTACTAGCTCCCACCCTCTTTGGAATATACTTTTCACTTCTACTGAAATATGCATTTCGTGATCAGGATGGTGGTATATACATTCACTCACGCTCAGATGGCGGCCTCTACAATGCTCAGAGATTGAAGGCTAAGACCAAAATTAGGAGGGTACTGATCAGAGAGTTGCTTTTTGCAGATGATGCTGCAGTTACGACCCACTCTGAGGAAGAATTGCAATGTCTACTATCTGCATTCTCCAATGCTTGTTCTGAATTTGGTTTAACAATTAGCAAAAAGAAGACACAGATTATGTCACAAGGTGCACATGGGGTACCATCAATCTTTATTGACGACGCCGAACTAGAGATAGTAGACCATTTTACATATCTAGGATCAGTGGTAAATAGCAAATTATCCCTAGATCAGGAAATCAACATCCGGATTGGTAAGGCAGCAACAACAATGAACAGGTTAAGAAAAAGAGTCTGGGAGAACAGGAAGCTTACTGCCAAAACAAAAGTCCTTGTCTATCAAGCCTGTGTCCTTAGTACTCTTCTCTATGGCAGTGAAACCTGGACAACTTACTCACACCAAGAGAACAATTTAAACAGCTTTCATATGCGGTGTCTGCGAAGAATTCTTGGTATTAAGTGGCAAGACAAAATCACAAATACTGAAGTATTGGAAAGATCAGGTTGTGTGACAGTTTATTCCATGCTCAGTCTTCGTAGACTTAGATGGATAGGACATCTTAGGAGGATGGATGATGGTAGAATACCAAAGGATATCTTTTTTGGTGAATTACAGATGGGTAAGAGATCTCAGGGTCGGCCTCTACTACGATACAAAGATGTGTGTAAGCGGGACATGATTGATACAGGCATTGATAATGCACATTGGGAGCAAGTCGCCGCTGAACGTGTTGCATGGAGGGCAAATATCAGAAATGGAATAAAGTCAAAGGAGAAAATTATTGCAGAAAAGTCACACACCAAGCGTTTGAGACGTAAGATGGTGCATGATGGTGGAAATGACCACGTGTTCACATGCACCCACTGTGAACGGACATTTACAGCGCAAATTGGCCTTATCAGTCACACTCGCTACCGCCATAGTTAAAAGTTATTATGCCTTTTTAAAGCACAAACTATCGTCTGTCAAGACGGCAAGGTGCCAATGAGCTAAAGAGCAAGCACCATCACTAAAACTTTGAATCAAAAGAGGACACAAATACTTCATGTCTGACTTCACATACACTTTTCAATCTTACACACCAAACACATAACACCAAAAGCTAGGGAAATCACATATAGGTTATTATACATCATGACTCCCACAACACAGGTAGAAACACACAGATCCAAACAAACATCACAATGCCAGTTATGTAGAAACAACACACAAGAGACGGAGGAACACATATATTATAATGTCCAACAATTACAGCCACACGCGAAGCACTCAAAAAACTCATATAAACACACAAAGGCAAACAAACCGACACATACAAAGCAATATTCCTCAACACTATACCAAAGACAGCAAAAGACATACATACAACACTACTCATAGCTATTTCTTACTACATCTAATATGGACATGCAGAAACTCGGCCAGATACAAACACCGCACATATAACACACACTTAATTTCTTTTAATTTCTTTTTTTACATACTTAATTTCTTTTTTAATTTCTTTTTACTTTAATTTCTTTTTTCTTTAGCAAATGAATATAAAATCACATATGGTCACGAAGACCAATGGGTAATCTCTGATGCTGTAAACAATTTGTGTAAATATAAATGTTTGTTTATTTTTTTTTTTTTTGTAAAGGACCAAAGGGAAAAAGTGAATGAACCCTTACAGTTGAAGGGGGAAAACAAGGAGAAAAGATAACTATCTCCCTTTATTCCTATTATTATTAATAAATGGATGTTGCAATTTTATGTAATTGCTATGCCATATTACCACCATTGCTAAGATAATCATCTTAGTAAATGGAAGCATATCTTTATTATATTTTTATCATTATTATCATTATTATTTTTACTTTTATTATTCTTAGTATCATTATTTTTACCATTATTATTATTATATTACTTCATCTCTCATGTGCCCCCTTTGCTTATGGTTGTTGTTGCCTTTGATGTTACCCTCACCGGTTGTCTCTAACAGTTATCCTGCCTTTACCATCATTACCAGGTATGGCGATGAGGGCATCGGTGGAGTGGAACTTATAGGTGAGAGTATGGTAAGGGAAAGAAAAATGGGAAGTTTTTTCTCTTTGTTACCCCCCCCCCCCCCTTCACATCTAAATATGTTCAAGGAGTAAAATATACATATGTCACATACACGCCCACATGCAACGCTCTGTTAATACACGCACACAAATACTGAACACACAGGACGCATGTAACAACACGAAAAATACAAATGTAATCACTACCTTATCTGCATTGTAAATATTATCACTACCAACCATTATTACTAGTATACTCTTTCATCCTCCTTTCCGACCATTTTGATACTGTTGTTGTTGATGTTGCTGCCGCCCTCACCGGTCGGTCCTTACAAGTTTACTGCCATTGTCATCATTATCGAGTGGTGGTGATGGTATTGGTGGGGTTGGAGCCATAGGTGAGGGGGGGGGGGTGGCAGCAGGGGAAGTAATAATGGTTTACTATTGTTTTGTTGTTGTTTTGTGTTTGTTTTGGTTTACCCCCCCCCCCCCCCATTTCAAATGTAAAATTTTTGCAATAAATAAAATGTAAAATTTGCGCATATGTCACCTACACATCTACATGCAAAGCTCTGTAAAAACACGAACAATGCACATTGCAACAATTTTAACACTCAACAAAAGTTGTAAAAAAATTTTTTTTTTAATGCCTTATTGCAGTTGGTCTGGTCAGGGGCCGAGATGATCATCAAACATCACAGCTCCTCACAGTAGCTGTGGGTCTGGTGGACCACTGTGGGCAAAGGCTAATAGTGGGACTAGGAGCCCATTCAGTTGCTCCTCCACTTCACGTCGGCCTACCCCGCACACACACACACACACACACACACACACACACACACGGTTATTCTTTAAAAATTAGTTTGTACATAATTTACCTTTACGACGCAGATGTTTTTTGAAGGCACCAGGGCCAGGTTCTATACTGGCCAAGACCTACCAATATGTTCTAGTCGTGGGTACTGGGCAGCAGGTCGCTTCGGGGTCCTGACTAACGTAGTAGGTTCGCTGACTCTTCCGAAGTCGGAGAGTATCTGCCTGCATGGCGAGGAACCACCAGTCTGCACACCAGTAAGCCAGACATGTGACAACAGATACTCACGCAAACCTCAGTCCGGTATGACATCACACTGATATTGGACAACAGGATGTCTTCATCTGACATAGAGGACTTCACGCTGGAGTTCAGAGCCAGCGAACGCCAGCAAGCAAGGAAGCAGCATTTACCTTTTAATAAGTAAAGTTTGACTTTTTAAACCCCAAACACCGGAAGTGTGCCTGGTTCGCGCCGATTTGCCTTGTTCGGTCGCCTCACCAGCCCGGGAGACACATCGGAAGTTCCAAAGACAACCGGAAGTACCAAAAACGCGTGAGATTCAAATAACTAGGTTAAATGCGGTCCATTTTTGAGGGGGTCCGATGGGGGTGCTAAACTCTTCATATAGTTAAAAAAATCGGGGTTACTGCACCCCATTTCCGACTTAGTTACTACCTGACGTACTAATTTAAATTACGTACAAGCGAGACATGAAAATAGATACCACAAACTGGGAGGAAAAGGCTTCTAGTAGGTCTTCTTTTTGTTCGCTTGAAATTTGTCTATATCTGCAATGTCTATTGTGTGAATTTAACTGTCATTTTTGTTAGTTCACTCTGTGGTCCATAGAGTTTATCTTCCACTGTTGTTTCTCTAGGTCAGAAGGTTTGCCTTGGTAATATATTTTGGGCAGTCTTAGAATATTTGATCTGCTGTCTGCGGCGCCACACCACACCACATGTATTTATCGTTGATTCGTAAATATGTAATTTATATGCATGTCGTTACGTAATCTATTGGCTTCTAATAATAACACGCGAAGATGAACAGTAAAGGACCATCTTGAGTTAAATGAAAGAAAAATGGGAGAATAACTCACCGAAAAGAACGCTGTACGACTGCAGGCTTCGTGTGTATAGTTAGTTAGTTAGTTAGTTAGTCGCGGTTCCAACCTCACAGCAACGGGTCGTCCCCATTTTGCTCCGTTCCTGTGCCAGTTAATATCACACAAATCGCCTCCCACTGCCCAATGTGAAAAGTGGAAAAGACAGGAGTCTCGACAAACAACAGCCCACACAGATATAACTGTGTATATTACGCATCAATCCATATTCAGATATAACTGAAGGGGGTTATTTTAAATTACTGTTAGGTAAAATACTTTATTGAGAATGCGTTAACCATTATTCGGAAACCGTGCACAAAGGATGTACATTATTTACACAACTGGCTGAAAAGTAAAAATAAGTACAGTAAGGCTCCGTTTGCAAGCTCACTATTTATATGTATCAGACTCATATTTTATAGACCAATAGGCTCTCAGCAGATGAAGTAAGGCCTATAAAAGGTATACAAATGACTCAACGTCAACTGTACGTTTTTTTATCCAATATGTAACATACTAAGAGGAATGCAAGCTATTTCAACGTTAGTTAACACAGGTGTACAAAAGGTCACACACACCAGTGGTTCGCGTCACAATCAAAAGTTCACAAAAACGTCAACAAAGGATAGTCGTCATTGATGTAAATGTCACCAAACGAGCACGTTAGAATTAGTTGACTGTACGTTGACTGTACATTGAAGTACACTTGTTGCTAATGGCGCGGTGGAGGTGACAGCTTCGAATCCCGATGTTGTCTAGCGTGTCATCTAATATCTATTTCTTTCCTTTACTTTTATTTATGTGTGTTGATCAATGCATGTACAATCATTTCCCACTCTATTTCACTGACCACAAGGGTTGAACAAGAATTGTTGCACATAATGGAACTATCAGTATTCACAGTACCGGCTTCTAAAATGTATTATCATGCTGTTGGTTGGGCCATATGCTTCTGCGATGCTCACACCGAAAGGCCTGCTATTTAACTTTATCATTAATATTCTTTCTGACACTGCCCGGTATCCTGTGATATATTTTGATCTGAAAAGCATCTCGATGATCTGGATGCTGACGACATTGTCCTGCTGTCTCAGACACGAAATCAGATACAGTATATACTAACAACATTTTATGTGAGGTCACAACTATTAGGTTTAGAAAATCTGAGGGGAAAGACAAAGGTGTTTAGAATAATTAAAATCAAATTATAACATAATCTCATGACATAATAACATAATATGAAGGCTAATAGACTACAATGGCTGGGGCATATAGAAAGAATGGAAGATAATAGGGAAACAAAACTCGCTTACACTCAGGAAATAAATGACCGTAGACCCCGAGGTAGACCAAGAAGACGGTGGAGAGATAATACATGTACAGACCTACAAGCACTTGGAATCAACGACTGGCAAGAGAAGGTCCACCAGAGAGACGAATGGAGACGGATTGTATTTGCAGCAAAGAACCTCAATGGCTCGGAACGCTGAAGAAGAAGAAGAAGAATAACATAATCTCAGCTGGTGAAACCTCAAGTTAAGAGACGGTATCATTCACCAAATTAGGTAGCAATGCAGACAAAGAGAGTGGAATAGAAAAAAAAAACATAATAATAAGAATGTAGAAGCCTAGATGAGCTTTTATAGCGCTATGAAATCTGTAGAGGTCAAAAGAACGTAGCACCAAACTTAAAATATTCAATTCTAACGTTAAATCAACGTTAAATGAAAATAACGCATGCTTTCAGAAACAACGAGAATAACTAAAACGATTACAAATAAACTACAAACATTCACAAATCAGTGCCTTCGCACAATAGAATGAATAAAATGGTATGATAGAATCGCCAATGGGGAGCTCATAGAGAGAACTATACAAATACCAGTGAATCAAATTAGGCAAAGAGGTAAAAAGAAATCGAGGAAGAGAAGTAGAAACAGAATTGTATATGGGGAGGACACGGACGAAGCCACATGAGATAGCCAAGGAAGGGTGGGGGGTGGGGCCTTGGAATGAATTCATGGAATGCCTATGCCCCAATGACGAATAAAGGGTGTAAGAAAAAAGAAGATGCATGATGGTTTAACCTCTTTGGTGACTCTCTCGCCCAGAATGGACAATTTTTAGTTGTCAGATTATCGTCTCTTTCCATCTAGCCTCATAAACCCATAAAACGTTAATGCTCAGTCTCTTCATTTCTCCATTGATATTCTTTAATTCACCATCTGTGCTCGTGGTTCGAACATACCATTCTCCCACATTTTAGCATTGTGATTCTTTTGCACTCAATCACCTTTTGGCGGTCTGGTAACGTATGGTGTTCTAATCCTTACCGTCCGAGGATGCTCCTATGGAGTGTTCATTTATGTCGTTTATCTGAAATTTGTGCTCTGTCAAATCATTATGTACATACCAGGGTTTTGCAAAGATGTCTTCCCCTAATTTATCTACTGTTTAACTCTTGACCTACCTTGCATGTCGTAAGGGATGATTAACAATATTTGACAAGAGATTGGCTACCTCACTCCATAAAAACAATTTAACTGCAATATCCAGGCAATCATATTAAGTCTACAAAAGTCTTAGCATGTGTTGGTTGAGTGTCTATACATCAATGGGAGATCAAAGCAAAAGATGAACAAGTCAACATCGTGGATTGTTAGGTAAGTATCCTGCAGAAGGAAAAAAGTCAGCCTGCAAAGAAGAAATGTTATGAAACTTCAAAGAACAACAACATTCTAATCACCAACACACAACGTCATGGGTTAAATTAGTTGCATATCCTTTACGGGACGTTACATCAACTCCGACATTTTTTGTTGTTGCTGTTCATGGCGAGGAGCGGCTGGCCGAGTGGCTAGAACGCCGGACTCTCCTTCGGAAGACCCGGGTTCGATCCCTCGGTAAGGTGTGGGATTTTTTTCTGTCGGGGGCATAAAGAAAATCCTAACCTGCACAGTTCACGGCGACTGCACTAGCCAGGAGGCCTTAATTCCTCAGGCTCAAAGACCCCTCTGCCATACACCGCAAGGTACTATATTGGCAGTAAATGACAGTTAATTGACAGCTGTTCATGATCCCTGGGCAAGTGTACGTTAAGTAGTTTGCCTTTGCTTTCTGACAGACCGGCACCCATGCCATTTCGTTAAAAAAAAAAACGCAAGATAGTCTGCTGCCAAATCTCCCGCAGCTGTGTTCCGAACGCGGCATGCGGAATTACGAACTGCGTCCGTTACCCCTTCCTACAGAGTTGTCATAGGTACGCGGCACGAATATCCCTGTTTGTAATTACAAAAGCTCCAACAACCTACAACACGGAAAAATTGTGTGCAAGACAAGTATTCCGATCGTCATTGTTCAAACAGCCGGGACATGCTTTGAATACAGCCTGTTTCCCTTACAAAGAGACACGCCAACCGCTCGTGATGTTCAACGATGAGCACCAATTGGAGCGGACCGTCTGACGGTAGACAGTGAACCGCAGCAAACCAGGTCACCTACGTGCGCCTGGCTTTTATTTTTAATTGCGACATCGGTAGCAATTTTCAATCTCAAACAGTTATTACGTATATTGTGTCTTTTTTCGGGGTTGGGGGTGGGTGGGGGGATGTTGGGGCGAGGGGAGGGGGGGGGGGGAGCTCGCTAGCTTTGAACTCAAGCGTAGTCCATACACGTGCTACTTCTTCTTCTTCTTTCGTTCGCTTGAAATATGTCTATAACTGCAGTGTTGTCTCTTGTATGAATTTAACTTGTCTTTTTCAGTTCACACAGTGGTCCATAGAGTTTATTTTCCACTGTCGTCTCTCTAGGCCAGAAGGTTTGCCTAGATATGTTATATTTTGGGCAGTCTTGGAGTATGTGCTCTGCTGTCTGTGACGCCAATCCACATGTGCACATGGCTGTTTCACCAATCTTGAATTTTGTATACATGTGGTTGCGTAATCTATTGTGTCCTGTTCTGATGTGCAGAATAATGACTTGTTCTGGTCTCTCCATAACGTGGTAATCATCTTGAGCAGATTTTTTTTGGCTTTCTGACTGATTTGATCATTCTTTTCTTTTGGTGGTATGTAACGGGCACATCAGGCTGTTCTTCTTTGGCTCCTTCCTTAGCCAATTGATCAGCTCTGTCGTATCCGGGTACTCCACAGTGGGATGGTATCCACTGTATGGTGACCTTATGCTGACTGCTAAGTTCAGAAAGTACATTGCCGCTTTAATTGCATGCGGTAGATTAGCAACACGATCGTTGATGAAGATTACAAAAAGTGTGGGGGACAAGACTCCGCCCTGGGTAACACCGTGACGCAGTAGTACTTTCTTGCTCTTGAGTCCATCTATCTGGACTCTGGCTCTTCTGTTGTGCAAGTAGGCTTTCACCCATTTGTACATTCTTCTATTGATTTTACAGTTTCTCAGTTTCTTCATCACACCTTCTTTCCAGACTTTGTCAAAGGCTTTCTTCAGATCTATCCATGCCGCAAGCACCAGCTTCTTCTCTTGGAATGCATCCTCAATTTCTTGAGAGAGGTAGGTTGTCTGATCTTCCGTAGAGTAGCACTGCCTAAAGCCAGCCTGCTGTGGCACAAGGATGTTTTTACTTTTAATGTATCACTGCTGTCTGTGATTGATGATGCGCTCCAGTGTTTTGCAGAGACAGCTGGTGAGGCTAATTGGTCTGTAGCTAGAGGCAATGGAACCATCTTTCCCTGATTTTATATGGTTATCATGATTGCTTCTCTCCAGGCTTGGGGAACACTGCTTAAGGTCCAGCTGTTATTGAAGATCTGCAACAGCTTTGCTTTAGCCTCTGTTACTAGGTTCCTGATCATTTCATTAGAAATACCATGAGCTTCTGGTGACTTTCTCATTTTCAGTTTTGATATGGCTAGCTCCAGTTCGCTGATTGTGATAGGTGCCTCCAGAACTTCATGTACTATTTCCTTCTGTCCTGTGCGTTGCCATTTCTCTCGAATCTCTTGTTGTTTCTCTGGACTAATTTCAATATTGTTATCTTGTGCGAATGAGTCCGCAAAATGGTCAGCTGCTTGCTTTCCTGTTAAGATGTTTCCGTCTTTATGTAGGGCAATTTTTTAGTTTCTCCCTGTGCCCTTATCGTTAAGTTGTTTTTATTAGCTTCCACATCTTCCTTGTGTCCCTTTCAAAGTTCAGTGGCACGGTTTTCTTCTGCCAGGTTTTTCTTCTAGCCTGCAGCTTGGCCCTTTGAAATTTGGCTTTTGCGTGCTGGTATTTATTGTGGTGTTCTTGGCTGGGTTTGGCCTCTGCTTGCTTTCTACACATTTCCACATCATTATGCAACTGTTCCAGTTCACTACTCCAGTGGGGTTTATAATGTTTACGGGCTCCTCTTAGTCCTGTTTCTCGTGCTGCCTGTAGTATGCATTTCCCAAACTCTTCAACTACGGTACTTTATTTATGTCTTTCTCAGTATTCAGGATTTTAACAGTATGCTGGTACGTTGCTTGTACATTGCCCAGTCTGCTTTCTTGTAGTTCCACCTCGAGAGGGTGCTGCTATCACTTACAAGCTCATTTTCCACAGTTAGAAAGACTGACCGATGGTCACTGCCATCAAGCTGTTTCCCATCAATTCGTGTAATGTTCCACTCCAGGTCTGGTGAATTAAAAGCCAGGTCAGGTGTAGTTGTAGTGTGCCATGATCTCGAGTAGAAAGTATGTGGGTCGGACGGCTTGTTAATCAAGATGAATCTATTCTCATCCTGCCAGTCTTCCGGTCTCTCTCATCTCTGGTCCATGTGATCATAGCCCCAGCTCTGCGAGTGGCTGTTGAAATCGCCACACACAATCATTTTTTTCTTTTAATGGTAGTGTGTCAGTGCCTGTGAGCGGTCACTTGGACAGCAGTAATTGATCATATGTAAGTCTGTATTGCCTGTCTTAAGTTTAAGAGTCTGATCCTCAGCCCCTTCCATGTAAACTTCAATTGGGGAAGCAGTGATGTTATTATTTACATGGGTCAGTATCCCACCCTTTCGCCTGTCCTTTCGGTCAGATCGGTAACACTGGTAACCTCTGATTTTGAAGGCTATATTTTCGTTGAGGTGAGTTTCTTGCAAGCAACATACGCTTACTTTTTCTTGATCCAAGATGTTTTCTAGTTCTATTGTTTTTGTTGCTGACTCCCTTGGCATTCCAGTGCATTATTTATAGTCTTTGTTTGGTATGGCCAGACGCTCTATTCTCAGGTCCCCTGGCTCCACAAGTCATCTGAGAAGGACCTCCGGTAGTTGTAGTTGGACCCTTTCGAGACATAGGGCCCGGCAGTGCACCTGATTGAGGGTCCAAAGCAGGGCGAGCATCATAAGATTTAGCAGTAGCCGAGATATTTCATTATGCGTAAGTGCGTGGCATCCTCATTTCTGTGGTGGGCCTCCTGGCTGGTTGCTCCGCCTTCAGCACCTTTCCTTTACTAAAGCAGACTGTGGTCTTACTTGAGGTTAGGTGTGTAGGCACGCACACACGTGTCTGCGCATGCATGTACATGCATACACATCTAGAGCTTTCTGGTTATTTCTCGGCGCCAGTGACTCGCCGCTGCCCCTTTTCATGTTAGTTAAAACAGGTCCGCCACGTGAAGGCCAGGAGTTGGACATTTGCTGCAGTGATGATGAATGCACGAGCCATTGGGGTATTTATGCAAGGTTGGGCGCTCACCCCAACCCCGCCACGGCTATATAACAGCAACATTTGGAACCCAACTTGGTGACAACTGGCAAGATCGAGGGGAAGAGAGCAGGGGAAAGACAGAGAAGTAAATACATGGATGACTTGACCACGTGGCATGGTCGAGACAAGAACACTGAGCTGATCCAAGACTCTGGTTATCGAGTGAAATGGCGAATCATGACCGCCCACGCATACCGGCATAGCCCAAGATGGATGGATGGACCTGGTTAGTGGGATAACAGAATGAGTTCCCGGGAAGGATAACCCAGTCAGCAAACGCCCGAAGAAATCCGATGTGTCGGCCTAAAGGAGAAAATACCTCAGCTCTGCTGTAAACGGGCACGACGCAATTAGCGAATTACATACAAAATACAAATTTCGGACGAACAACGAAAAAGAAGAATGAGTTAACAAATTAAGTTTGAACTTGAATTGCCGAGAATAGACGTTGGACAGTGAATGGCAGCAAACTATGCCGCCTCCCTGCATCTGCCTTCCGGCTATTAATAAGTCAAGGACGAGAAGTTAATCTTTTAGTGCAACTTACGAGTATTGGGGTTACACCCGCTACCTCGACATCGGCACATCGGAAACGAGAGCTCGTATTCATTCAGCCATACTAACCTCACTGCACTCCTGTATTGACTATGAACATATCTGATATACTTTCTTGTGTTCTTACTGCACTTTGGCTCGACTAATACAGTTTTTAGAAGGGTTCGCGGTTTCTCCAGGGGTAAGTGCCACCCCATCAGGTCGCCACGTCTCTTTGTGTCATTCGGATGACCACCTCTGCATGTGGCCCTGACAAGATCAAGGCATCAAGCCCTATAATTGTCCTTGTATCTTGTAGTTTTCTATGATGGTTCATAATTTACATCTTTCTACTCGGTGTCTTGGCAGTTGTCACATAAAGCTAATTTTTAAGGGCTGAATATCCTTAACAAACCTGACCATATTTTAATAACCATAATGCCTGGGATAAAATTAGTACCAAGCCATTACTTTTATTTCAAGAGATTTCGGCGGTTCTATATCTATTGTCGTTGTCACTTGTGCGACACATTTTAAGAAAATTTTAGACCAGATGTGGTAATATAAATTTTGTATTATCATAGAGGGACGTAACCGCGTCGCAACTTAGGGCATATAATATGCGAGGTTCTTCTTCTTCTTCCTACTCCTCATTCACCCTGGAAAGAATGACACACGAATAGTGACGAAACAATAAAATTACTTGTAGTATGAATGAGTCTGCCTTCATCCGTATAACAAGGATCCATCTCTTGGAGTGCAAGGTTAGCGCCAGCAGCCTAGTTAATTCCAATTCTAACCGAGTATGTTGATTCGTTCTATTCTCATCAGCTGACCCCGAGTCCATTGGTTTCTCCAACCACGATATAAAAACTGTCGGAGTTTGAAAGTGGCTACGGATGTCACGCAAGCGAAATAGCAGGGGACCTAAACACACTGGGAGAAGAGAATTACAGATATAGACGAAAAATGCTGGGAGAACATGGCGGAGCTGCAGGAGATAGCTAAAGATAGAACGGCTTAGCATAGTTTGGTTGAGGGCAATATTTTCAAAAACCCCCACAGTCATTAAAAATACACCCAGTATAACACATGGCCACCAAACGTGCTGGTCATTACGCTACCAAGCCCCCCCCCCCCCCTCCCCTTTTCAGCGTTTGACTTTTCCATGAGGTACAATAGTGGCGAGATCATCGAATGGGCTGTTCTAATTGGGAAGATATCCAATTTCGAAAGAATGTGTTGCACTCCTACATGTGGTGAATATCTTTATGACATAAGATCACAAACTACAATGCAAGATAGTTTTCTCACTGGCTGTACTTCACACACCCCCTCCCATCTCCCCCCCCCCCCCCCCATCCCAGAGGCACTTGAAAACGCTAGAAAGGAAAACATCTGCTGAATAGAATAAAATTAGAGCGCCAAAGCATCCAAGGACCAGTGTCGCCATTTTGACGCTTTTCGCACTAAATTTAGTACTTTTTCAGGTCATTTAGTGCCAAAATTTTGCATTTAGCGCTGCCGCGCTAATTTGGTGCTTCACAATTTTTTAAATGCTTTTTAGTGCTTTTTTGGGTGGGTAAAAATTATTTTTTTAAATCATTTTGGGGACACTAAAAAGCCGAATTTGAATTGAAGAGTGGGAGTAAAACAGTCTTAGTACATTTTTTTTTTTTTTGCATATCCTTTACAGGACATCGCTGTCAACACCAGCATCTTTCAGCTGTATGTTGATTTCATGGCAAGATTACGCTCAGTAGTTTGCCATTGCTTTCTGAGCGGCCGGCTTACACACCCCGTAAGTTACCGATGCGATTCGAACCACTGCTAATTCTCACCGTCATCACATTACCTACGAGAGTATACGAGATTACGGAGAAAAGTCATAACCTCTAAGCCACGAAGCCGGCCTTAGTACATTACCGTGCAATATTCAAGTAATTTAACTCCCTTTAATACGATTTAGTTGAAGTGAGTGACTGCAACGCGCAAGCAATATGCAATGCGTTAAAAGATTGTTTAAACAAGAATGGACTTGAGTTGCAAAGACTAGTTGCACTCGTCACTGACAATGCATCTGTCATGACAGGTGTAAACAATGGAGTATATACAAAATTAAAATCCGTAGTTCCTCATCTGGTACTAGTTAGATGAGTATGTCATTCCCTTCAGCTGGCAGTGTCACAGGCTGCAGCTGCTTGTCTGCCCAGGAACATGGAGTTCATGATTAGAGAAACATATAATTGGTTTTCTCACTCAAGTCTTCGTCAAGCAAAGTACAGGGAGCTTTTTGCTTTATTAAATGATGGACAACATCCGCTGAAGGTTGTTCAATTAAGCCAGACACGATGGATGTCCATTCAATCTGCCATTGTCAGAATATTGCAGCAGTGGGTCGAGCTCAGAACTCATTTTGATATAGCAAGACTCAACGAGTGCTGTTATACAGCAGACCTTCTACATTCTATGTTTAGCGACATGAAAAACTATGTGTATCTCATATTTCTCAAGCATATTCTCGGAGAAGTTCAAAGTGTGAATAAGAAATTCGAAGCAGATATACAGGATCCAACAAAACTACTCAGCGATCTTGTCCAACTTACTGATTCTATCAGTTCAAAAATTGCTATTCCTGGGGGGGGGGGGGGGGGGGGAGGAGGAGGAGGAGGAAATAACAGAAAGTGAAGCTATTCAAGATTATTTAGATCCTAATCCCAATCTAGGTTATGAGTTTGAGAAAGAAATAGCAGGCTACAAGTTTCCTGATGAGAAAGAAATTCGTGGAAGGTGCATCCAGTTTTTAATAGAGCTGTTGACACAGCTGCGATTACGTTTGCCCGATAACGTCGAGTTTTGCAGTCCATGTCATGTCTTAGTGGAAGTGAATGTCTACAGCCAATGACGCCCTGTATATTGAATCTTGCTAAAATGTTTGTAGAAAATGCAGCTACTCTCGCCCGCATCGATTTCCAGTGGAGAAAACTTCATCATATGCAGTGGACACAGACCTCTGACATACTTGGACTGTGGGCAGAAATAGCCTCATACAGGGATGCCACCGGTGAAAATCCTTTCCAAGATCTTACAGATTTAGCTTTAACTGTGCTCATTTTACCTCATTCTAATGCGGACGTGGTGCGTATTTTCAGTCAGATGGGAATTATAAAATCAAAATTGCGGAATAGTCTGAGCATAAAGAGTTTCATAGCTGTTTTGGCTATTAGATATGGAATGAAAAGATATGGCAAATGCTGTCATGATTAAAAACTACCTAAGGATATTCTACGAAAAATTGGATCACAGGAATCATATACACCAGGGTTGGCCAACACGGGGCCCGTGGGCCGCATGATGCCCGCCGGTAGTCATGTTGCGGCCCGCAGAGTGGGAAACGGCGATGTGATCGAAGCTGTAGCACGCTTGCTTGTTCACTTTAATTTAACAACAAAATTAGGTGCGTGGCCCGGCAGGAAATATTATTTCTGAAATTTGGCCCGCCTGCTGAAAAGGTTGGCCACCCCTGAAATACACGTTTCTTTCTTCTTCTTCTCTTCTTTTCGTTCATCCGGAGTGTTTTTTCAGATGTGATTGCGGTGTGTCTGTTACGCGCCCTTGGGCCGAAACCCGTAGGCCAACACATCGACTTTAGCGTGCTTTTTTGACCAGGTAGCATTCCTGGGAGACTCTCACTTTTGTGGTGCCATCTACAAACATGCTGGCCAAGTTAGAACGGTCGAAGACAACGGTCATCCCTCAAAGGAAGGCAGGGACAGTCCATAGCATTTTCCGCCATCCAAGGTTGCTTCCATAGTTGCAGGGCCAACACATAACGCCCTGGTTCTGGGCTAGCCGAGGGAATCGTCACGTCCTGCTCATGGCTTCTTTAAATCCTCACTTCAATATATTGGTCATTTTGTTTGCCCCGGGCCATTCCCGCACAAACCAGACAGGTTTGCAGACGGTATCCACTCAGCGAGTTTTCGGACATGTGCTTGTCGTTGCGCCCGTCAGAGCTGTTCCAGGCACGACAGACATTCGGAAAACTACCTAGTCAGAGCTGTTCCGAACAAGAGCGGCATTCGGAAACTAGGTAGTCAGAGCTGTTCCTAGCACGAGAGACATTCGGACGAGACATTTCACTCGGACGTAAATGCGTAGTGTCAATTTTTAGTTTGCCACCCGTAGGACGACACTTCCGGCTTCCGGCGGGCATTTTTTAATGAGGTTAGCCTTCCTCGGGTTTCGAGACTCTTGTTTCGGCTTCCACACAGCAAGCTTTCGCTTCGGGCTGCCACGTAATGGATTCGCAAGACAGGCGTTCCATTTCGTGTCAACGAGACAATTTTCCACCTTTGACTACACTCACTCCATGAGTGTGGTTACAGACTATCGGACGTCTGCGAGACGTGCGACCGAGGTGTTTTTCCACCTTTTTTACTCACTCACGAGGTAGGCTACATGTGCTGCCGGCTCAGCACCTTACCTCCGTGCGTCTGTGGGCGAGTAACGGTCAGGCCCTTTCATCCGGGGATACCTCATATCCCCCAGCTAAGAGCCATCGAACGAATCTGCGCTGAGCATGTAGCGTTGTCAGCACATCATCACAATTTTGATGTAGGTTTGTGTCGGCCAGGCTCTCACTTCCGAGAGTTTATGGCTTAGAGACGTTCAGCCATACACCTCGGATGGGAACCTTAGAGGTTATGCCCGGACTGAGATTTAGGGATCGTTTGCCTGATTTTGACTGCTATCCTCAGTCTTACCTGCAGAGCAGCAGGTTGTGTCTCTCTTAGTCTGGTCCCTATCCCACGAGCCGTCCGATATGTAGTTTTCACCCATCGGCAAGCACATGGGGTCGATGGGACACGCAAGCTCCCCCACCACGGCAAGGTGGAGACACATCGGGGGAGCACGTTTCTTTCAATCATCATCATCATCATCATCATCATCATTGCAAGAGCAAACACAGCAGGAAATAGCTACAGAAACTGAAGAGGAGTTGTCTGACTGAGATTTGGCAGATCTGGAATAAACTTCATTCTAATTTTCAGTGATAATAATAAATTATAATGTGCTACTTTATAACATTTTGAATGAATACCACCAGTGCTTGTTTTAGTGATTTCCCAAAAAATATTATTGCAATTTAGTGCTTTTTTGGGCTCGAGAGTAGTTCTGATTGGGATTTGGCGGATTTGGAATAAACTTCATTGTAAAATGAAGTGATAATAATAAATTATAATGTGCTACCTTGTTACACTTGTAATAAAAACAGTTGATTTTGTGTTTAAAATTTTTGTGTGTGCTTTTTAGTGCTATTTTGGTGCTTTTTCATCAAAGGGAGATGGCAACACTGCCAAGGACTCTCAATGTTTGTGCGACACCACCCCACCAGTGGCTGCCTACCCACTGTGAAATTGCTGGAAATGAGAAAGCTGATCCCTTATATAAAATTTGCAACAGAATGGAACAGTGCAGCTAACCCGCTGTTATAATAAGAATCAGACCATCATTGGAAACCAATACGCCTCTCGACTGATGAACAATATAGACAGCAGACATATCCAAATTGTTATCAACTCTAAAAGAAAAAAGCAGCTTCCCGTCTGTAAAATTAAAAACTGGCCCCTTGATGTGAACGTGGAAGAAGAAGGAGCGAATCAAATGCCGCTTGGTCAACAAAATATGAGCCTAGCATTACATAACTCCCTCCGTGGTGATGGAGTTGTGGACGCGATTCGTAATTCCGCTTACCTGCGTTCGAAACACAGCGCTGACCGATTTAGCAGCAGACCATGTCTCGCTGGTTTTTAACGTGTTGGTATGGTAGCCGGTCGTTCAGAAAGCAATGACAAACTGCTGAACATAATCTTGCCAAGACATCAACAACAGCAGTAAAATGCTGATGTTGACCTTAACGTCCTGTAAAAGATATGCAACTTAAAAAAAAAATTACATAACAGAGACTCGTGGCTGAACACTTTTATAAAGTAGGGAAATGTGCAAGTAAAGGTTTAACAGATTCAGTGCACAAACAATAGGTTTGGATCAAACAAAAATAGATGGCAGAAACTTGGCAGTAGGAGTGTGTCGTAGTTAAGACTTAAAAGTTCTTAATATGGTAGCATACATATTGTATTACATATCAAATTAAACGTTGTTACTTAGGGAAAGCTACTGTATAAGGCAATGGCACTGGGAAGGTTAACCCGGTTAACAAATGCCCGCAGAAGTCGGATGTGTCGGCCTAACGGCGCAAGAACGCAGCTCTGCTGTAAACAGGCACAACGCAATCACGTCCGAAAAAAAAACTCCGGATGAACGCAGAAGAAGAAGAAGAAGACAATGGCAGATACGGAGAGTCGCTGAAAACGATTAATCACCCCATGGCACTTAATCACTAATAGGGCCGCCATTGGTTTTTTCTTCTTCTGTGCTCGTTTTGAACTCAAGCGTAGTTCATACATATGCTACTTCTTTTTGTGCACCCTATTACTAATAGTACTATTACCAGTCTCCCTCGCCATCAGACGAAGTCACCCTGACTTCTGAGGTATTTGTAATTTACGTCCCCAACTCAAGACGGGACGTAAACATTTTAATCCAACCTACCGTTTTAGGGGTTGAACCACTACCTCGGTATCAGCACAAGAAGAAGAAGTTGCATATCCTTTACAGGACGTAACAGTCAACTCCAGCATGTTTTGGCTGTGATTCCTGGGCAAGCTTACTTTTAGTAGATTGCCATTGCCCTTTGAACGACCGACACTCATACCATTGCAGGGAAACCAACACAACGCGGTCTGCTTCAAAATCTTCCACAGCTATGTTTCTAACGTGGTATGCGGGATTAAAAATTTCATTTGTAACCTCTTCACCACTGAGCCGGCAGAGAAGCACAAGGCGCGTTTAAAAGCGAGCGGTCTGAACCATTCGGCCATGCTAACACCAACAGTTCAGACATAGAAGACATCTGCATAGAAACTGTGACATCATTAAATGAGTTGCGTTGCAGTTTCGCCAAGCCTTTCGCTCCACTTTCAACGTCCACAAGCATTTTTTCTGGTTTGCTTTACCCAGTATTTGATTGCCCCAAGTTTAATTACCTACAAAGCAGCAGGTTGGTGTATTGCTTCGTCTGGCTCCTAGCTGTTCAGTGTCCCACACGGGATACCCAACCTGTAGCTAATCTGCCTACGGCATGGCTCTTGGGGTCATTGGAATACCCACACCCCTCTACCTCAACAAAGTGGATAGACGGCAGAGGAGAATGGGATCTCTTCGTTGGATACTGAAAAATTAGAAGGAACATGTGTGGTAATAATAGTAATATCCAGAGTTCTATGATACGTTTCTTGAACCCATCTTCTTCTTCTTCAGCTTTCCGAGCCATTGAGGTTCTTTGCTGCAAATACAATCCGTCTCCATTCGTCTCTCTGGTGGACCTTCTCTTGCCAGTCATTGATTCCAAGTGCTTGTAGGTCTGTACATGTATTATCTCTCCACCGTCTTCTTGGTCTACCTCGGGGTCTACGGTCATTTATTTCCTGAGTGTAAGCGAGTTTTGTTTCCCTATTATCTTCCATTCTTTCTATATGCCCCAGCCATTGTAGTCTATTAGCCTTCATGATACCAGTGATTAGCGGGGACTTAAACAGATCATAAATGTCTTTGTTACTTCTTCTTTTCCACTCTCCATTTTGTGTATCCCTAATGGGTCCAAAGATGCGTCTTAAAATTTTGTTCTCAAAGGTTTGTAACAAGGCTTCGTCTCCTTTCGTTGTACTCCAGGTTTCAGAGCCATACAGCACAACTGGTCTGATCAGTGTTTTGTATATTGTGATTTTGGTGTTACGAGATAGCGCCTTTGATTTTAGTAGATGTTGTAGTGCATAGTATATCTTATTTCCAGAGTTAATTCTAGCTTGTATTTCTTTCCTTATGATGTTGGAGCAGTTGAAGATTGTACCCAGGTATTTGTATGTTTCTGTTCTTTTAATGGTCATATTATCTATTTGTATGTGGCCAGAGTTTTTAGCCATTCCTTCTCTTGAAATTACCATATATTCTGTCTTATCTTGGTTGATAACCAGCCCCATCTGTTGGGCTTTTCCCTTTAAGTGAGTCAATATTTCCAATGTCTTTTGTTCACTTTGCCCTATAATATCTATATCATCTGCATAACCAAGCAGCTTGGATGTTCCTCCAATATCACATTCCCCCTTTACCTTCCTTACAACTTTCCCTAGAGCCAGATTGAAGATTAGCGGCGATAGTGCATCACCCTGTTTCAAGCCAGATGTTATTTGAAAGGGGTCTGATTTCCTGCCTTTATATGTTACTATATTATAAGTATCTTCCATGCATAGTCTGGTCATGTTGATTAACTTCCTTGGTATTCCAAATTCCTGCATAGCATTCCATAGACTATTCCTATGGACACTATCATACGCCTTTTTAAAATCCAGAAAAATGTTATGGAGATCTCTTTTATATTCCCAATGTTTCTCGGCTATTTGTCGTAAGATAAATATCTGATCTATTGTTGATCTGTTTTGTCTAAAACCCGCCTGGTAGTCACCTAATATGTCTTCTGAATATGGTTTTAGTCTATTTAGTAATACTGCGGATAGTATCTTATAGCTTGTGGACAGTAGTGATATTCCTCTATAATTTCCACATTGGAACTTGTCTCCTTTCTTAAAGATAGGTATCAATAATGACTCTTTCCAGTCATGGGGTAATTCTTCTGTCCTCCAGATTTTTATTATTAGTTCGTATAGCTTTAGATGTAATGCATGGCCACCTGCCTTTATAAATTCAGCAGCAATTCCATCAGTCCCAGTTGCCTTATTGTTTTTAAGTCGTGTGATTACATATAGGATTTCTTCAAATGTAGGTTTTTCAATTTGTGGTTCGCATGTTAGAACCTCTTCCTGTGGGAAAATATTACTTGGAGCTTCACAATTTAGTAATTCAATAAAATATTCTTTCCATGTGTTGCACATTTCCTCATTGGTATTTATCATATTCCCATTTTTGTCTTTTAAACCATATGTGTTTTGTTGGTGCCCTCGTTTCATTGACTTCAGTTCTTTAAAAAATTTTCTAGATTCATTTTTCTGGTGATTAGTTTCCATATCTTTGATTATATTACTCATATATTCTCGCTTCTGCTGTCTGACTATTTTTGTAGCCTCTTTACATTCACTTCTATAATGCTCTTCCTTTTGGATGTTATTGATGTCATTTAACCATACATGTCTGGCATTCTTCTTCCTAATGACTGCTTCTTCACATTTTTGATTGAACCATCTGTTCTTTCTATGCGTGGTTAACACACCGAGACATTCTTCTGCGGTAGATTGAATTGTATTCTTGATGTTCAACCAAGTTTGGTCAACGCTTTCCTCCGAAGGGTTTTGCAGTTTCAAGTTTACATTTTATTTCATCTGTAAATTTCTCTTTGACTGTAATGTCTTGTAGTTTTTCTCTGTTATATGTTGGGTGTAATCTTTGTAATTTAGTATAGAAAGCTTTCTTAAGTTTTATTTTAAATTTTGCTCCAACGAGGAAGTGGTCACTGTGGCACTCAGCTCCTCTATAACTTCTGACTTGCTGTATGTTTGATGCATTTCTGTTGTTAATTAAAATGTGATCTATTTGATTATAGGTTCTCTTGTCACATGATTTCCAAGTTTGTTTGTGTATATCCTTTCTTTGTAGTCTGGTACTGCTAATCTGCAGTCCTTTGGCTTATGCCAGGTTGATGACTCTCCATCCATTATCATTTGAAGTTGTATGTAGGCTTTCCATACCGGCCACTTTTTTTTTATTAGTTTGCTCTCTACCTATTTTTGCATTGAAGTCTCCCAGCACAATCAGGATGTCCTGTTTGGGGGTTTCTTCTATGACATCTTCCAGATCATTATAAAAGTCTTCTTTAATATCATCTTCTTTCTCTTCAGTAGGTGCATGTACATTAATCATCGTTATATTTTTCCATTTACCTTTTATTCGTAATTTACTAATACTGTCATTAAAAGCTTTAAAGTTTAAAACGTTCCCCCATAACTCTTTTTTGATGACAAATCCTGTTCCTAATTCATGTTTATTTTGGGTGTTTCCTCCATATATTATAATAATTCCATTTTGCTCTAAAGTACCCTCTCCTGGCCACCTTATTTCTTGAATTGCTGTTATATCCATTTGATATTCAACCAGCTCCCGGGTTAGTTCTTCGGCCGCTCCAGCTCGATATAGTGTCCGTACATTCCATGTTCCAAATCTCAAAAGTCCTTTAACGTTCCAAGGTCGTTATCCAGATAAGTCAGTCCGATATCGAGGCTCATGTATTTGTTTCGTAACAAAGAAAGTTTTTTTTTACAAAGGTGGGGATGTTAACCCCACGCTTCAACCCCCAACCCGGAGGACCAGGGTGTTTCTCTTTGTCTGTTCTCTACCCTTTGACCTGTCCGGCTTGGGAGGCCCTGCTGGTAGCTACGCTACCGCCGGCATAGCTCTCCGGGTCGTTGAGAAACTCAAGCTCCCCCACCACGACAAGTTGGAAACACCATCGGGGGAGTACTTGAACCCATACACATTTAAAATATACAACATGACAGTAAGCGATACTAGATAAAGATTTGGCCCAGTTTAGGTTTCTATTAAAAACGACAGGCCTTAGATATAGCTGCTGTCACTTTTATCAGTATATATTTAGAATGAAGACCCCAGGATCAGCTGGTGGATGTGTCCCACAAGTTTGAAAACCGCTGGCTGGCATGCCGATAAACAATATCACGTGGTTAAACAACATGGCGTATACAGTAGCAAGACCAGAAAATCACACCAAGAAAAAGGATAAACGAAATAGAGAATATTCGGAGATTATAGAACCTAGGTTTGAAGAAGGACAGGTATTGGTTATTTATTTTTGATTTTATACTAGTTTTTTTTTTTTTTTAAATTATAAATTTGTAATTTGTTGTAGTTGGATTTTATTTAAAGTACAGTACAGCAATGTAAAATGTAAATATATCCTTTTGTAAGAATATTTCAGATCCTGTTTTCAGTTTACCCTTCTTCTAGTTTGTAATAGTAATAATAATTAGAATATTATAATTTATATAGTATTTGTTTGTTATTCCATATAAACTAAATGAGTTAACTTATACTAAACTACAAATAAGCGCTGGAAATGAAAACGGAAATCACGAAGTGTGGAAGAACAGCTGAGCTTTACTTTACAAAATAACAAAAGTACAAAAAATTACAAAAGTAAGCAACTGCAAAACGTTGCGGTGATAAGCCTTCATCTGCAAATAACATTAAGAAGCTACAACAATCAGCATTGTTTGTGTTTTGTTGGTTGCTGATGAAGGAAGGCTTGGCCCTTGTTGCTTCCTGATTTCCAGCCAATAGTAGTGGAGCTGAATATCGAAAGAAAATGTGAAAAAAAAAAAAATCTAAAGAAGAAATAAGAAAATCTATCAAACTACTGAAAGTTAGAAAAGCTGCTGGTCTAGATGATATCTCAGCAGAAGTTATTGCAGCATCTAGGAGTCTGAAGAAATACAGCAGACTGAAGAGAAGGATATCTTCTAGTTGCCTAAGAAAGGATACCTGCTGGTAGATGATATTATACAAATACATAATATCATTATAGAGGAATAATGTTAATGTCAATTCTTGGAAAGGTATTAACGAGGAACATTCTGGAGAGATTAAAAGATGCCATTGACAAACAACTAAGGGATGATCAGGCAGGCTTTTGACTAAACAGATCCTGCACAAACCAGACAGTGAGACAGTCACATTATGCATAATAATACAGCAAAGTATTGAACTAACTGCATTTTACATTGGATTCGTAGATTATGAAATGACCTTTGACATCATTGATAAGGAATTCCTGTGGGGGTTGATGCAGCATTATGCAATCCACAGAAAATCATTCACTTAATAAGGGCAACATATAAAGATATATGATATGTAGACTTCTTCATGAAGTAAAATTAACAGGTACATTTGAACTAAAAAAGAAAGAGTGTGACAGAAATTCCTTGTCATCATTATTCTTCTTACTGACTGTAGACAAAAGTAACTACCTCAGGAAACAGAATTTTGGAATGTAATGGACTTTGACAAAGCAACCTGATGATTTGGACTTTGCTGATGATCTTGCACTTTTGTCATACACGTAATCAGATGGAACATAAACTTAACATCAAGTGTGATGGGAGGTCACAATAATTAGATCTAAAAATTGATACGAGAAAGACAATGATAATGAGATTAAAGCAAGCAAATAACTACCTGTTCTATATTGGTGAAACACATTTCAAGAGGTGGATTCATTCATCTAAGTTGCATTGTAGACAAAAATGGGGGAACAGGTAAAGATATTAAAATAAGAATACAGTAGGTAAGAGGAACTTTCATAGGACTTAGGAAATTAGTGGAAATAAAAATAAATGAAATATAGCACCAAACTTAGAATATTCAATTCTAATGTTAACCCTTTACTGGGCAGACGTTTGTCTGTTTTGTAGCCCTGAACGGGCAAGAAGAATTTTGAGGTTCGATAAACTTTTGGGTTACGTTAGTAAAAATATCACATATAAGTTGTTAGTCAACAGATTTTAGTCAAATAAACAGCAAAATGAAGGGAAAAGCATGCAGAATATTTTACTCATGTGAATGATGCTGCTATTCCACACATGAACACAAATATTTACAAAATACAACATATTGTGATTGTCAGTCATCTATACGGCAATTTACAAACACATTTTCCGAATCATAATCACTTTCTTTAAAGTCCGACTCACAACTGCTAACGCAAAGTAACGCTGATCACTGATATCTAGCTCTGATTAATAGTCAACTTCGTGCCTTTCAATGTCACTTAAATTGAACCCAGAAAAATCTCCGCTATCACTTGAAGAATCGTCGAAATCCATTTTGAAATACAAAGCGTAAAACCCACAAAAACTATTTAAAAAATCCATTCAAAGTACATGCTTGCGAATGGTACGTTGCCACGTTGTCAAGCTATCGGCGAAACCAAAAGTAGACAATCTGAAGTCTCGGAAAGCCGAGAGATTGCGTTTTTACAATGCACAATAGTCATGGGCACTTTTGGATGGATTGCCCGTTCCGGGGTAGAAACGTTCCCGGAAAGGGTTAAATCACTAGTACTGTATGGATCAGAAACACGGAGAACAACAAGAATGACAAATGAACTAAAAACATTCATTAATTGGTGCCTGCATAAAATTTAAAACAAAATATTGCATATCCTTTGCAGGATGTTGCAATCAACCCCATGTCGATTTTCTAGGCATTGTACATTCAGTAGTTTGCCATTTCTTTCTGAAAGAGAAGCCAACGTTTAAGACCAGCTTAATGCCGGTGTAGTGGTTGAACCTCCTACCTCGCCAACAGTGTACAGTGGGACATTGTATGACAGAATGACCATTGTGGATCTCATGGAGAGAATTAGACAAATACTAATGGATCAAGAGAATACACGGGCACAAGAGATAGAGGAAAACCTAACACACATACAGAAGAGAAGTAGAGAAAGAAATTAATAAAATTGGGAGGACACGGAAGCAGGTATAACCTAGGATAGGAAGCTTAGAGTGATTAGGTTTATGGCCTTTCACCAATGATGTATAGAGGGCAAAAAAGAAAAATACAATTGATTCATTCACTTTCAGCTATCAAGGTGTAATAAAAATTTGGTACATTCAAGTCTCTCGATTAATCATATGCTGATTGTTTTAGCTTCTTAATGTTATTTGCAGATGAAGGCTTATCACCGCAACGTTTTGCAGTTGCTTACTTTTGTAATTTTTTGTACTTTTGTTATTTTGTAAAGTAAAGCTGTTCTTCCACACTTCGTGCTTTCCGTTTTCATTTCCAGCGCTTATTTGTAGTTTAGTATAAGTTAACTCATTTAGTTTATATGGAATAACAAACAGACACTATATAAATTATAATATTCACTCAAGGCAATGATTAGTAAATTGTCTGCTTGAGATCAGTTGTACAATATAATTGTGGTGGTGGTGGTAGTAGTTAAGTATAATGAAGTTTTGTGTGTGAGTCATTGATAGCTAATGTGTTTTACAAGCATTTTGTGAAGTACAGGGTCTCTAACACAACACCAATGGCTGTTTGGTTGAAGCAAAGGAAAAACCCCATGTCAGCTGTTGTTTCCAGACACTGGCCATAGCTCCCTAAATGCATGTCCTATATGCCCTTGTCCCCATTACGCTGTATTTGCTGCAGTGAATGAATGCAATTCTTTCAGCTATGAAAGGGGTGTGAAGAAGACAACATGATGGCAGTTACATATACTAGTGCAAAGAGAACTGCCGATGTGGAGCAGCCGCAATGTGGGAAAGGAGGTGGCTTTTCTTTGGTCAAAGGGAAGGTACTGTGAACAATTTGGCAGGTCATGATGCCCCAGTTTATACAATGTTCACCTCTCTGAGGGTGGGATGGCTTGTGGGCAGGCAGATACCATGGCCTATTTGTGAGATAAGTGCAAAAAACGATTCAAACATCTCAGAACAGGAGTCTCCTTGCGAAGTGATCAAGCCGTCTGCCTCGCGCTTCCAATGTTGTGGGTTAGATTCCAGGCTATGCCTTTTGATTTACATGTGCCTTTTTCTAGGAGACTCTTGGGGATCATCGCTGGAGCTGCGGAATTCATTCTTTATATGACGATTTTGGCAGGCCGTCCTGTGGAAAGAGACCGAGCCACATGGGATAAAACCCTGTGCAATGAAGTCGATCCTCTCGACTTTGAAGACTTTTTTAAAAACTAAAAGGCATGTTGCGGACGCACCTGGAGTCATGACCTGGGTGGGTCTGCTGTCAGAGAGAATGAAGGAAGTAAAGGCTGAAACATTTGGCTAAAGGGTCCTCCTTCTGATGATAGGAACACTTCTGTCTTGCTTGCTGCATGGTGTTGGTGATATGATCACCCGTATACATATTATACGTATACATACAGACATGTATGCATATAGTTTGCTACAGTTTTGGCACTCCAACCAATAACGAACAAGTCTAGAAATAGCTTGGCATTAGTTGCTTGAGAAGCTATGCTCCATTGGGAGATGAATGCAAAAGACACTGGCTTTCCAACAAGAGTTTTTTTTTTTCACTCGCTCGCTCGCCTTGAACTCAAGCATAGTCCATACACACTACTTCTAGTAGACAGACCCACTCCGACTTCAGAAGTACTTGTAATTTACATCCCAAAGTGAAGGACGAGTGGTCGACATTTTAGTCTATATGTCCGGTGTAGGGGTTCAACCCCTTTAATCCCCATTAGTGGCAGCCCCATCAGCCGGCCTCCCTGGCCTAGGAGATAACGTCTTTCTCCGTAATCCTGTATATTCTCGTGAGTAACATCCTGCGCGAGAATCAGTAGTGGTTCTCGCCACATTGGTAACTTACTGGGTATGTGAGCTGGTTGCTCAGAAAGCAATGGCAAACTACTGAGCGTAATCTTGCCTAGTACATCAACAGCAGCTGAAAAATGCTGATGTTGACTGCAACGTCCTATAAGGGATAAGCAAAAAAAAAAAAAAATGGCAACCCCAGGATCACTCTGCTTTCTAAAATTGGTCCAGTAAACTTTTCTGTGAAGGAAAGACAGCAAGGAAGGAATTGGTCACCCTACACTATAAGGGCATTACCCAGTAAATGTGAAAACCTAACATCTTATACTCCTCCTGCAGTATCTGCCATAGGATTACCTTTGTCATAACCTGGCAAATGAAATGTAATTATGTCCACATTACAATATAACAACCGTTTTAATGTCTGCTCTAAATGTATTTCAGTTGTCATTTTTGGGAGCTGATATCGAGACCTTGCCACAGCATTTAGTGGAGAATTACTGTAACATCACATCAAGGCTGGACTTGAGTTTCAACAGACTGCGGCAAGTTCCATTACTTGTTAGATTATGGGCTATGTAAATACTGATATTTGAAAACACCGCATACGCGTGACCTAAACCTTTTCTTAGTTGTTTTCTTGTCTTTCTACTTAAGCAGTTAAATAAATATGGAACATAGCACATAGACTTAATTTATTTTATGGAACTTTGACTTGTAGTGTTTTGTTAATGCAGTGGATAAATTACCAGAAACAGAAAGTAGAATAGGTCAGTTTTACAAGAACACAAACACAAGTGAGAGAATGGATGTTGTGGCTAGAAAGTCTTCATCAGCAAGCAAAAAACAATTCCATTAAGTAACTACACAAAAATGGTACTTAGCTGGACAATTTTTCTCCTCATGGGTACTACATTCTTCCTTAGGACACAACAAATCAATCTCTGCTAATGCAGCACTTTTTAATTATATTTCCTTATTTTAAATTTTGGGCATGTACTTGGGAGCGTCAGTAGCATAGTGGCTAGATGCTTGCCTGGCGGTCATGGGTTCAAATATGCTTCAAGATGGATTTAAAAAAAATGACCTGCATTTCCAGGCCAACCCCGTCTAAAATGGGTGCCAGGAAATGTTTTGGGAAGTAAAGGTGGCAGCGCGATATTGACCTCATTACCCACAAAGTGCCGATTGCACTATAAATAAATGGGTGTAGCATCATATACCCAATGCAACTTAAGGTGTAAAAGTGTTTTGTTTGTACTTACTTACGTTACTGAGTCTGCGCCTGAGGCGGTTTTCATTGATAGTATTTGTAACTTTCTATCAATGTAGTCGGCAAAATACAACAATTGCAGTTCATACATATCAATATAGTCAGTGAAATACAACAATTGCAGTACATACATATCAATGTAGTCAGTGAAATACAACAATTGCAGTACATACATATCAATGTAGTCAGTGAAATACAACAATTGTGGTACATACATATCAATGTAGTCAGTGAAATACAACAATTGCAGTACATACATATCAATATAGTCAGTGAAATACAACAATTGCAGTACATACATATCAATGTAGTCAGTGAAATACAATTGCAGTACATACATATCAATGTAGTCAGTGAAATACAACAATTGTGGTACATACATATTAATGTAGTCAGTGAAATACAACAATTGCAGTACATACATATCAATGTAGTCAGTGAAATACAACAATTGCAGTACATACATATCAATATAGTCAGTGAAATACAACAATTGCAGTACATACATATCAATGTAGTCAGTGAAATACAACAATTGTGGTACATACCTATCAATGTAGTCAGTGAAATACAACAATTGCAGTACATACATATCAATGTAGTCAGTGAAATACAACAATTGTGGTACATACATATCAATGTAGTCAGTGAAATAAACAATTGCAGTACATACATATCAATGTAGTCAGTGAAATACAACAATTGCAGTACATACATATCAATGTAGTCAGTGAAATACATCAATTGTGGTACATACATATCAATGTAGCCAGTGAAATACAACAATTGCAGTACATAACATAGCAAGTTTGACTGAGCATAGGGCTGGGAGTTTTTGCAAGAATTTCTAGTGTCTCATAAAATCATATGTTCCCCTGATTTCTTGGTTAGTGAGATCAGACAATTAGCCTTCTCAGATAAATGTGAAAAATATGAGGTCCTTTGTACAAGTTGTACATGTTAAAAATTCCATGGTGGTTGAACGTTGCACAGATTAGGCCACAAGTGGAAAACATTATTTATACAGAAAACATACTCGGGGGTAGACAGTCTGTTACCTTAGATGAAATCTTTCAAGAGGAAGGAGAACTTTCACAAATACATGATAAAGTCGGATGCACTGACTTTTGAGGTTCATTGCATAACTTGGTGTGATGCACTCCCCTTGATATAGGAATGAAGAAGAGGATAAAAAAAAAAGTAGATGTTGAAAAGCAATAGCAATGTAACACAATGAATGCAGTGCTGTACATGTGTACATGGCTTCCGGTCCAAAATGGCGGATAGACTGTTGGAGTGTTTTTGCTTCTGGCTATGGTTTACGTACGCATTTTCCTCATTTTGGACTAGTAGTACATGGTTCCGTCACCCAGCTACTGAATTAAGTGTGTGGAGCCACACTGTGAGCTGTGAGTTTCATGTGGAATGTTTTTTACATCTGTCAACAGTGGTTTGTATTGTGAACTGCATGTTCTGAAAAATGGCGGACAGCCGATTGCTGTACTAACTGTTTTTTGCCTTAGGCAGTAATGTGTGTGCAACTACTGGTTTTCTTGTGACTATCACTTTCATCGAAGATGAACTGTAATTTTAGTGGCATTCTGGCAGTGGCCTTATGCATGTATGCCTATGTTTGCTGTTGTTTTGTTGGGACTGCTGTCAGTTCCACTTTTCACAGGGGACAGTGAGGAGAATTTTGTGTGATATTCACTGGCACAGGAACAGGGAATTTTGGGCTGACCTTTAGCCGTGAAGTTGGAACCGCGATTAACAATTAAAAACTAACATGTATATATAAACAGGTGCAAGAGCGTTTCTAAATTCAGTAATCCTGGCAATTCAAAAGTTTCATCGCAAAAAAGAGAAAGAAAATCCAGTGTCAGGTTTGTTATAAATAAACTGTAATTATATATTTTCAGAACTTTGCGAGGCCTAGAACATTTTAAATTTCTCAAAGAACTGGTACTTGACAACAATGAACTTGGAGATAGTGTGACATTTCCATATCTTCGAGATTTACATACTTTAACACTGAACAAAAATAAAGTGAGTGTTTGTGGTAGTTTTTGTGTATTTTAGAAACAGTTGTAAACTTTTACTACATGGTAATCATAGATGGGTGTTTGTGTAACTGTTCATGGAGTTACTAAGCTGTTGTTGTTGTTGTTTGTCCATCAAGAATGATGATGACCATTCATTTCATCCAGTGGGGTAGAAAGTATGGAGCCGTGGGTTCTAAGATGGCTGATAAGGCCTATTTTGGCTCGAAATTTTCTTTGACAATGTGGACAAAGAATGCTTGACGTTTCTGGAGGAGGATTTCCTGCAGTGGTCTTTCTGTCCTGCCTTTTCTTCACAGCTCTTGCAGTCCTGGTTGCTTCACACATGACTGCACCCTTGTGTAATGATGCACGCCACAAATTTCGGTCTCTGGCTGCAGTCTCCCAGGTGTCATGATGAATTCCAAAAGCATTCATAGAGATTTTCAGAGTGTCTTTAAAGCGTTTCCTCTGGCCGCCTTGGGAGCGTTTACCACAACACAGTTCGCTGTAAAAAATTTGTTTAGGGAGCCTGTGATCTGGCATGCGAGTCAAGTGACCAGCCCAGCCCAGCGAATCTGATTCTTCATCAGTAGAGTGTGGATACTGGGCATGGACGCTCTTTCTAGGAGCACTAAGCTGTTACAGATTGATTAGTGTAGTGGTTCTCAAGGGGGGGGGGGGGGGGAAATTTAGGGTTTCCAGGGGGTGAATGAAGATTATTTCAAGATTGTGCCAATACAAGAACCGATAACTTGATATTGTTTTTCCCTCCATACTTTACAGTTCTGTACTTCTTGCCCTTCTGAAATTCATTTTATAATGTAAGGAGACCTGCAAATCACGTTTTATGTAGACATCTAGACTTGTTCTAAAACGTGTTATTAAATTTAGCTTCCATTTTTACGTATACTGTGTAGGGGGGTGGGGGGGGGAATTTATGGCAACGAAATATGAAGGGGGGGGGGGGGGGGTGTGGGAATGACGTTCTGAACGTATGGTGAAGGAGTGCATGGACCAAAAAAAGTTGAGAACCACTGGATTAGTGGGAGAAAAAAATTCAAGATGCAGGAATCTGCTGGGAAAGTCATGATGATCATCTTTTGGGATATCAAGAGTCCTATATTGTTGCATTTCCAGGAAAGGGGTGAAACTGTGACTAGTGCTTGATACAGTGAAATGCTAGTGAACAAAATTGAAGCTTGTGATATGATCAGTATGCCAGGGACTTCTCACAAAAGGAATATTGTTGCTGCGCAACAATGCCTACCCTCATACAAAGTGCATACAGCGAATACACTACATATTCTAAAATTAGACATTTTGAAGCATACTGATCAGACTAGATGCCATTGGACATTCACTTGCTTAGACTCTTGAAGAAACATTTGCAGGGTCAGAGGTTTGCAGATAACGGGGTAATGGAGGCGGTGCAAAATTGATCAAGGCCACCAGCAAAAACTTTCCTAGAAGGAATCGACAAACCATTGAACAGGTGGACCAAGTGTGTTGCCCAGCATATGTACTATGTTGAGAAATAACACAGACAAAATTTCTGGTCCGCACTATTGTAAATAAGTTATTCGTAAAATTCCTGTAATTTAATGCTTTCCCCCTCATATATCACTTCTCCCCTAGTATCTCACTTCTCATGAACAGAATTAAACCATATTACACTCCTGAGTGTTCAGCTCTTGCAAATATCAGGAACTTGTTACATATGAATGAGACACGTTATATGGACTATAACAACAGCTGATGAACACTTGCAGGTAACACTACACCCAAGAGCCAATGGATCTGCAACAACAACAGTGTCACAGGACATATATTTCCCACCTAAGCACACTTTTGAATGAACATTCACAGTGTAGAATATGTTCTTTGTTTTACAAAAATGTTATACCATAATAAAATGAAAACTAACTCCTCTGTATGTTTATTATCCCGCGGACATCTTTGATACCAACTTACCTTACCCATCCCCCCTTTTTTCTTCTCACCCTCTCTCTGTCTATTTATCTGCCTGTCCATCCATTTGTCTGTTCATCCATTCGGATGTCCATCCATCCATCCATCCATCTTTTTGTCTGCCTGCCTGTCCATCCATCCATCCATCCATCCATACAGCTATCTACCTGTCCATCCATCCATCCATCCATCCATTTCTTTCTATCTGCACAATGAAGGATGAATAACCAAAAAACGACACGTAGGTTGTAAGTTTTACTAGACAATGATACCAAGTGATCGTGTTCTAGAAAAACTTATCACCTACTTCTTGCTTCTTTGGTGATTCATTCATTGTGTTTTTAAAGCATTACTGCAGTTCCACTAATTCCAGTGTTAATCATCTGTCTATCTACTAACTGCTGAGTGGTAGGAAGGGCTGAATGTAAGACAGCCTGTGTTAATCATCCGTCCATCTACTAACTGCTGAGTGGTAGGAAGGGCTGAATGCAAGACAGCCTGTGTGCCCAATTTGTGACCCTTTGAAAATAAAATTTTTTTGTTTATTTACACGCATGTATATTGTTGGTAACAGTTTGCGTTTCTCATTTAGTTAACAGATTTGCATGGACTATTGGAAAAGTTAGTGGACAAACTACCCAACCTGACTTATCTAAGCCTCCTTGGAAATGAGGCATGTCCAAATCAGTTGTCCTGTTCTGATAAGGATGAAGAAGATTATCAGCGATACAGGTAATATCAATCAGAGGAAATGTATACATTAAGGTGGAGTGTACCAGATTCATCATCATCACCCTCTCCATCATGTATCAAGCTGTTAAACACAGGTGATCTTGCTCATACACAAACATCTGTCCTCTTTTTTCTTGCTAGATTTGACTGCTCATCATATTCTGTGCAACTCTGTCAACCCAGCAGTAATTGTCTCCATCTGTCAACCTCTCTGTCTAACACCCTTAACCTTCCACATTGTCACAATCTTCACTGGACTCTCTTGTCTCATAATGTAACCAAAAATGTTGAATGTCTTCTGATGTAAGACTGTGAAGTCCTAATTGGCTGATGACAATGATTGTATGTGAAGACCTGCCTAGATGATGCCAATGAGTATATGTAAAGTCCTGTCTGGATGATACCAATGAGTATATGTAAAGTCCTATCTGAATTATGCCAGTGAATGTATGTGAAGTCCTATATGAATTATGCCAATGAGTGTATGTGAATTCTTATCTGAATGATACTAGTGAGTGTATATCTTTGAATGATACCAGAGAGAATGTCAAGTCTTATTTGAATGATACCAATGAGTGAACATGAAGTCTTATCTGGATGATGATGAGTGTATGTGAAATCATATTCGGATGATGATGAGTATGTGAAATCATATCTGGATCTTGATAAGCATACATGAAGTCTTATCTGGATGATGTCATTGAGTGTATGTAAAATCACATCTTGATAATGATGAGTGTATGTGAAATTATATCTAAACGATGATGTGTGTAAGTGAAATCATATCTGGATGATGATAAGTGTATGTGAAGTCTTATCTGGATGATGTCAGTGGGTGTATATGAAATCATATCTGGATAATAATGATGAGTGTACGTGAAGTCTTATCTAGATGATGTCAGTGAGTGTATGTGAAATTATATCTGGATAATGATGAGTATATGTGAAATTATATCTGGATGATGATGAATGTACGTGAAGTCTTTATCTGGATGATGTCAGTGAGTGTATGTGAAATCATATCTGGATAATGATGAGTGTACGTGAAGTCTTATCTGGATGATGTCAGTGAGTGTATGTGAAATTATATCTGGATAATGATGAGTGTATGTGAAATTATATCTGGATGATGATGAGTATACGTGAAGTCTCATCTGGATGATGATGTATGATAATCTTGGCAGATGACTTTCCATTTTGTGGAGAGAGATCGAGTCGGATGGGGTAAATTCTTTGTAATAAAGTAAACCCTCTCACTTTTAAATACTGGCCTTACTTCAGTGAAGATCTGCTACAGAGAGCAGGAGAATGCCCGAGAAGAAAATGGTTTAATGACATCAAAGACATTGGACAATCGCACGGAATGACACTATCCAGGTCACCCATCGGGAGCTGGAATGTCAACTATTCCTCCCCACGACGCTTGACGGCAAAAGTGGAAGATGATGATGATGATGATTGTAAGAAGATGCTGTCTGCACTCAGACAAATGGTTCCAGATGATATTACTTTCTGTATGCAGATATTATGTGCTGTACAAACTACCAGGACTTAAGTTTCTGGACTCCACACCAGCCACCGCAGCAGAACATGCAGAGGCAAAACGGGTTGGGCCATACATGTTAGTTGTCAGGCCGAAAGATCGTGATTTAGAACAGGTATGTTCAGATTGGTGATTGTTTTGTAAATGTTTGAGATGTACAAGTTTTTTCGTGCTTTAGTAAAGCTCACAATCTACTTATCGTTTTTTTGGGTGATTCATTCAAATTTTTAATGAACAACAGAGAAAGCATATTATGATACACCATGCCAGGCAGTGATGAGAATCATGCTCTTCCGCAATTGTCATTTGTGGCTTTGATACCTCTATCAAGACCATCATTTATATCTTTGATGCCTCTTCCACAACTATCAATTGTATCTTTGTTTCCTCTTCCACACTCATCACTTATATCTTTGATGCTTCTTTTAACACCATCACTTACATCTTTGATGCTTCTTTTCACACAATCATATATATCTATGATGCTTCTTTTAAAACGATCATTTAATCTTTGAGGCTCCTTTTAAAACCATAATTTACATCTTTGATGCTTTTAAAACCATCATTTATATCTTTGATGCTTCTTTTAAAGCCATCATTTATATCTATGATGCTTCTTTTAAAACTATCATTTATATCTCTGATGCCTTATCCACAACCTTAAGTTTCCTGTTTTTCTGATAAGTTCATCCACTGATTGTCTTCCATACCACTTTGCCAACCCTTCCAACATTTTCTTCCTTTGTCAGTCTCTTGCTATTGAAAACCTTCAGTCTTCCTAGTTGTTCTTCAGATCCTGTGTCCTTAACATAACTCTTAAGTGACAACTGTCTTGTCATACGTGGGTAACATTCTGGCTTTGTGAGTTTGACTCCTGTAACAGTACAGTGAAGCTGCAGTGACATAATGGTTAGTACACTTACCCGCCAAGACAGGTATGGGTTAAACCCCCAGTACCCGGGAAGGTTAACCCGGTCAACAAATGCCCGCATAAGTCGGATGTGTCGGCCTAACGGCGCAAGAACGCAGCTCTGCTGTAAACAGGCACAACGCAGTCACATCCGGAAAAAAAAATCCGGATGAACGCAGAAGAAGAAGAAGAAACCCCCAGCAGAGGCAGGATGATTGTTTCTGAGCAGTACAACTCTGAGGTTGAACCAGCCTCATATAAAATGGGTACCTGACAATTTTAAGAATTTTCTGGGGGAAAAGTGATGGGGAAGTAAACTGGAACTCCAACTCATATGAAATGGCCTAGAATGTGTGAAGACTTGGCACTCCAGTGGCATTATCTAATCTGCTATGGGACTACCTTTACCTTTTTTATTTTAGTATTTTAGTGGGGATCCACAGTAATGCAGTGGCTGGGACCGTTGCCTATTAGTAGAGTGGTCATGAGTTCAAATCCCTATTAAGGAGGAAATAAAAACATTATTAACTGGGTGACCCAGTCATTAGGCAGACCCTGTCTAAAATGTCCAAGAAAAGCTCTGGAAAGTAAAGGTGACGTGTGACATTGATTACATCACCCATCGAACTCTGATTGGTCTATAAACATATGGGGCGAGCATCATGTACCCAATATATCTCAAGGCCTGGGGAAGGGTCCCGCACTGATCTTACTTCAGAAGTATAGGAAGAGCTGCAGTGGCATGCTGCTTAGCACATTTATCTGCAAAGACAATGGTCTGGTTTCAGTCCCCAGCAGAGGCAGGATAATTTTTCCCAACTAGTACAGATCTGGGGTTGACCCAGCCTCATATAAAAGGGCCTAGAATATGTGAAGGCCTAATACTTCATACTTTGCTGATCCAGCAGCTTCTGCAGCTTGTCTTGTTCCAGATGTATTGGTGTTACCTTTCCTCTGAAGTAAACTAGGCAGGCTGAGAGAGGGTTCATGGTGTATGGGCAATACATGGTCTCAACAATTCAGCCCAGGCTTTGTGCTTTGAGCAGTATAACTCCATCCAGGGTAAGCAGGAAATGATTGATATTTGTCGATCTTGTTGCATGGAGTGTAAAGATCAGAAATGGAATAATGATAAAGGAGAAAATGATTGCACATAGGTCACACACTGAGCATGTGAGACGTCAGATAGTGCGCAATGGCGGAAATGACCGTGTGTTCACAAGCATCCATTGTGGATGAACATTAACAGCGTGCGTGAATCGGTCTGATTGTTCACATTCGCTACCACCATGGGTTGTAGTTATTATACCTTTTTGAAGCACTATGTAACAAACTATCGTCTGCCATGACGGCCAGGTGCCAGTAGTAGTAATACTTCATACCACAGTGGGAGTATTTGCTGAGGGACTACCTGTTTTTATAAATTATTTTAGTATTATAGTAACGAACGAACAAACAATCTTTATTTTCAGTGGGTTAAAAATGAGGCACACATTGTGCTTTCTTATCTCTCTCTTTCATACATTATTTAATCCATACATCTTTTATGAAACTAATCAAGAGCAACAACATTATCAATATTTGCACTATAAAGGCATGGGGAAATGTGCAAAAATAATTATTATGTGACTCACCAATAGTAATTATTGATGATGTTATTAGCTATGGGAGACATACTGTACTACCATTAGGATACTGTTATACTAGGGTTTTAGTATTATTATTATCATTAAGGGAGAAAGTATTCTGTAGTAACAGCAGGGGAGCCATATTAGAGCAACAGTTAGCACAGTTAGTTTAGATGGATCAACATCACAGCACACGGGTGTAACCTATAAGTGCTCCGTTCTCCTCCTAACTCAAACCTGAGTCTGGAGAATCTCAGCTCAGTGCACGAACTCCGCAGCACTGGCAAGGATCATGAAATACTTTGGGTAGATTTTTAACTCGAAATTTTGCCCGGGCAGCGCCGTTAGGCTACTCTTTTTCGATTTCCAACCACCAAGGGATTTTTTACGTGCGCAACAATACACACGGGCGTCCGATCTCACTGCCCAGAGACCAGGGGAAATTCTATTACTAGAAGTCCATGTGAAAAAATCCCGGTCCTCACCGGGGCTTGAACCCGGGACCTCCAGCACTCGAGGCGTACACCATACCTCAAAACCATGCAGTCCCCGACACTTAAATGCCCGCATGTGTTTGAATTCCCACCAAGGTGAATAAAAAAAAACTGACATAGGCTCCCAAGTCGACCTAACCTTAGTGAGCCCAACCTGAATCCTTTAGTATAGTGACCTTCTCCACAGCCTGATGGAAAAGTGACCAACCCAACAGCTCAGTAGTCATGGAGAAAAGCAGTCCCATTAAGCTCTTTTGGATGAAGATACCTCTAGTACCAACCCAATATCTCAAATGCCATTCAAACATTCAAAAAGATAAAACATTGAATCTGAGTTTACTCAGAAAAAATATCTTCTACTATTTTATAGGTAAGCTGCCTACATCTATATCTGATAGATTAGATGCTTAAAGTTGTTTCCGATAGACATGATACTAATAGCTGTTTCCAATAGACAAGATGCTAACAGCTGTTTCCGATAGACTAGATGCTAACAGCTGTTTCCATTTTGTTTAGGTCACAGATTCATCCTCTGGCAGTTCTCCGAGTAACCTGTTTTCACCACTGCCTGAGGATGCTACAGATCAAACTGACCATCAAGGTAAGTGTTGTAGCAGATATTTCAGTGTGTGTGTATACCTGGGAAGATAATATGAGAAGAGTGACTGGAAAGATGGCTGCCTGTACCAACATGAGAGAGAGAGAGAGAGAGAGAGAGAGAGAGAGAGAGAGAGAGAGAGAGAGAGAGAGAGAGAGAGAGAGAGAGAGAGAGAGAGAATCTTCTGCCCTTTTATCCTCTGCTAGGGTGTAGGCCCTCAACTAACTCATGGCAAGCTGTCCTATCTTTTGTTATCTCCTGCATCTCTTTCTATATCCTCCCCATATTATTAATCTCATGTTTCTAATTCTCTTCTCCTGTTCCTTTTGCCCTGCAAATTCAAGTGCAGGGACTTTCTTGTTGTATTATTCTTGGGTTTTCATGTAGTGTATCCTATTAATCGCTAGCTTATTTTCCTCCCCTCTTGATTCTGTGGAATGTCTAGTTCTTTGCATATTAGCTCCACACTAGAAAAAGAAAAACTACTGGAGATTTATTCCTTATTATTTGGTCTTTGATGGGAAGATGGCAGGGAATTTGTTCTGATGAGAAAGGTAAAGAAACTCATAGTAGATACTGCTGTATAGGAGTTAATTGTAGGATGTCACATATACTGGGTCACAACATAAAGAGAAAGATGTATTTAGGTATGGGATGAGTGACTAACTTCTTTTAGTCACCTTTCTTTACCTTACCATCAACTTGGTATCCATTTTATGAGGTTGGGTATGTACAGAGTTGGGATAAGTTCAGAAATAAATTCAACCTCACCTGGTGTTGAGCCTGGAACCCTTTGTTAGCTGGCCAGTACCCCATACATTACACCATTATGGCCATGTTGTTGCCTATATATTTCTGTCCATGATGTCTGATCTCATCTATACAGATGGATCTGTTGTAAAGCAGCAGAGAAGTGCGTGGGCATTTACAGCCTGTTCAGCGGGCCAAACGGTTCAAGAATTCAGTGGTGCCCACTCTATGACCACGAGCAGCATGACGATGGAGGTGATGGCAGTTACACAGGCTTTTATATGGCTGGAATCACAGCATTATACCAACGTGTGTGTACTAAGTGACTCAATGAGCATGATTCAGAAGATCGAAGCTGGATCTGTACGTAGACAGTGGACTGAGTCACTGCGGAAGTCTGTTGTTCATAAAGTCACCTTCATCTTCGTCCCGGGACATGCGGGAGTCAAGGGAAATGAACGAGCTGATAAACTGGTTGGCTCTGCACCCCCTGTAGGCGGCCAGCCCATGGATCGTGCCGATGCTATTAACGTCCTTAAAGATATGGCGAGAACAGAGGACTTTGACGTCAGTGAATCCACATCGCTGTCCAGGATGAAAGACGGGAGTAAGAATCGGCACAGCCAGACGCGAGAGGTACATCGGGAAAACAAGGCACCTCGTCAACCAACACAGAACTGGCACTATTAGCCACCGGACGCTGATGCATATGCTGGGGGGGAGGATCTGAGCACCTATAGACATGTCCGGAGTGCAATGAAGATACCCAACTGATAACTGATGTCTGTCCATGTCATGCATAATTTGCAATTATTTCAACTTAAGTTACACTTGCTGCCACTGGAAGGGACACATATTTAGTAAACCAGAGCATGGTATAACTAGACTCTCTCTTGTCTGTAACACACAGGGTGAACACAGTAGTGGGAGACCTAAAAACACATGGAGATGAGAATTAAAGGCAAGTGAATAATATATTGAAGGCATGGAGGGAATGAAGGCCAGCATGGCTGAATGGATAAAGAGCACATGCTCTTAAACTTCTTGTGTGCTGATGCTGAGGTATTGGGTTCAACCCCAACACCAGTCAGTTGGACTAAAATGTTGACTTCTCTTCCTTGACTTGAGGACTTAAACTACAACTACCTCAGAAATCGGAGTGGCTTCACCTGATGGCGAAGGATGCTAGTAATGGGGAAAGCTAATCCACATGTAAAAATCAGTCCAGTGCACTAGAAGTTGTAACACGTGTATGGACTACGTTTGAGTTCAAAGTGAGTGAACACAAAAATAATAAAAACACGGAGTAAGCTGCAGGAGATAGCAAAATATGGACAGCTGGCCGTGAGTTGGTTGAGTGTCTCTGTCTTAATGGGGGATAAAGAGCAAAAGGAGAAAAAGGACAGTTACACTTGAGAATGTGGTAGTGCAGTGGCTAACACACTTGCCTGTCGGCCTGGTGGAATGGGTTCAAATCCACATCACAGCTTTGTACTTTGACTTGTTGTTCTGTTTGTTCCAATCTATTTCTGGGACAAAATGAAACAAAACGTTTGGTATAAGTTGTTGTTTGTCCATCAAGAATGATGATGACCATTCATTTCATCCAGTGGGGTTGAAAGTGTGGAGCCGTGGGTTCTAAGATGGCTGATAAGGCCTATTTTGGCTCGAGATGTTGGATGAAGAATGACTTGCGCGATGACTTGGATTAAAGTGAGGAAGAGTTGCGCAATTCGTCGACCTCACTCTCTCACCTGGGTCCATCTGAGTCCAGTGGCAAGACAAGTCGAGACGACTGGAGATGAATACAGGTGCAGTGGATGACCAGGGCGCTCTATGTGCTTTGCCGTGCTCATTACGTTCCACAACGCTTTGCAGGTAAACGCAGTCTTGCCCGTTGAATCAGGAATGATTTCTTCCGTGCAGTCTGCCGAATCCTGTCTTCACATGCTGGGTAGGCCTACCCTTGTTTACCGCTTGGTTTGACACCAAATCGGCTACCCACGCCTGGTTTAGCCAGCCTCTCACAGCTGTTGCCGGGGGGGGGGGGGGGGCGCTGTCACATGCTGACAGCTACTAGGAGCCACAGGCACGAGCTGGGTGTCAGGCTTGGACCAGTGGGGGATGGGTCCTGAAAAGGACATGAGAGTCATCCTTACCAGAGGTGTTACCAATGCCTGACACCCCGTACCCCCCGGTACGTATAAGTATATATATAAGGTATAAGTTACAGGGCGAATGAACGAACAAACTTTATTTTCAAAGGGTCACAAATTGGGCACGCAGACCCGTTTTACATTCGGCCCTTCCAATCACTTATCTTTTGTTCATCAATTGTGCATGTTAAATTCACATAGGAAAAAAAAAATCATTGTCAAATGAACGTTGTAAACATAAACAATGCATGTTACCCATGTTATGTAACAGACAGACAGGCAGATACACATTCATAATCACACACTTACAATCCTGCATACACACTTACATCATTTACACAAACTCTCACAGTTATGCACCCACTCAATAACACACAAATACACACTCCCTCGCATACACATATTCTTACTCACAATCTCAAGCTAACTAAAGTTTATCCACCCACTCATTCACCAACCCACTCACCCACCCATCCATCCATACATGCACGCACGCATGCAGGCACGCGCGCGCGCCCACACACACACACACCCACCCCCCTCTCCTCCTCACTCACTCACTCACTCACTCTCACTCACTCACTCTCTCTCTCTCTCTCTCTCTCTCTCTCTCTCTCTCACTCACTCACTCACTCACTAACTCTCTCACTCACTCACTCTCTCACTAACTCTCTCACTCACTCACTCTCTCACTCACTCACTCACTAACTCTCTCACTCACTCACTCTCTCACTCACTCTCACTCACTCTCACTCACTCACTCACTCACTCACTCACTCACTCACTCACACACTCTCTCTCTCTCTCTCTCTCTCTCTCTTTCTCTCTCTCTCTCTCTCTCTCTCTCTCTCTCTCTTTCTCTCTCTCTCTCTCTCTCTCTCTCTCTCTCTCTCTCTCTCTCTCTCTCTCTCTCTCTCTCTCTCACTCACTCACTCACTCACTAACTCTCTCACTCACTCACTCTCTCACTAACTCTCTCACTCACTCACTCTCTCACTCACTCACTCACTAACTCTCTCACTCTCTCACTCACTCTCACTCACTCTCACTCACTCACTCACTCACTCACTCACTCACACTCTCTCTCTCTCTCTCTCTCTCTTTCTCTCTCTCTCTCTTTCTCTCTCTCTCTCTCTCTTTCTCTCTCTCTCTCTCTCTCTCTCTCTCTCTCTCTCTCTCTCTCTCTCTCTCTCTCTCTCTCTCTCTCTCATGCCCATATATATATTCAGTCAAACATAAAATCACTCACACATACACACTCTCCTTCACACAGTCACTCAAATTAATATACACAAGACCCCCACACTTTCCCGTACATACATTGGCAGCTGTCATGAGCATCCACATGAAAATGAGAAAATATGTTATACATACACATTCCATATCCAGACATGAAGACTAGCTTGTTGTCATGAATGCTTAGAAGTATCATTCTCAGATACTGACCTGCCAGAACTGTATGAATTAAAGATCATATTAATGTATTCATATTTCTTCTTGCAGGTACATTTGGGAAAAGCAAATACATTTATTATGGTCGTCATTCAGAAGGAAACAGATTCATCAGAAACAAAGATTTATGAAATCAGTATATGGCTACACACTTGCTACCCTCCACCTATATTTTTCAGCTTATAATTCAATCTGGATTGTTTAGTCTTTTGCACAGCATGTCCAATATTTTTTAAGCATCTGTAATAACATCATATCAATATATTGTTTTTTGTACATAATGTCACACAAAGTTTTCTGTTTTCGAAATGGTGAGAACAGCTGAATACTAATTCTGAGCATCTTCATAAGTTCCCACCTGAGGTGTACAAGATTTAGGTGTTGCTTACTACCATTATCTCAGGGATTAGCCATCACCCTTGCAATCTCACAGTGTGAAAGGTTGGTAGTCATTGAAAGTCTTCATAACAGTGGAGATCATGGTCACTTCTGACTTCATTAGCCAAACTTGATGGAGGTTTTCTGGATGCCTTCTGGGAGAGGTGAAGTGAGGGCTGGGCCAATATGTTGTTTGATGCTGAGTTATTGTGATCACTGAAAAAAGTTAACCCTTTACAGGGCAGACGCTTGTTCGTTTTGTAGCCCTGAACGGGGAAGATTTTTTCAGGTTCGGTAAAATTTCGGGTCGCGTTAGTAAAAACATCACAAATAAGGTGTTAGTCAACCGATTTTAGTTAAATAAACAACACAATGAAGGGAAAAGCATGCAGAATATGTTACTCACGTTATTGTTGTCGGTAATCCATATATGAACACAAATATTTATGAAATATGGCATGTTGTTTGTGATTTTCCGTCATCTATACGGCAGTTTACAAACACATTTTCAGAATCATAATCACTTTCTTTAAAGTCCGACTCAGACTGCTAAATGCAAAGTAACGCTTTGCACTGATATCTAGCTCCGATTAATAGTCAACTTCGTGCCCTTTAATGTCACTTAAATTGAACAGAGCGAAATCTCGGCTATCACTTGAAGAATCGCCAAAATCCGTTTTGAAAAACAGCGTAAAAACCCCGAAAACCATAAAAAAAAGTCTGTAAAAGACGGTTCAAATTCATAGTACGCGCTTTACCAATGGCGGCCACATTGTCAAGCTATCGGCGAAAGCGAAATTAGCCGTCGGAAGTATCGGAAAGCCGAGAGATCGCGTTTTTACAATGCATAATAGTATCGGCCGGTTTGAGACGTTCTGCCCATTTAACGTATCGGACGGAAATGGCCGGTCCACCCTGTAAAGGGTTAAAGAAGGCTGGGTAACATCACTTATGAAATTATACAGCTGAGTTCAACCATGCTAATGTTGTCTGGAGTATGAGTATGTTTTTTTCCTATCTATGTTCTTATATTAACATACATTTTAGTTTCCAAACAGCGCTATGATATTGCTATTGTTTTAATTATTGATTATAATTCATATGTTACCTCAGCAATATAGAGAACAATACACCTTCATCATCATTATCATTAGATACATTTATGATCCCCGTGAAACATAGGGCCGCAACAGCTGGTCTCTATTAATTTATTTTCTGAGCTGTCTTGTTTTTAATGCATTCCATGTCTTCTAATCCCCCTTGGATCTTCTGTAATTGTTCTGTGGGTTATCTTTGGCTTTCCCATCCGGATCTTTTCTGACTGGTACTAGGAAATGTTCTATGAAGTAAAGATAGTCAACGAGATGTTGACCTAGTCACACTTAGAATGCCGATTGGTCTGAAAAAATAAAGCCTAACATCATATACCCAATATGCCTCACAGTGTTAAAAAAAGGGTTCATTATTATTACTATTATTATGTTTTTACTAACTTTATCTTGAAGATATTCAGTGTTTGCATTCTCCACATTGAGGTATTTCTGTATGTTCAGTTTTTAATTTTATTGTGGAGAAGGTGCTGTTATATCCTATGGATGTGTTGATATTTAAATAAACATGGCATATTTGAGATTTTATCACTTGTAAATATTTGACTGAATGACAAAGTATTAGAACTGATAGCGAATATTTTGTGTCCAATGCAAGTTTGTTACATTGGAACAGAACAGAAAAAGAAATAAATCTGATGTGTTTACAACTGCTGCATTTCTGGAGTAGCATCTAGACCCTTTGTGGATTTGGCAAGAGTGCTGTGATATTGTTTCTGAAAACAAGAACAACTCAAGGCTGGGATTCAACCTTGATTTAACACTAGAACCAGCCAGTGGTTGCTTTTTAGTAATAACAGTCTATTGTAGCAGTTGCATAATTTGTCTTGAGTCATCATCATGTGCTGGCTCCACGGCGAAGGGGTTACGAACACAGTTCGTAATCCAGCATACCACGTTCAAAACACAGCTGCGGGTGATTTGGCAGCAGACTGTCTTTCGTTGGGTTTTTCAGAAAATGGTATAGGTGCTGGTCGTTAACAAAGCAATGGCGTAAACGTAAACTTGCCAAGAGATCACAAACAGCCAACAAATGCTGGGGTTGACTGCGATGTCCTGTAAAGGATATGCAACTAACTTAACATCATTATATGCCTTGAGAGTGGGCGGGTGATCATGTACCTCCACAAATATCTGTCCTCTGTGATCTTGGTAAGCTAGACCACAGATCGTCTTCCTTGCGACTCTCTCAGACCATCTGGAATTTTCCCCCTCAGCTGACATCTTTCTATAATACTCTTGATCTTCCAGGTTGTCAGTCTTCTCCAAACCCTCTTGTCTCATACGTACATCCCATGGCGGATACTGCAATTGGGGTGTGAAGTGTTGGGCTTAACGTATTATAGATTATATGGGATGGGGGTGCCCAGTTCCCTTCCTCATCATCTCTTCTTTCCAGACAGTTTCCAGAAAATTCTATTCATTGTCTGTGCCCATTTATATGAGGCTGTGTCGAGAACACAGCCATACCGGCTAGACAAAAAATAACCCTATCTCATCTGGGGATTGAACCATGACCACTGTCTTAGCAGGCACGTATGCTAACTATATGCAGCTTTCTCATCTCACAACATGACCCTAAAAAATTATGATTGTATTGTCCTGATGTGGGTAATCACATGTCTATGTAACAACTAGAATAGAGTTAGTTAAAGTAACAACAAGGATAGAGTCAAAGTAACACCTAGGATAGAGTTACAGTAACAACTAGGATATAGTTAGTTAAAGTAACAACTAGGATATAGTTAAAGTAACAACTAGGATATAGTTAGTTAAAGTAACAACTAGGATAGAGTCAGCTAAAGTTACAAGTAGGATATAGTTGAAGTAACAACTAGGATAGAGTTAAAGTAACAACTAGAATACAGTGAGTTAGTAATAAAAATTTGAGGTAGAAGGAGTAACAATTATAACTAGGAGAGTGTCTTGGGTTCATTTATTCTCTTTGTTAATGTGAACATGTGTAACATCTCCAATAATTACTCATGACAATATATGGTGAACCATATATGCTTCAGACTTCTTCTTTCATTGTCTTGTGTTCGCTTTATTCTCCTTAATGTGAATATGAATATTCGCGTAAACTATCACCAATAAATACTCCCACAGTGAACCTCTGCTACTACTACTACAAATAATATTACTGTGTGGTTTGCTTGTTCTAGTCAGTTTTAAGTTATGATGCTGTTTAAGTGTTACTTTGTATGTTGTAATATTTAATGCTACATTATAGGAGCTACCAATGATATCTTCATATGTACATTAACATATGCATCAGAATATGACCTTTTTAATGTAAAAATTGATGCCTTAAACAAAATATTGCATGCTTTCTGCATATTTGTGCATACCGCAGAATTATATATATATATATATATATATATATATATATATATATATATATATATATATATATATATATATATATATATATATATATCATACAAAGTTAATAAATAAATAATACAGGCAAGAAATTGTGCAATATTTTGTTTATGGCCGTCTGTGTTTCAGCTCACTAAGGGAATACATTGTTTTTAATTTGTTGAATATTTAAACAAAGATACTAACATTTATATTTTGTATATGCGGCTAAAATTGGATTCTGTAATTATCCTATAATTATTTTGCAGTGTATTTATAACTCAATAAAGTTTAGTTACAGAGTGAAGAATCAAAAGTATGCTGAACTCAGTTATTACCTCTCCTCCTGCTACTGCTGGCTATTTCCTTCACGCACCTCGGAGGACTATATCGTGTCTGTTATACATTTGTCAGGGTACATCAAGTTGTTCCCACTACCATACAATTTTATCCTTCGGTGGGATTGAAGAAGACCATTAATTGTATCCTTCAGAGGGATTGGGGAAAGACCATTTGTCTTTTCATCCTGGAGATGTTTATCTTTTGCACCATCCCCTTGGATGTCTATTTGTTTGTTCATTATTTACTGTGTTATGGAGAGAGTGCTGTTAGAGGATATAGACTAGACAATATTTTTCATAAATTTGGCGTTTTTGTGATTTTATCACTTGCATATACAACCTAAAAACAGTGAATGACTGAATGTTAAATTGTCAAATCTGAGATGACTTACAGGAATGCTTGAAGTTTGAAATAGAGGAGCTGAGAATAAAGTAAAGACGTTGCTGTCTTGCCAGCTTCAGTTGCATCTTCTCTGTCATTTCTCCAGTGTTGAAGGAATAAAGACACACTGAAACAGAAGTGAAGGTTTCATTGTTGTTCCAGTGTGAATTGCATTTCTGAGTTTTAAAATTCCTTGCTCCACTTTGTAATTAGTGCAGTGGTTTAGGGGATAGTGAGACACAGTTTCATAATTCCCCATCTGACAGAGTTGAGGGTTCGAAGTCAGACCTGGGTGATTTGAAAACTTTGTGGACTGCTTTGTGTTGATTTTGATGGTATGAGGTGTCGACTATTCAAAAAGCAATGGCAAACTACTGAAGTAACATTGCCTAGTAAATCACAGACGGGAAGTACATGCAGCGGTTGACTGCAATGTCCTGTAAAGAACATACAACTAACTTAACTTTGTTTGTGGCTGTTTTCAGATATAGTTCTGTGTCGTTTATCCATCTTGAATTTGGTTGCTATCTTAGCCTTGTACGTAATTCTTTGAGTACCCTTAATTGTCTGTGTGTTAGGTGGCATTCATTCAATATGCTGTGGTTGTTAGACATCATGCCTGTAGTTATTAGTCTATACAGCTGTACTAACTGTATGTCTATTCATACACAGAAGTCACAAACAAAAGATTGAAATACTTATTTCCTGGTATATTTCGCTGCATCTTGTCAGGTGCATACTGCAGTTATATATCATATGACGTGAATAAATGAATTACACTTTGGCCGATATATTTGAAACATATAGACACTGATATTGTTGAAATGTGGGATATTTGTTGATGTGGTAAAATATGCCGGGAAATACATTGTGCAACCTTGTCTTTGTAGTTTATGTGGTTAAATTCAACAAAAGGAATGCATTGTTTTGTATATCACTAGGTTTTACTGAAATGTTACACAATCACTAGGTTTTACTGAAGTGTTACACAATCATTAGTTTTTATTGAAATGTTACACAATCACTATGTTTAACTGAAATGTTACACAATCACTATGTTTAACTGAAATGTTACACAATCACTATGTTTAACTGAAATGTTACACAATCACTATGTTTAACTAAAATGTTACACAATCACCAGGTTTTACTGAAATGTTACACAATCACTAGGCTACACAATCACTAGGCTTCACTGACATGTTACACAATCACTAGGCTTCACTGAAATGTTACACAATCATTTCAGTTTGTTTTTCCAACAAGGTGAGCTGTGGCTGAGGGGTTACATTGTCCGTGTCAGGTTCTGAGGGTATCAGGTTCGATCTTTGCAGAGGGCTGAGAATTTTCCCAAGAACCATTGGTATCTACTGATATCTCACAATCCCCTGATTTCTTGGGTAGTGAGATCAGTTTCTTAGCCTGCTCAGATAATGGTGAAAAACAGGAGGTCCCATGTACAAGCTGTGCAGTTTAAAAATCCAACCACAGTTGGAAATCACAAATAGTAGGCTGTAATGCCACACCGCCCAGGCAAATTTGTTAGGAAAAGCAAGTCTAGCCATGGGTAAACAGAGCCTTGTACCTTGATGAAGTACACCATAAACTAATGCAAGCCGAAGTTGGACACACTGACATGTGGGGTGCATAACTAGGTGTGAGGCATGGCCCTCGTAAGAGGAAAACAGAAGAGGAAGATGAAGACAAAGAAGTAGAGAAGTTTTCCAAACTGCAACAATTTTAATGTAGTTTTTAGTTGTAGTAACTGTATCTGTTGTTTCATACCAGTATTAGGTTTTATCAAAATGTTACGTAATAATTTAATTGTGCGTTTCCCCACTGTGGTCGTGATAATGTGGTGGTTAGTTGTAGTAACTGTATCTGTTGTTTCAAAATCATTATTAAGTTTTATCAGAATGTTACGTAATCATTTAATTTTCTGTTTCTCACTGCTGTCGTGATAGTGTCGTGGTTCGTGCACTTGCTAATCAGCACGATGATCATGACGGGTGGTGTCACTCAGACCATGAGTGCAATTTTTCCAGAGGCTCCTGCGGGTCATCACTAGAGCTGCAGTGTTCATGCTTTGTGTGGTGCTCTCGGCAAGCGACTTGCCATGCTGTGGAGAGAGACCCAACCAGATGAGGTGAACCCCGGTGGAATGAAGTCGATCCTCTCAGCTTCAGTAATTTTAGTTTTGTACTTTAGAATGGAACAAGCTTGCTCCATGGCGAAGAGGTTACGGACGCGGTTTGTAATCCCGCATACTCACGTTCAAAACACAGCTGCAGACAATTTGGCAGCAGACTGTTTTGCGTTGGTTTTTTACAAAATGGTATGGGTGCCGGTCGCTCAGAAAGCAATAGCAAACTACTGAACATAAACTTGTCAAGAGATCACAAACAGCAGAAAACTGCTGGGGTGACTGTGACATCCTGTAATGGATATGCAACTGACTTTTTTAAAACTTTAGAAAAATGATCATGTGTTTTCTCCAGTGAAAGCAGGCTTGAATTTGTTTTGACCAATATGGCTCAATAGCTGACACAGCTTCATCAAATGGGCACCAGAATTGGGGGAAAGTACGAGTGGCCAGCTTAATACTGATCATATTATCCCCCATGTGCTGTTTGGTCAACACAGAATTATAGTCCTGACGCCACATTCCCAATGTGCCTTATATCATGTTAATGAACTTCACTTACTTCCTCCGACTGCAATATGTTATTGTTAAAGGTATCAGCTTGTCAAAATCCAAAACATTTCAGTACAGCGCTCACTACGAATTTTGTCAATAGTTTGTAATAAATGCATGTTTGGTACAAGATTTTGCCTATGTTTATTTTCTAATAAATGTTACAATCCTACTGACATGACACTTATTATGTTATTTGATCTGGTGATGCTTGGCTCCCACCCTTCAGCCAAATGTCTTGTGGCCGTGATACATGTATTTGTTCATCAGATCTTGTTTTGTTCCATACAGTGTTACATTTATTTGGTTTTGGTGGAAGTAACAATTTATAGATACCTGTAAAAGCTAGACAATATAAAATAACACAAAGTAATGCAGCTTTACAGAACAGAATTACGACACATACAGGACGTTGTGGCAACTAGCCTTCATCAGCAAACAAATACATGCACAAAACACAACATATAGTACAGGAGAAGATCCTCCGGTGACTACATTAAGGCATAAGGACGGGATGAGAAGAATAAAAAGATGAAAAAAATTAGAACAATGAAGACAAAATGAAAATATGAAAAAATTTTGCTACTTATCTCAGAGTCTGAAAGTGTACTGCTACCACAAATGTATTCTTTATCCTCTTTTATACATAGCCATGGCAGTCTGTGGGTACTGCTCCACAAATGTATTCTTTATCCTCTTTTATACATAGCCGGGGGATTCTGTGGGTACTGCTACCACGAATGTATTCTTTATCCTCTTTTATACATAGCTGTGGCAGTCTGTGGGTACTGCTACCACAAATGTATTCTTTATCCCCTTTTATACATAGCCGGGGGATTCTGTGGGTACTGCTACCACGAATGTATTCTTTATCCCCTTTTATACATAGCCGTGGGAGTCTGTGGGTACTGCTTCCACGAATGTATTCTTTATCCCCTTTTATACATATCCATGGGAGTCTGTGGGTACTGCTACCATGCATGTATTCTTTATCCTCTGTAAAAGCTAGGCACTTGAAAAATTTTTTTTTTGCGCTCACTCACTTTGAAATCCAGCGTATTCCATAGACACTACTTCTAGTAGTGCTGAACTGAATTTTGCATGTGGATTAGCTTTCCCTGTTAACAGTGTCCCTCACCATCAGGCGAACCCATTCCGGCTTCAGAGGTACTTGCAATTTATGTCCCCAAGTCAAGGACGATAGGTCAACATTTTAGTGCAACTACCCGGTCTAGGGGTTGAACACCTTACCTTGGCATCAGCACACTGGATGTTTAAGAACACATGTTCCCCTCCATTTGGCCATGCTAACCTACACTTGAAAAATTGATGTTTGACATTCTTGTAAAACTACACACAATGCCTAGAGACAGCTATGGTTTGAGTTTTTTCAAGTCCGTGTTAAGTGATATGTGTTCTGTTCAAAGTTGGAAAATCATGTTTGGTCCTTCCCATTAGATTGCTAATGTTCCTTTTGAGGTCAGGACTGAGAATATGTTTATATACCACCTCCCTACTTGTATCCTTAATGGTCCACTTGTTTAACAAATTTCCTTTATTTACGGTTGTTATTAGTTGCTTGGCTGTTTGACTCTTGTTTCTGTACACTTGCTATAATAATATTTTAGAATCCAGAATTTCTAAACATGCTTTTCTTGTTATTGCTAGTGTGCTTGTTTACCGAAACAGTGGTCCTGGATCACTTCCTAGTAGCGACATGATTTTTCTGTCCAGATTGCCTCTGAAGGAAAGCCACAGTAATGCAGTGGATAGCATGCTTGCCTGCAGGTCGTGGGTTTAAATTTGCATCAAAACAGATGTGGTCTATAAAAAATAGTGTTCGTCCATCAAGAATGATGATGACCATTCATTTCATCCAGTGGGGTTGAAAGTATGGAGCCGTGAGTTCTAAGATGGCGGTGAGGCCTATTTTGGCTCGATATGTTTTTAGACAATGTGGGCAAAGAATGCTTGATATTCCAGGAGGGGGATTTCCTGCAGTAGTTTGTTTGTCCAGCGTTTTTTTTCACAGCTCTTGCAGTCCTATTTGCTTCACAAGTGACTACACCCTTGGGTAATGATGTACGCCACAAATTTCGGTCTTTGGCAGCCGTCTCCCAAGTGTCGTGATGAATTTCAAAAGCTTTTAGTGAGATATATATGCATATTGCTCCAGTATAAACTGCCAGTATTCTAGATTAGGGTTTAAATCATTTCTTCTTTTGTTGCCTTTTTTGAGGGGAGTGTGTCACACATAGTTATATACCTCAGAGATCACGGCATCAGACTTCAGCATGCATTTATGCACGTTTGACTTCCTCTAGACAGATTCCGTCCAAGCTTTCAGATGGAGTCTCTACCCACGGGTAGGTTTACATTTTCCTTCAAATCGTTATAAGATTTTGATTCTGTATTTGATCTCACTTTCCGGTCACCAATTTGTAACCTGGTGGCAAAAGGTCATGATAAGATTTTCAGAAGTTGATTATTCTGTCAACACTTGGTTGATATGCTCAATCATGTGATTGCAGTTGCTACGTTTTATCTGTTGTCTTTGTCAGTTCTGTTTCTGTTTGAGGCTGATGACCGTTATGATTGGGTCATGTTAGTGCAAGAATACCTTGTATATTGTGACCTCTGATATCGTAATGAACAGTTTGCCTATTGTTGATCTTAGGGCCAGTTTTCACAACCCATTTTCGAGGGGTAAAATTGTGTCAAGGCAAGTAATTAATTGCTTTGTCATTAATGTAGCGGCTTAGAGATTGTTTGACCACCTTAAACTTATGTAGAACAGGTTCAAGGCCTGCCATGAATGGTATGAATTTTTACAAATAAGGAAACACACAGTAGCAACAGAGGCAGAAGGTCTGGTTTATGACAGAACAATTTAAGAAGAATTTTACAGGGGCAAAGTTCTGCATGTATGAACATATTGAAGAAGTGATGGTAATGTTCCCTGATCCCAGGGTAGTGGATCAGCTGTCTAGCCTTTCAGATGAGGAGGAAAAATCAGAACCCTTTTGGACTTTGCACTTCTTAAAATATAAAAATAACCTTGACAGAAGGAAAAGAGGATAGAGTGGCCGTGAGTTAGATTGTCCGTTTGATATATTGTGGGATGTGTTTGAGTCTTATTACACCTCAGTGTTAAAAGTTAGAAAAAAATAAAAGCCTGTGCACTGTGTGTGCCTGCTCTGGCAAGTGGCCATTTATTTCATTGAGAAGAGACCGAGCCATATGGGATAAAAACCGGTGCAATGAAGTTAATACTCTTTCTTGGTAAACTATTGAACTATATTGCCCACTAAATCCTAAACAGCCTATATATGCTGAGGTTGATTATAATGTCCTGTATAGTACACACACTATGAGACGAGAGGGCCTGCAGAAGATTGTGATAGCAATAATTAAGGTGTTAGAGGGGTGGAGGGGGGGGGGAATACTGGATGATTTGACAGTGGCAACCAAGATCTGATCAGATAAAAAAAAACACACACACAATACTCTCCCTCCCTCCCCCTCTCTCTCCCGCCATCCCTCTTCCTCTCTCTCTCTCTCGCCCCCTCCCCCTTAATTTTGCTCCCCTCTCCTTTCAACTTCGTTCAACCTGCGTTCTCAGTAGGTTGTTCAAAAGATAGGATTGAAGCATAGTGCCAGGAAGGACACAACGCGCCCAAGACGATGAGTGGTCAGGAAAACGTGGACAGATGTGGAGGAACGTGACTGCTTGCGCGTTCGTCATGACATATGCTATCTATGGGGGGGGGGGGGGGGGATTATTTATATTATTACCTATATAAACGTCTCCGGTTACTGCCACTCCACAAGCGCCTACTTTTTAATAAAACCAAACTAATTCACAAAATCCTATTTCAAAATGTTCCAAGCTACCTTTGGCCATTGTTTAAATATAACGCTAGACATAGCGAACGACTAAATATACTTCATGTCCCGAAACCTAGGATAGACTTATATAAAACAAGCTTAGCATACTCTACCGCTCAGTTGTGGAACAATCTTCCACAAGAAATCAAAGACACCACCAATCATGATACATACATTCGCAACCTGTTTGAACACTACCTTAGTACAGACTACATGCCCCCATAACAAACAACACAAAAAAGACAATAATGGTAACTTATCTCAAAAGACAACTAGCCAAAAAACATTCCCTTATGTATGGCACGTTACACCCTCCTTAGGTATTTATAATGCCCATGTTAAACACTGCTTCAGTGAGTCATTTGTTATTGATTATTTTTCATGCGTTTTAATGTTCTTTTGTTGTCAAAAGTTGCTTCATAAGTGATGTTGAATGAAAGAATGTATGAGAGGAAATAGAGAAGAAGGGCAGAATGTCAGACGGGCCTGCGTGCCCAATTCTTAACCCTTTGAAAATAAAGACTTATTATTATTATTATTATTATTATTATTATTATTATTATTATTATTATTATTATTATGAATTAATCGAGAGCGAGAGAGAGAGAGGGGAAGGGGAGATGATACGTAAAAATTCAAGGTAAAATGAGGTGACAGAAAGCGAGAGAGAGAGAGAGAGAAAGAGAGAGAGAGAGAGAGAGAATACGTTGAAAAATAAAGATAAAATGAGAGAGAGAGAGAGAGAGAGAGAGTTCATGCATTGAAAGAAAATAAAGGCAATATCTTATTTAAAACTTATGAGTTATAATTGGGACAGAGTTGACACATGAATAATTTAAATGCTGAGTACAACCCACTACTGGCAATGCTGATCGTATTCCGGTATGAACCTAAGGCCTTGTCCACGTCAATATGGAAGCACTAGACTCGAGTTTCGCTCTCATTTGAGCTCGTCAGTAGTGCATATCCTTGACTGGACCTGGGATCAAACCCTTATCACTGGTGTGTGAGGCAGGTGTGTAACCACTAGACCACGCGGCACACGCTAGACGTGGCCAAGTTATCACACTAGAACTGCCGTGGACAAGGTCTTAAGTTCGTACCGGAATACGATCAACGTTGCCAGTAGTGGGTTGTGCTCAATATTTAAATTTCAAATCCTGGAAAAAAAACCCAAATAAATCAACATGAATAGTTATTGACTAGTATCTTATTCAAGTAAAATTCAACTTATACAAGTAAATGGAAATATTCTTCAACAAGTGAATCGGTACAATTATCTTGGAACAGTCATAACATCTGATGGGAGATGCCTTGAAGAGATTAGAACAAGAATCGCCATGGCGAAAGTAGCCTTTAGCAAGATGAAAAACATTCTGACCAATAAAAAGATGTCAATTGAAACGAGAAAAAGAGTGTTGAGGGGATACATAGAGCCTATTCTTTTGTATGGATGTGAAACTTGGACAATGAGCAGTCAAGCTGAAAAGCATCTGATGGCTGCAGAAATGTGGTTTCTGAGGAAATGCAAAGAATACCATGGACAGACAGAAAAACCAATGACCAAGTACTACAGGAGACAAATGAACATCGTAAACTGATTAGAGAAATTAGACGTAGACAGTCAAAATTTTTTGGACATGTTATGAGAAGAAATGGATTGGAGAACTTAGTGACAACTGGCAAGATCGAGGGGAACAGACCAAGAGGAAGACCGAGAGGAAAATACCTGGATGGCTTGGCCACATGGCATGGACGAGACAGGAACACTGAGCTGATCCACGACACTGGTGATCGAGTGAAATGGCGAGTCATGCCCGCCCACGCTTTCCGGCATGGCACATGATTGATTGATTGATCTTATTCAAATAAGTAAAATGCCATCAGATAAAGGGAAATAAGTAAACATAAGCGGTCTAACAATGTCTGCTTCACTCCCTTAATAGATCGCTTCTCGGCCTTTGGCAAAGATCAAGTGTAGATTTAACTGTGCTTGGCCTAACGTAACTCACCGTCCACTAATACTGGCAGTAGGCCTTGGTGGACCACTATGGGCCAAAAGGCACATAGTGGGACTAAAGGGCTCACAACAAAACCAGGGGGACGCGGGGGGACCAGAGTGAAGGCTCTATCCTCTGAGGGAACCTCCAGCCCTTAAAAAAAAAAGGGACGCAGAGGTGTTTCCAAGGCACCAGGGCCGGGTTATATACTGGCCCTCCCCCGATGTGTCTCCACCTTGACGTGGTGGGGGAGCTTGCGTGTCCCATCGACCCCATGTGCTTGCCGATGGGTGAAAACTACATATCGGACGGCTCGTGGGATAGGGACCAGACTAAGAGAGACACAACCTGCTGCTCTGCAGGTAAGACTGAGGATAGCAGTCAAAATCAGGCAAACGATCCCTAAATCTCAGTTCGGGCATAACCTCTAAGGCTCCCATCCGAGGTGTATGGCTGAACGTCTCTAAGCCATAAACTCTCGGAAGTGAGAGCCTAGCCGACACAAACCTACATCAAAATTGTGATGATGTGCTGAGAACGCTACATGCTCGGCGCAGATTCGTTCGATGGCTCTTAGCTGGGGGATATGAGGTATCCCCGGATGAAAGGGCCTGACCGTTACTCGCCCACAGACGCACGGAAGTAAGGTGCTGAGCCGGCAGCACATGTAGCCTACCTCGTTAGTGAGTACAAAAGGTGGAAAAACACCTCGGTCGCACGTCTCGCAGACGTCCGATAGTCTGTAACCACACTCATGGAGTGAGTGTAGTCAAAGGTGGAAAATTGTCTCGTTGACACGAAATGGAACGCCTGTCTTGCGAATCCATTACGTGGCAGCCCGAAGCGAAAGCTTGCTGTGTGGAAGCCGAAACAAGAGTCTCGAAACCCGAGGAAGGCTAACCTCATTAAAAAATGCCCGCCGGAAGCCGGAAGTGTCGTCCTACGGGTGGCAAACTAAAAATTGACACTACGCATTTACGTCCGAGTGAAATGTCTCGTCCGAATGTCTCTCGTGCTAGGAACAGCTGTGACTAGGTAGTTTTCCGAATGTCTGTCGTGCCTGGAACAGCTCTGACGGGCGCAACGACAAGCACATGTCCGAAAACTCGCTGAGTGGATACCGTCTGCAAACCTGTCTGGTTTGTGCGGGAATGGCCCGGGGCAAACGAAATGATCAATATATTGAAGTGAGGATTTAAAGCAGCCATGAGCAGGACGTGACGATTCCCTCGGCTAGCCCAGAACCAGGGCGTTATGTGTCGGCCCTGCAACTATGGAAGCAACCTTGGATGGCGGAAAATGCTATGGACTGTCCCTGCCTTCCTTTGAGGGATGACCGTTGTCTTCGACCGTTCTAACTTGGCCAGCATGGTTGTAGATGGCACCACAAAAGTGAGAGTCTCCCAGGAATGCTACCTGGTCAAAAAAGCACGCTAAAGTCGATGTGTTGGCCTACGGGTTTCGGCCCAAGGGCGCATAACAGACACACCGCAATCACATCTGAAAAAACACTCCGGATGAACGAAAAGAAGAAGAAGATATACTGGCCAAGACCTATTGACGCGTCCTCGTCGAGCGTCCTGGGCAACAGGTCCCTTCGGGGTCCTGGCTAAAGTCAGTAGGGTTGCCGATTCCTCCGAAGTCGGAGAGTGTCTGCCTGTACGGCGAGGGACCACCAGTCTGCACACCAATAAGCCAGACATGGGACAACGGATACTCACGCAAACCTCAGGTCCCGTATGACATCACACTGATGCTGGACAACAGGATGCCTTCATCCGACATACAGGACTTCACGTTGGAGCTCAAGCCAACGAACACAAGCAAGCAAGCAAAAAAAAAAAAAAAAAAAATGAATGCCAGTTCTATAACATTCAAGAGGAAGTCGACGTGGCCGAAGGGGTTAATGCGCTCTCGCTTAAACAGTCTCTGGTGATTGTGGTTGGATATTTGTCCGCACTGTCAGCAACCCACTTGCGACAGGCGTACAAGGATTCCCTTCTTTTACACTACACGAAGTGACAACTCGCATTGTATGTAAAAGGATACATGTTTATTTGGAGCTGATCAACAATAGCTCCATGAGCGGAACACCATCACGTTATTGAACATAGAATGTGATGACGATAATATGGAATGAGGAGATGATGTATACATTATAACTATTGAAGCTAAGCTAGACTATATAACTATAATACTGTCCTTTAATAAACACAAAGTATCCCTAGCGGATACACGTCTGATCTCTATGCCGTCTGAAGTCTGTCTGAGCTCGCTGAGCGTGGTGTGTTCAGCCACCAGCAATTAGCTCAGCGTGCGTTCGTTGGTTTACGTGCTGGGCCCTGGCTGTGCTGACCAGCGTTACTCGGTTCTTCCTCGTGCACTCGGTTTCCCAGTCTTTTGGGCAACTCCGCTCATATGCACTGGTTGCCCTTCTTGTTGATACAAAGGTGTCCCGTTATTGCTATTTATAGCGATAGTGTCTCTCTTGTCTGGTCTCCTATCTTATTACGTCACTTGCCCTATTACTATGCTCTATTTCAGCTCTCAATAGCTTAGAGCTATCTCCTAAGTCTTTGACAGGCTCTCCATCCTCTCCTGTTGTGTTACAAACTTTTAAGTTGTGGGGGTAACACAAGTAATGTTACAAAAATTGGCTGTCCAATTTTGTCAAAGACTTTGCGAGTATTGTACTTCTTTTATGGGGATATGACAAGATCTCTCCTCTCCTTTGTCACACTGTTATATCACTTCACTCGGTTGATTGAGTAGCTCAATACACTAGTACAGTTGGCTATACTATTATGAGAATTGGTAGGACCGGATCCAATGCCCAAATGGCCTGTCCCCAGACTGTCCAAAATTAACAATCCCTAACAACTTGCCTCCATTATGAGTGCAAAACATGGACAATAAATGTTCATGCTCCCATATAATAAGCCCCAAATTGTATGCATGTTTAATGTGCCACTCTTCACCTTTTAGCTCCCGCTTGTGAAGAAATATTTAAGTGTTACACTAAGGCTTTAGAAATATTATTGTTTCCCCTGTTGGAGTAGTTATGGTTCTTTGAAAACAATGGTGTATGCAAGTTTACCTGTATACTTTTCTGGTTGGTTGTGTGTTCTCTACTAAATTAAAGTGTATTTAACTAACTGACATGTGTATGCATTTCTAATATACGTGTATGTATTATTTCGAGCTCCGTACAGTGGTTTACAGTGGTAAATTATGCTAATTTATGTCTACAGTGCCGTTTTATGATACTCAAAATACATTCCCTATGTTTTACACTAAAGTCTGGCAACTACACACTTATAAAAACTGACAACACATCGATTACACAGGTTGACGCAGACAAGTCAAAACAAGTCATTTTGTGCGGTGAAAAAAATACCGCCATATCTCTCTCACTCTCTTAATTTCATCCGTTCTATCTCTATCTTTCACGCATCTTTCGTTCTTCTCTCTCTGTACCATTCACACATCTTTCATTCACCTTTCATTCAAAAAGTGGTTTTAAAATATTGGCCGTCATTAGAATATGGTTCAAGAAATATTGCATGGTCGAACCAAAATTATGTACATTAAACAGCTGGCTGAATTTACATGGGTATTCAAGCCACATGACTGTGCTATGTTTATGCACTTGTCAATATATACAAACATATACATGATTGACACGGATTGTTCGCCACCAATCCTATATTAATGACTGCTCTAACTAATCTATTCTAAGTTGGTGCACTGTTCTAAATTTATCTAAGGGAAATAATCTAACTAATTAATTTCATTTAAGAAAAATGGGTTATTTACCTTAAAGTATATTAATGCCTAAAATGATATAAATTATTACATGATCGGGTTAATTTGTAAATGATGTTTTAATTAACTTATCTAACTAAATAAGTTTACATGGTGATAAATTAAAGTAATATGATGTGGATGTTCACTTAACTACGTTCTTAACTAATTATAGGTAAATTATAACTATGAAATGTCCTAAATAAAGTTATATGGTAAATCTATAGAAATAATTCTAATATTTTCACAAAATATGTAGTTATACGCGACTGTTTATAAAAACATGTTATATACATATCACAAATAATAGATTAACTAACTACACTAACTAATTACATCCAGGTGTGAAGTTCGAGCCGTGTTCTCTGTAGAATGTCCTCGAAAACAACGTTCAGGTAGACAAAGCCTGATTTACTCTCTTGTCCTGGGTAAAGTTCATACTACAGGTATGCTACTGGTTGGTGTAGGTTCAAGTCTCAAATTCGATCCACTGAAGGGTGGTGTAAGTGGTAGTGGTGTAGACAATTCACAAATGCGTCTGTTCATACCACTAATGCCGACACAGTTTATATTACATACATGTAAGCGACTGGCGATGGTAACGCACTTTAGTGTTTCACAATCACCACATAGGGCACTACGCATTTACAGTGTCAATGTTTCTGGTGATGTAAGGTCGCTCTCTTCTCGTATTTCAGGTATTTCAATGGGAGAAGGTCTGCTCAAAGTGTCAGCTAAAACGTTCAAACTGCCCTTCAAATTTTTAATCGTGAAGGCGTAATTTTGCAAAATCAAGGACTATCTGTAAATCCTATTGCAAAATCAAGGACCATCTGTAGATCCTATTGTTCCTATGAACACCTGTTTGCATGACCGTCAGAGGCGAATTATCGGTCTCGATAACAAACTCTGTACCCTCCAGGAATCGATGTAGCTTTCCTACACAATATATCACGCTTAAAGCTTCTAATTCAGATGTAGAATACCTTCTTTCAGCTGGGCTGATCTTGCGACTCACGTACATTATTGGGTGAAACTTGCCTTCATAATCGCAATCTGTCGAAGAAATGTCGCAGTTTTAGTAGGTGTGTTGTCCAGTCTGCTGTATGGATGCAAATGTCATCTATATAGGTCGAAGTATTGGTCACTCCGTGGAAAAGGTTCCTAGTGAGACGGACAAAAGTGGCTGGTGCATTCTGAAGACCGAAAGGAAGAAAGCGCCACTCGTACAGGCCTAAAGGTGTTTAGAAAGCTGTCAAAGGAATTGAAAAAAATTCCATTGGGACCTGCAAATAACCTTTTGTGAGATCTAGTTTTGAGAAGATACGTGATGTTGACATATCAAGGATTAGGTCCTCACATGCTGGGATAGGCTCAGCGTCGACCCTAGTCACGTTGTTTAAGGGCCTATAATCAACGCAGAGGCGGATGGTCGAGTCCTTCTTTCTGACTAGGACTATTGGAAAAGAATACTCTGACTGAGATTTCTGAATTATTCCACTCGACTCTAGATTTAACAATTCCTTATCGAGATTTTCCCTGTAACTCAATGGGATGGAATAAGGTCTACATTTGATAGGTGTGCTATCAGTCAGACTTATAGAGTGTTGTATTCTGCCTGTCCTACCTGGGATGTCGGAGAAGATGTCCTTGTACTCAGTTACTAGTTCTATCAGTTGTTGTCGTTGCTCGTCTGTCAGTTTCGGTTCTATCCGTATGCTATCGATTGTCCCTGTCGTGTCGACTGTCGGGACAGGTAATTCTATTCCGTCGTCATCCGTCTGATTAAGTACTGTTGTTGTACTAGCTGTGTATACTGTTTCCTCGCTAAGTGTGTTTGCGATGTCGTCATGATCCGTCGCCCTACCTAGTGTAGTTGTGTTGTGTACGTCTGTCGTCCGGTTAACTGGTGTAGGTGCACTCTGTTCGTCTGTCCTCAGTTCGTGTCGTGAGAAATAAGGCTTCAGCATGTTGATATGAAATATCTTTAAGTTTCCCTTTATTGATATTTCATAGTCGACATCTGATATCTTTCGTTCGACGTTGAATGGCCCTTGCCATGATGTTAGTAGTAAATTACGTTTATCCGGTAGTAAAAGCAGTACTTTTTGATTGGGTTCAAGGTGGAGGGTTTTGGCACCCTTGTTTGCATAATCGCGGTACATTTGGCCTTTACTCTCCAAAGATGATTTTGCTATTAGACACGCTTTCATGATCTTATCGCGTGTCTCTGTTACCATCTCATATGGTGTTACTGCTGTTGGATTCTCTACTGAGCCAGTGACTAGCTGATGGTAGATTCTTAGGGGTCCACGAGGGTTTGCCCCATAAACTAATTCAAAAGGTGAGAAACCCGTACTCGAGTGCGGAATTTCTCGGTGGGCAAATAGCACTGCTGGTAGTAGAGTGTCCCAATCAGATGGGTTCTCTGCTGTAACTTTAGCCAGCATGTGTTTTAGATCCCCGTTTATTTTTTCTATAATCCCGTTACTCGCAGGGTGATACGGGGTACAGAAGTGCTGCTCTATTCCTAGCAATTTTGTTAGGGCTTGCATAGCAGCCGAAATAAATTGGGTTTCTCGGTCACTCAAAATGGTTCGAGGAAAACCAAATCGACAAAATAGATGTAGAAACACATTTGCTACATCCTTGGAGGTAATGTATTTTAGTGGAACTGCTTCGATCCACCTTGTACAGAGATCCACGAGTGTTAGTATAAAACGGTTTCCTTTGTTCGACACCTGATTCAGGAGTCCAACAATATCTACCGCTACACTTTCGAATGATCTAGAAGCCAAACTAGAACGCTGAACCTCGGCTGTCGCATGCTTTCCCTTTCGTACTAAATGTTGACATATATTACATGATCTACAGAACATTTTAATGTCGATATAAAATTTAGGCCAGTAAAAGTGTCCCAAAATTCTGGCTCTCGTTTTGTCGTAGGCTAAATGTCCAGCAAACGGTGACTCATGTGCAATGTTTAGCACAGTTTGTCGGTGTTTTACAGGTAACACCGTTTGCTGAATTTCATGGTTATTTGTTGTATAATAACGCATGAGAATTCCGTTATGTACTTTAAAATACCATGATGCATTCTTAGTAACTTTCGCTCGCTCACCTAACAATTTAAAATAAGGTGTGATAGTTTGGTCGTTGCGTTGTGCCTCGATGAATTCTTGTCGAGTAGCACTGTTACTCGCACCGGTGGGTGTTAACAACTGTAACATTTCGTTTTGTAGGTCAGTGTAATGTGTTTGAGTATCTGACCTTGTTACAGCATTAGCCGCGTGTGCTTGATTCCAGGCTAATATTTCTTGATCAGTACACTGTTTTAATGATGGTAAACAACCTAAAATCAAATCCGTACAGGGATTTTGCAGGATTGCGCATGTGAATGTGCCTGAAAGGAACGGGGTGTTTATGCGTACTTTAGCCAACGGGCATTTCACTATGTTTCCAGAGAAAGTGCGGCATTTGAAAAACTCACCCGTGTAATCTTCTGGCTTAACTAGGTCTCTTTTAACGCTAAGTAGAGTACTCCCGCTATCCAGTAAACACTGGTATGGTTGTTCGTTTACCAGTGCATCGTGGAACTTTAAATTGCCTCTGGAGGCTAAAGCTGCATTGGCATCTTCGTTGGAACATGATATACAATGCCCACATTTAAGTTTGCCGTCCGTCTGAAACTGGTGGCATATGTCACACTTATTGAAGTCTAATATATCAATAGCTGCACTCACACTTTCACACTCACTGGTTGGTAATACATTTTCAAGTTCAGAATCGATTATGCTCTCATCGTCAGCTGACGTATCGATGAGTACGGCATTATTTGCCTTCATTCTTTGCCTGCCCAAACATCTAGAACTATAATGGCTATAACTAGAACAAAAAAGCATTTAACAACACGTTTGTAAGAATTACGTTTGTTCTCCTGCTTCTTCATCATCATTTCTAGATGAGCAGGATAGGAGGGACTCTTATCACACATGGCGTAACTTGGATGAAATAATTTACAGTAACAGCATTGTGTTGGCTTCTGGTACGGTTTATCTTTGTGTTGATAGTCTTTTTGTTTGTAAGACCTATTTGGTATGTTTTTGACAAAGGCAGTAATTTCCGTGACAAAGGCAGTAATTTCCGTATCATGCATGGATGTCTTAAATACGTCCCTGTTTGAGGAAAAATAAGCAGACCCTCGTTTTTCGAGTTGTTCTATGGATTCAATGTCTGCTTGCTGGAGGAACTTCGCAAACGGAGTAGGAACGGTGGAAATGACTTTATCCATCACCATTAAGTCTTCCAATTTGTCAAAGTTCTTTTCCACTTTCGCTGCTCTAAGTCATTTTTTAAATATACTCTGGACATTTGATTCGTAAAATAGGAACGTTTCAGTAGCTTTTGGCTTTATCTGTGAGAATTGGATCTGCTATCCAGCAGCGTCGAGAAGAAAATGCTGCATTATCCTATCGTGAATGTACTGATAATTACTTCTAAGTTCTGATGGTATAGATTCTATGACCTTTAATGGCTCCCCACTGAGATTTCTCATATAGATCATTGCCAATCATTTAATGGTACTTTCTGGATTCTCAGCTGGAACTCTATATTCTCAGTCCAAGCTGATATTGAATCGCCTTGACTGAAGGGCTTGATTAACCCTTTATATTTGGAGAATTTATTCTGTTCTTCCTGACTTTTCAATTTAATAGAGGCTATCTGGGTGTTAGAGTCAATCTCCATTTCTTTCATCTTTAATTTCGTTTGTGACTCTACCTCTATCTGATTCTGTTTTATTTCTAATTCCTTCTGTTTAATAGCTTGGTCTAAATCTAACTGCTTCTGTTTAGTGGCTTCTTCCATCTCTATCTGTTTTTGTTTTGTGGCATCATCCATCTGTATCTGCTTTTGTTTTATTTCTAATTCTGTTTGTTTAGTGGCCTGGTCTACATCTATCTGCTTCTGTTTTAGTTCTAATTCCTTTTGTTTAGTGTTTTCTTCCAACTCCTTCATCTCCTTTATGCTCTTTGGTCTCCCTCTAGAGCAGTTTTTCTCTCCATCTCTTCTCTGTATCTTTCGTTTGCCCATTTTCCCAATTTTTCTCCAGTATATTCTAGTTCTTTACCAGCCTGGATGAAGTCATGTAATGATGACATTGTAAGGCTTTATGTTATCTGATTTTTGATAGTAAAATATTTTCCAGTACAATTTCACAGTTGTTTACAACCTTTTTCTGAAAAAGAGGATGCTTTGTTAAACGTGCATATCAAAATTAGAGGAAAATATACTCATCTAATCATGGGCAAAATACGGCACTCGGGATGTGTCGCCGCTGTCTTTCCTACACACGCCTGCTCGACTTGCTTTTATATCTGATGTTTCTGTTTAATGGAACATCAACATTTTAGCAACAAGCATGTAATGTGCAATACATGGTGTTAATAGACATATTATAATTTCGAAGTACGGCAAACATCAAATGTGATATAAATGATAATGATTAATGTAGATGATATGAATGTATGATAGTCGAAATGAACGTCAATGAATGTCAATGTCGTCTTGTCTTCACTTTCTAATTCTTCTGAATGCTCTACGCTGTATCACTCTAGCCTAGCCTGTAATCTCCTACTGTTGTGCGAAAATGTTTTTGTTTTTGCACAAATATTAATGTGATTATGATGGATGTTGACATTCTGATAGTGATACACAACATGGTTAGTTTTACAATTCGTTAACATTCACTATTAATGTTTCATGAATTTTCATACAAATAGTTTACATAGGTAATGTCCTCATAATATGCTGTAGAATTACCGAAAATAGCACATTATTTGGTTACTTTAATTAATAGCACACATTTTGAGGTGGTTCCAAAAACATTTCACAAAATGGTATCCTATTGATAATTGGTACTGAGCGGTAGATCAGAGACTTCTGACACAAATTGATATTCTGGTGTCAGATTATATCCACCTGTTAATGCGTGGTGATTCAAGCACTTCTGACACCAATTGGTATCCTGCCTGTCAGCAACCCACTTGCGACAGGCGTACAAGGATTCCCTTCTTTTACACTACACGAAGTGACAACTCGCATTGTATGTAAAAGGATACATGTTTATTTGGAGCTGATCAACAATAGCTCCATGAGCGGAATACCATCACGTTATTGAACATAGAATGTGATGACGATAAAATGGAATGAGGAGATGATGTATACATTATAACTATTGAAGCTAAGCTAGACTATATAACTATAATACTGTCCTTTAATAAACACAAAGTATCCCTAGCGGATACACGTCTGATCTCTATGCCGTCTGAAGTCTGTCTGAGCTCGCTGAGCGTGGTGTGTTCAGCCACCAGCAATTAGCTCAGCGTGCGTTTGTTGGTTTACGTGCTGGGCCCTGGCTGTGCTGACCAGCGTTACTCGGTCTAGTCTCGTGCACTTGTTCTCCCAGTCTTTTGGGCAACTCCGCTCATATGTACTGGTTGCCCTTCTTGTTGATACAAGGGTGTCCCGTTATCGCTATTTATAGCGATAGTGTCTCTCTTGTCTGGTCTCCAATCTTATTACGTCACTTGCCCTATTACTATGCTCTATTTCAGCTCTTAATAGCTTAGAGCTATCTCCTAAGTCTTTGACACGCACCCTGGTCAGTTAGACTTCAACGTTAACTTCTAGTCCTTTACTTGGAGGCGTAAATTACAAGTACCTCAGAAGTCAAAGTGGGTTCACCGGGAGACACTGGTAATAAAGAAAGCTATCCCACATTTCTGTGTCTTTCCTGTACACCGCTTGTACTATGTGGTAACAAAGGAACTAGAAGTTGCTATAGTGGATGGCTAGACCGAGATCAAAGTACTGGATCACCCCTTGGCGTGTCCGATCTTTCAGCGTGGGCCAGAAAGAGTGTTCTGAACAGAACCCTATGTGGACTGTATACGATATTCGTTGTCTCTGCTATTCTGGTAGCCATCACTTGCAGGTTCTGCCCCTGCTCTGTTTCTGTTGTATCTGAATATTAATGCTGTTTGTAGTATACTATTTAGGGCTGGTTTTGTTGCATGACCAAAAATTCCAATAATATACATTCCCGAAATTGTCCCCATGTTATCTCGGATATCATAATTGTATGGATATTTTGCCCTGCGAGGGTGCGGGGGAATAAACAGGCGGATAGGGTGGCAGTGAATGCACCTCTAAGTGGTAGATTATCTATGGACAAGGGAGTGGTGGTAATACTCCTGTGTGACCAGGTGGAGAAGGCTGGAAAACAGATTGAGAACCCGTATGTGGAAAGAATAAGATTGCGGGGTTGTGGTAGATTCTCAAAACTGAGAGTGAAGAAAAGAAGAACCTTCTATCAGATAGCAGTGGGAACGATTAGTAGTTTGACTCTTCACTGGCTGTTGAACGAGGGGATGGATAGCGTAAGGAATGTCCTGAGTGAAGTGTTGTCGGATTTTAGCTCATCTCAACCCAACTTAACTCAACTTTGATATCATCGGTGTCGATTCATGTCTCTTACTGTTATTGTCCATTCTATCACTGGTAGGATACAGTTGGTCAGATGCTGATAACTGACACTGCGCTGGATGTGTCTACTGAGAAAGGCTTTTTTTTTCTGCAGTACTGTTGCCATCTGGCCAATGACCTCATGCGTTACGTGTTCAGCCTCTGCATTAATTCTTCCATATGATGAAACTTAAACTTCTTGAAGTATGCGAGCTCTTTTGTTTATCTTAACTGTTGCATTCCAGTGTGGATCATAGTTCCCACACATGATCTTTCGATCACCCAGACGCATGATTTCCTCTACTCTTATCTTTATGTTGTAGTCTTTGCACATTTTTTACTTCAGCTGATTAAATGCCAAAGGATACTATATCGCCACACGTGACCACCTATTTTGACAGAAGGATGATATATCGCCATACTAGGGTCAAGGTGTTATTTGTTTTATTTCGTGGCATCTTCCGTAATTTCTATGCGCATTGAATGGAAATTTGCATTATAATACTTGCTCACTTGATTGTGCACCATGTTTGGTCCAAGCGTACTTTTTTTTTGTTTTTCACTGAATCAGGTAAATGTATCTGACGTATCTACAACCAGTATGTTACTGGAGAGGGAAGCAACAACACCTATCGAGTTTTGCCTAATGAAGAAAAAAAAACATCTATGGATTTTCTTGAATGGTATGATATAGATTCTTAGACACCAGAAACTAGTTTAAATCTGCCTGCGATCATTGCATCGGACACTCAAAGCCAGCAATGCCAGTTTTGGTTGAGTTCGCCTTGGGAAAGGCGAGCAGTGAAAATCAGCAACCTATATAATTGGTCTGGAGAATATGAATATTCGAGTCAACCCCCACATAAATACTGGACAGCGAAGACCACCAGGGTACAGACTAACGAGCCGTCGTGCGCTACGAGGGAAAGGGACCAGCCAGATAAGTTGTGCCGGCGCAGTCTAACATTGGTACCAGACAATGTAATGAGAAGTAAAGGCGGCGGTGTGACACTGATACATCAGCTCTGGTTGGGGGGTACCTGATGTCAGTAGCTATGTGTTTGAGAGCGAGTGATTTAAGGTACATGCTGTCTGGAGGTACCTGACGCCAATTAGATGATGTGTTGAGGAGGCGTGGTCTGGAGGTACCTGATTTTCGTTGGAATTATGTGTTGAGGAAGCGTGGTTTGGAGATACCTGATGTTAGTTGGACGATGTGTATGGATAGGCGTGGTTTAGAGGCACCTATGTTAGTTGGACGATGTATCTGAAGAGGCGTGGTTTGGAGGTACCTGATGTTAATTGGACGGTGTGTCTGAAGAGGCGTGGTTTGGAGGTACCTGATGTCCGTTTGATGATGTGTTTGAGGAGGCATGGTTAAAACATATCTGCCATCAGTTGGACATATGCGTTTGAGGAGGCGAGGCCTAAAGCTATCAGCCTCTGAGTCAGAAGCGGTTCTGATCGCTCCCATCATAAGCCTGAAAATGTGTACAATAGCCATTACACTCTAACGATATTACATGTCCCGGATCTCGTGGAAAATGTGATCAGATATCCAGCCGTCCCGGATAAGGGCAACAACACGAGGTGACGTCATATATAATATAGGAAATTAAGGAAACGAAATAACGTGCCCTAAGGAACATACAACCCGTTACCGAGAGTATGACTAGAGGACACACGTATAAGATATTGTCCGGCAAACTGACCTCCGAGACGCACTCGTCTCTACAGATGAAAGACGATGCCAACGACAACCACCAAGATGAAGAAGAAGGATGATGAGAATAAGAAGAATAAGAAGAGAATTGAGAAGAAGAATAAGAAGAGGAGGAGGAGGAGGAAGATTAAGAAGAAGAAGAAGAAGAAGAAGAAGAAGAAGAAGAAGAAGAAGAAGAAGAAGAAGAAGAAAAAGAAACTCCCTAGGTAGAGAGCAACCATGCTAATCGCGGCGTAATAATGATGAAGAGATTTGTTAACAATCTTTGGTCAGGAATACAGCCAATCGGACGGAGATGTTGCAACCAATCGTTGTAGTACAGGTTAATTTGATACCCAAAACCCGGAAGTTCGCACACTAACTGTCGTTTTTATCCCTTGCCTATGCTAAAAATAAGTCCGACTTGTATGATTCTTTCCCGGGGAGATAGATACCTGCATTAAATTTGAATACACCCATTTCTATGCGGAATCCTTTCTTCGGGCCCTGGTGAGAACGACTTTATGCAAAGGACCTTGATGATTTACATATATATGAGAACAGGCATCGAACCCAAATCCTACCGCGTTAGTGCCAATGTCAGCGTAACGTCTTAACCATTACATCAACGCCACCGCTGTGTGGCCTATAGTTTATCTCTAATCTTAGAATACAAGGCCGATGATTCACATGGGTACACTAGTTTGGGCAGAAGTTAACATACTGAAACTACAGTTCAATCTATCAGCCTGGTGTGTGAAATAGAGAACATCAATCATGAAAAACGTAGAGGTGTTTCCAAGGCACCTGGGCCAGGATCTATACTGACCAAGACCTACTAACACGTCCTAGTCGTGCGTTCTGGGCAGCAGGTACTTTCGGGGTCCTGGCTAACGTAGTAGGATTGTTGATTCCTCCGAAGTCGGAGAGTATCTGCCTGCACGACGAGGAACCACCAGTCTGCACAAAAATAAGCCAGCCATGGGACAATGGATACTCACGCAAACCTCAGGCCCTGTATGACATCACACTGATGTTTGACAACAGGATGTCTTTATTCGACATACAGGACTTCACGCTGGAGTTCACAGCCAGCGAACGCAAGCAAGCAGTACCAAAAGACACGCCAGACTGGCACAAGGTAATAATAACACTGAGTCTGAGTGCTGAGAATGCTCAGCGGGCCGCACAGAGTTTACGGTGCAACAACTGATCCAGTAGATCACATAGTGATCTAAACCGATGGGCCAGTAGTGAGAAGCAGACGCAGTGGTTGGGGTTTTATTGTGAAGGTTAATGGATGGTACTTGAAAAAGGAGAGTATGGCATATGAGACTACAACTCCAGCATGCGAATGAAAGTGGAAGCAGTTACAGCAGCCTTCCGATCGTTGGAGAAGGCCGCTGCAACACACATTGTATTCATTACGGAATCACAGAGTATGCTTAGTAATGTGGAGAAAGGATTGTTTAGTGTAGAATGGATTTGCCTCGCTTCAGAGGTCACAGATTGTGAGAACTGTATGGACTTTATGCCCTGATCAAGCGGGAGTGCGGGGGGAATGAACAGGCAGACAGAATTGCAGGTAATGCACCTCTTAGCGGTATATATACACCCAAGAACAAAGGGAAGGTGCTCGGGCGCCTGTGGGACAAGGTGGAGAAAGCGGTGGAACAGACTGAGAACCCGTATTGGAGAGAATGATATGGCGGAGGATCAGCAGGGGTTCTGAACACATCTCAAAACTGAGAGGGAAGACCAGAAGAACTTATCACATGGCAGTTGGAACGATTTGCAGTATGACTCTTCGCTGGCTGTTGAACGAGGGGATGGAGCACGTTTGGGAATGTCCTGAGTGCAGTGATGTCGTTTCATTTACAGGTCAGAACATAGAGGAGTGCACAAAACCTTATTAATATACCTTTCAATTCAGCGAGACTGAACACGCATATTTCTTTGTGGGTTTTTAAATTATCGGCTTCCGTAAACAGTAAACGGAACAACATATGGGAATTCTCATATGGCTAATGTCAGGGCGCATATTATCCTTTGAAATAATAAACTTAATTATCCGCAGACGTCAGAAGTAACTAGCTGTCTGCCACAGTGAGACAGTCACAGGGAGATAATCATGCCATAGATCTGCTTTGGATATTTGAGAACAAGAAATAAACACAGTCTGATCAATACACAAGCTAGTTAAGCGAAATATCAACAAGAAAACATGTTGAAAATAACTGTGTTAAAACATTTCATATAATTTCAGCTGTTCGTTTGGTATACTGTTAGTGATACACGAGATCATTTCAGTATCGTTATATATGGTAGCTGTTCAAAATTAGTAAGAAGATAGATAGTAAACAGCCTCTGTAAACGCAGAATAGCTCACGACTGTCAAACACGTAAATATGCTGGCCTGGACGATATTTAAAGAGGATAGATAGTAAACGGTCTCCAGTGATACCAGGAAGACTAGACATTGATGATACCAGGACGACTAGATATTGATGATACCAGAAAGATTACATATTTGATGATATCAGTAAGGCTAGCCATTGATGATACTAGGAAAATTAGATATTGATGATATCAGGAAGACTAGATATTGATGATACCATGAAGACTAGACATTGATGATACTAGGAAGATTAGACATTGATGATACCATGAAGACTAGACATTGATGATACTAGGAAGATTAGACATTGATGATACCAGGAAGACTAGACATTGGTGATACTAGGAAGATTAGACATTGATGATACCTGGAAGACTACATATTTGATGATACCAGTAAGGCTAGCCATTGATGATACTAGGAAGATTAGACATTGATGATACCATGAAGACTAGACATTGATTATACCATGAAGACTAGACATTGATGATACTAGGAAGATTAGACATTGATGATACCATGAAGACTAGACATTGATGATACCAGTAAGGCTAGACATTGATGATACTAGGAAGATTAGACATTGATGATACCATGAAGACTAGACATTGATGATACCATGGAGACTAGACATTGATGATACTAGGAAGATTAGACATTGATGATACCATGAAGACTAGACATTGATGATACCATGAAGACTAGACATTGATGATACAAGGAGGACTAGATATTGATGATACCAGTAAGACTAGACATTGATGATACCATGAAGACTAGACATTGATGATACAAGGAAAACTAGATATTGACGATACCAGGAAGACTAGACATTGATGATACCTGGAAAACTAGATTTTGATGATACCACGAAGATGAGACATTGATGATACCAGGACGACTAGACATTGGTGATACTAGGAAGATTAGACATTGATGATACCTGGAAGACTACATATTTGATGATACCAGTAAGGCTAGCCATTGATGATACCAGGAAGATTAGATATTGATGATACCAGGAAGATTAGATATTGATGATACCATGAAGACTAGACATTGATGATACTAGGAAGATTAGACATTGATGATACCATGAAGACTAGACATTAATGATACCAGTAAGGCTAGACATTGATGATACTAGGAAGATTAGACATTGATGATACAATGAAGACTAGACATTAATGATACGATGAAGACTAGACATTGATGATACTAGGAAGATTAGACATTGATGATACCATGAAGACTAGACATTGATGATACCATGAAGACTAGACATTGATGATACAAGGAAGACTAGATATTGATGATACCAGGAAGACTAGACATTGATGATACCATGAAGACTAGACATTGATGATACAAGGAAAACTAGATATTGACGATACCAGGAAGACGAGACATTGATGATACCTGGAAAACTAGATTTTGATGATACCACGAAGATGAGACATTGATGATACCAGGACGACTAGATATTGATGATACCAGGAAAACTAGACATTGATGATAACAGGAAGACTAGATATTGATGATACCAGGAAGATTAGATATTGATGATACCAGGACGACTAGATATTGATGATAACAGGAAGACTAGACGTTGATGATAACAGGAAGACTAGATATTGATGATACCAGGAAGATTAGATATTGATGATACCAGGAAGATTAGATATTGATGATATCAGGAAGGCTAAACATTGATGATAACAGGAAGACTACATAATGCTGAAACCATACAGACTAGATATTGATGATACCATGAAGACTAGACATTGATGATACCATGAATACGAGACATTGATGATATCAGGACGGCTTGATATTAATTATACCAGGAAGACTACACAGTGATGATAAGAGGAAGACTACATATTGGTGATACCAAGATTTCAAAATGCTGCAGCAACTCAGAAGTATTCAGAAATGGTTTTCTAACATGGAGCGGTGTCTACGTCTATTACTCTTATTTCACCGAATTTCTATCCCTTTGTAGTAAGTTAGTTAGTTGCATATCCTTTACAGGACGCCGCAGTCAACACCAGAATGTCTTGTTGTTGCGATCTCTTGGCAAGTTTACGTTCAGTAGTTTGCCATTGCTTTCTGAACCACCGGCACCCATACCATTAAAAGAAAAACAACAAAGCGAGACGGTCTGCTGACGGTCTGTGTTTCAAACGCGGGTATGCGGGATTACGAACTACGTCTGTAACCACTTCGCTACAGAGCCGGTGTAGTAAGCAAAGGACCCTTATACACGCATACAGACACACGGTGGGGGATGTGCCCACTATAGCCGCATTTACTCGCCACGACATTTACTCGCCGCGACATTTACTCACCGCGACATTTACTTGCAACGACATTTACTCGCCACGAAATATACTTGTTAAGACATTTACTCGCCACTTCAGTTGCTTCCCATGACATTTACTCCTCACGTCAATTACTTGCCACGACATTTACTCATCACGACATTTACTCGCCACGAAATTTACTCGCCACGATATTTACTCGCCGCGACATTTACTCGCCACGACATTTACTTGCCACGACATTTACTCGCCACGACATTTACTCGCCTCGACAGTTGCTTGCCTCGACAGTTGCTTGACACGGCATTTACTTGCCACGACATTTACTCGCCACGATATTTACTAGGCACGGCATTTCTTGGTATGCATTGGTCGACCTGAGTGCCTTGGTCAGTTTTACAAATCCTATGACCATCGGGCCGGCAGTGTCTAGTCACGGCTCACCACTGATACAACACGAGCTTAGACTACTCCGTAGCTTATCTGTTGAACAATCTTCCACAAACAATCAAAGACGCCACCAATTCTTATACATATAATTACAAACTATTTGAGCACTATCTCAGTACTTCCCCCCCCCCCCATAATAATAACAATTATAAAAACTTAGTATAATAGGCTTCTATTGGTAGTAAAGTTTGTCTCGCTTGCTAATAACAATGACCACATCAATAATTAATATTAATGCGTCATGTAGTAATGATTTTCGCATATTTCCCATGTGTTTACAGGGCATTTATTGATATTGTTGTTGATCTCGATTAGATTCATAACTGATGTATGGATGAAGATATGTAGGGGAGAGAAAGATAGTGAATGAGAGAGAGAGAGAGAGAGAGAGAGAGAAAGAGAGAGAGAGAGAGAGAGAGAGGGAGAGAGAGAGAGGAGAGGAGATAGAGGAGAGAGAATAATAATAATAATAATAATAATAATAATAATAATAATAAGAAGAAGAAGAAGAAGAAGAAGAAGCAGCAACAGCAGCAGCAGTAGCAGCATAAGAAGAAAGGCAGAATGTTAGACGGGTCTGTATGCCCAATGCTTAAACCCGTGAAAATAAAGTTCATTCGTTCGTTCTGAAGTGCGCTTTCTTTATTACGTGTCATAACCACCCTATTTCTGCTTGTTTGTGAAAATAAACTCACGTTCTTCACAGCCTTCGTACATAGATGGGCTATGGAGGATCAATCATTTTGCGGTAGTAGTTAGTTGCCTGCCATATAAGGGACGTTGCAATCAACCCCGGCATTTATTGGCTGCTTGTGATGTACTAGACAGTTTTACGTTCAGCAGTTTGCCATTGCTGGTCTCCCTGGCCCAGGAGTTAGCGACTTTCTCCGTAATCCCGTATACTCTCGTGAGTAACGTGACGTTCGCGAGAATCAGTGGCGGTTATAGCAGCGTCGGTAACTTACGGGGTATGTGAGCCGGTCGCTCAGAAAGCAATGGCAAACTACTGAGCGTAATCTTGCCAAGAAGTCAACAATCAGCTGAAAGGATATGCGAACCAAAGAAGTTTGCCATTGCTTTTCGAACGGTCGAAGCCTCAACCGTGGAAATCTACACAGAGCGGTTTGCTTCCAAATCGCCTGCTGCTGATTTCGAACCCTGGACTTGGTATGACGGGGAATTATGAAACTGCTATACCCTAAGCCACAGTTCTGTTTTCCCTTGCCTATACAGTTTCAGGAAGCAATGGCAAACTACAGAACGTAAACTCTTCCAGGAATCACAAACAGCAAAAAATGCTGGAGTTGACTGCTACGTCTTGTAAAGGATATTTAACTAACTAACTAATATACTCAGATGTTTATAGAGGGTTAGCCGTGGTTGAGAGATGTCAGTACCGCATCAGGCACAGAAGGTACATGGTGCAATGTGAGCAAAGGGTCGGGAATGTTTCCAGGAACTTCTGGTGTCTAATGACAGCATACAATCCCTGGTCTCTTGGGTAGTGAGATCGGAAAGCTAGTCTTCTCGGATCAAGGCAAAACGGAGACCCCCGTGTGCATGTTGTACTAGGTAAAAATACCACGTTAGCCTGAAATTGTAAAGAGTAGGCCGTAAATTTGCTGTCCTGGCAAAATTATTAACAAAGAAATCCTACACACAAATAGACACGGGTAGAGACCGTTACCTGGGATGGAATCTGTCTAAAGGAAACACAATTTACACACATACATGCCGAAGTCGGACACACTGACATTTGAGATGCACAATTAGGCATGACGGTATGATCTCTCCGAAAGAGAAATGAATGGCATTTGGGATGCACAATTAGGCATGACGGTATGATCTCCCCGAAAGAGAAATGAATGACATTTGGGATGCACAATTAGGCATGACGGTATGATCTCTCCGAAAGAGAAATGAATGGCATTTGGGATGCACAATTAGGCATGACGGTATGATCTCGCCGAAAGAGAAATGAATGGCATTTGGGATGCACAATTAGGCATGACGGTATGATCTCTCCGAAAGAGAAATGAATGGCATTTGGGATGCACAATTAGGCATGACGGTATGATCTCCCCGAAAGAGAAATGAATGGCATTTGGGATGCACAATTAGGTATGACGGTATGATCTCCCCGAAAGAGAAATGAATGGCATTTGGGATGCACAATTAGGCATGACGGTATGATCTCCCTGAAAGAGAAATGAATCGCATATGGGATGCACAATTAGGCATGACGGTATGATCTCTCCGAAAGAGAAATGAATCGCATATGGGATGCACAATTAGGCATGACGGTATGATCTCCCCGAAAGACAAATGAATGGCATTTGGGATGCACAATTAGGCATGACGGTATGATCTCCCCGAAAGAGAAATGAATGACATTTGGGATGCACAATTAGGCATGACGGTATGATCTCCCTGAAAGAGAAATGAATGGCATTTGGGATGCACAATTAGGCATGACGGTATGATCTCCCCGAAAGAGAAATGAATGGCATTTGGGATGCACAATTAGGCATGACGGCATGATCTCCCCGAAAGAGAAATGAAGAAGAAGAAGATATCTCCACAGAATGACTACATCCACTCAGTATCATCAACCTTGTGATCTGTGACTGTCAGAGAATACAGCTGGTGCGTTGAATAAGATCAGTGACTGAAGACAGCTCGGTGGCAGAGAAGGATGTATTGTCTCTGACTTTGTAAAATAAAACATATACAAGAAGACTTAATGTTTGCTAATAAAACAGGGAAATTTTTACCTTACATAAAGGTTGAAAATGTAACCCGGAAGCTGCAATGAAATCTGTCATTTCATGTGAAAGAGTGACATTTCGTTGTTGTTCATGTGGAGATCTTGATTATAATAGTCAGTTTTGCTTTCTAAAGGTAATACGTGCTACCGTACTTCTTCTCTTCTTCTGCTGCCTGTCATCTCCCCGTTGAGCATAAGTCCTCAACCAACTACGCCAAGCCTTTGGTAGACTGTGCTATGGTTGGTCGGATATTGCAGATAAAGTTTTCTAACGGACGAAGAGCCGGTCTCGCATCCAACCCTCTTTAATCGCTTCTTATGTCATGCATCTTTTTTCACACATTCAGATCTCCATACAGTTCGCCTGTAACTTTGGCTGCTGATGCCTGTAACTAGACCGCGTAGACTTCTGTGTAAACTACCTTTCTGTAAACTATGCTTTGCCGTAATCTAATTCTGTCTACACACAAATACATTTTGTTTTGCATTCGCTAACTTTGAATTCAAGCGTAGTTGTTACACGTGCTACTACTTCAAGTGCACAGGACTGATTTTTGCGTGTGGATTAGCTTTCCCTATTACCAGTGTCCCACGACATCAGGCGAACCCACTCCAACTTCTGAGGTACGCCCCAAATCAAGGACGAGAAATCAACATTTTAGTATGAAAATGCCCCGGGAAGGTTAACCCGGTCAACAAATGCCCGCAGAAGTCGGATGTGTCGGCCTGACGGCGCAAGAACGCAGCTCTGCTGTAAACAGGCACAACGCAGTCAGATCCGAAAAAAATCCGGATGAACGCAGAAGAAGAAGTATGAAAATGTATGTTCTTTCCTTTTGTACACCATCATGCACTCTGCTTGCAAAGATGGCTGGCCGATGTCTCACATACCGATACACGAGTTCTACTACAATTATATACACTAGACTAAAAACCCAATCTCTTTATAAATTCACTTGACAACCCGGCCCGGCTTCGCCCAGCACCTGGCGGGGACCGTCTCATTTAATTCTTATAAGTAGTCATTATACATTCGAATACATTTCCCGTTGCGTTTGGCCCCTGCTCCCATTCCCCGTTCCCGTGCTCGTCTGTTTCTGATGATCCCGTTCCCGTTCCCAAAAATTAAAAATTGATTTTAAACTAACTGTTTCAGTTGAGAACACCAACTGTTCATGACTAATTTCTGGTTTAATCAGAGAGTGAGTTCCCTTGGAGCAAAATGGTGGGACATTTCTTCGTCTGTTTTTCTGAAGAGCGTGATTTTTTCTTTCGTGCTTGAGAAAAAATTGTTGATTTTAAACTAACAAACTATGCCTATTGGCTGCGCGGGAGTGAGAAGAACATCTGTAGAAAATTTCATCTCAATCGGGTGGACCGTTCAGGAACGCATAAAGGACACACAAAGACACAAACATTCTTTTTTATATATATAGACTAGACCAAAGGTCGCGAAATTACCAAATGAGTTTACAATTTCGAAATCAAAATGTCAGCAACTCTGTCCTCATAACGTATAAAATTATGTCTAGTTCTTATTTGGCCGATGAAGTGTTGCTAATCCTGGCTACACGTATTTATTGCCGTTTTGACAAGTTTACAGCTCAGATCCCACAAATAAATCTTACCTTCGTCTAACGGACTTAACGACAAGTTATAAAGGTATACAGTTGATTTATCTTGTTCTTGCAAGAATTACGTAAATCATAATAGTTTATGCAAAAGTCACTTCAATTTGTCATTTTAGAGAACATTTCACAGCAGAACTATAAGTTTCAAGTTACTTCTCTATTTGTATACAGACTTAACACGGCGGCTAAGCGTGGCCTAATATATAATATGGTTTAGCATCCACCATTAACCCGAACATTGTAGAGTTCGAGTCTATATAAAGCAACTTTCTTAGAGGAACCCGTGGCGAAGTGGTCAAGTCGTCTGCCTTGCGCTTCGAAGGTCGTGGGTTCGATTCCAGGCCACGTCTTTCAGTTCACGAGTGCATTTTTCTCAGAAACTCCTGGGGGACGTCGCTAGAGCTACGGAGTTCGTGCTTTGTTTGACGCTTTCGACAGGTTGCCCTGCGGATAGAGACCGAGCCACATGGGATAAAACCCGGGGCAATGAAAAGATCTTCTCGACTTTAAGACTTTTTAAAGAGGAAACTATGAAGTCATGCTTAATGATATATGGACAGAAACATTTCGGGCTCGGATGAAAAATAGTAGATTTTGCATGCATGTTGCATGCTATGCGTAAAAATCCCTTGGCAGTTTGACATTCTTAAGAGTGGACGTATATATGTCATTGTTCTGTAGCGACATGTACAGATGAGAAAACCTTATAACAACAGAATATGTGTACTGAAAATGGGAGTAGCTAAACCGGTGGCAAAAAATTGCCGAGCTAAATCGGATTAATCGCAAATATTTGCTGCTTCGCTGCAAATAGAAATATAACACAATAAACGTTAATGCCAGAACGAACAAATAAAATAAAATAATAGGAGCATTCAGAGTCAGCGAAATACTGGGTTTTCAAGAGCTACCTATTCGCAGTTAAATGGATTATATGATGATAATGATGATGATGATCATCATCATTATCATCATCATCATCACCAACATCACCAGTACCGAATTCATCATCACCCGGGAAGGTTAACCCGGTCAAAAAATGCCGGATAAGTCGGATGTGTCGGCCTAACGGCGCAAGAACGCAGCTCTGCTGTAAACAGGCACAACGCAATCACGTCGGAAAACAACTCCGGATGAACGCAGAAGAAGAAGAAGAAGAAGAAGAAGAAGAAGAAGAAGAAGAAGAGGAATTCATTATCATTATCATTAGTGTCATCATTATCATTATCATAATCACTAGCACCACCCCGATCACTACCGAATTAATAATATTAATAATAATAATAATAATAATAATAATAATAATAATAATAATAATAATAATAATAACAACAGGTTTTACCGTTTCGTATAATACTTAGCAACATGTTTGGATGAGGGGGACGCAGAGGTGTTTCCAAGGCACCAGGGCCGGGTTATATACTGGCCAAGACCTATTGACGCGTCCTCGTCGAGCGTCCTGGGCAACAGGTCCCTTCGGGGTCCTGGCTAAAGTCAGTAGGATCGTCGATTCCTCCGAAGTCGGAGAGTGTCTGCCTGTACGGCGAGGAACCACCAGTCTGCACACCAATAAGCCAGACATGGGACAACGGATACTCACGCAAAACTCAGGTCCTGTATGACATCACACTGATGTTGGACAACAGGATGCCTTCATCCGACATACAGGACTTCGCGTTGGAGCTCAAGCCAACGAACACAAGCAAGCAAGCAAGCATAACAACAACAGTAATAACCATCATCATCATCTGATATGAACTTTCGTATTCTTTGTTTAACGCGTCGTTCTAACACAGTGGCTACTGCATTGATTTACAAACACATTAGTAGCCTCACGTTGAGTAGAGATGTGTATCCCGCTCTCACACGGTACCTCCAGGCTCAGGTTCGATTTATGCTCCTAAATAAACCCCAGAAATACTATGGAAAGAAAGACACGCTGGATTACCTCATCTCATAATTTCGTAATCTACTTACTACATGCGAAGTTAAGTTCACACGTCAAAGACAGTGTCTGTTATCACTACTACTGAAGGCACCAGGACCGGGTTATATACTGGCCAAGACCTATTGACGCGTCCTCGTCGAGCGTCCTGGGCAACAGGTCCCTTCGGGGTCCTGGCTAAGGTCAGTAGGATCGCCGATTCCTCCGAAGTCGGAGAGTGTCTGCCTGTATGGCGAGGAACCACCAGTCTGCACACCAATAAGCCAGACATGGGACAACGGATACTCACGCAAACCTCAAGTCCTGTATGACATCACACTGATGTTGGACAACAGGATGCCTTCATCCGACATACAGGACTTCGCGTTGGAGCTCAAGCCAATGAACACAAGCAAGCAAGCAAGCATCACTACTACTTTAGCTCTGTTCATTATGTCCACCCCCCCCCCCCCCCCCCCCATTAAGCTATCGGGACATTCTACGGGAGCCCGTGTTGTAAGTGAAATAATTAGTACACGAGAAAGTCATTAAGTAACCTGCATTTTATTATAAAGTGCACGGAATAGTATGGACAACTCAAAATCTTATTTCAGGACACAAATTGGCTCTTCAGCAATAATTCCCCATGTATTGGTCGCGAGTATTAAACTGTTTGTGCATGCGCAGTAGTGATTACAAAATTTTCTACCCCACTAGTGATTTGCACTGCGAAGACGATGGGGTGTTAATCATTTTTTGTGGTTAGAGGTTTAGAAACCTTAAGAAATCTACGAAGAATGATGGTTTAGTAAGGAGACAGTTGTTTGATTCAAAGTAAAACATTCAAGTCACTGGAATCTGTTGAGAAGTCCTGATGACCATCTTTTGGGACATCAATGACCATATATTGCGACATTTCCAAAATAAGTGTGAAACTGTAACTAATGCTCGATGCAGTGACATGCTAGTAAACAAAATTAAAGCGAGCGATATGATCGAACGCTGGGAACATTTCTTAAAAGGAGTATTGTTGCTGCACGACAACCTCTGCCCTCATACGGCTGCGCATACAGTGGATACATTACTTGCTCTTAACTTTGAGGTCTAGAGACATCCAGCATACAGTCCAGGCTTGGTGCCATCGGTCTTTCACTTGTTTCGACTCTGAAAGAACACATGCAGGGTCAGAGATTTGCAGATGATAACGAGATAATGGAGGATGTGCAAAACTTGTTTAAATGCACACTCAAAACCTTTTTCCTAGAAGGCATCAACAAGTCTCCAAGGCCTAAGGGTTAACGTCTTTCTCCGTAATCCCATATATTCTTGTGAGTAACATAACCTGAGAGAAAATCGGTAGCGGTTCTCGCCGGGTTGGTAACTTACTGGGTATGTGAGCTGGTCACTCAGAAAGCAATGGCAAACTACTGAGCGTAATCTAGTACATCAACAGCAGCTGAAAAATGCTGGTGTTGACTGCGACGTCCTGTAAAAGATATGCCAAAAAAAAAAAAAAAACAGCAACAAGCTAGTAGACAAGGTGGACCAAGTATGTTTCCAGGCAGGGAGATTATGTTGAGAAATAACACACACCAATTCTGGTTCGCACTATTGAAAAAACAGTTATTTTTAAAATTCCAGTTAGCTAATGACTTCCCTCGTACATAATAACATTTATAACTGTGAACATTACGTTTAACTAAAAAAGATTTAAGGGCAAGAAGATCGACAGCACTCTTACCCATCTAGCTCAGAACAATTGTGGCTTAACTAAAAAAAAGAAAGGTTAAAGGGCAATAGGATCGAATGCGTTGCCCCAGGGACCTCCTCCTCCCCCATCTAGCTCAGAACAATTGTTTCTTAACTAAAAAAAAAAGGGTTAAAGGGCAATAGGATCGACTGCATTGACCCATGGGCCCCCTCCTCCCCATCTAGCTCAGAACAATTGTGGCTTAACTAAAAAAAAAAAAGTTAAAGGGCAAGAGATTCGACTGGATTGCCCCAGATTTCCCCCATCTAGCTCAGTCTCTCTCCGAAGAGCAGCTAACCGCCTGGTTCCAGCTCCATAGTTCGGGGTACCACATCTCGGTATGTATATACATGTATGTACATGTACACACATACACATATACATGTATAGACAGACAGACGGACAGACAGACAGACGGACAGACAGACAGACAGACAGACATACCTGCCTGCCTGCCTGCCTAGCTAGCTACCTACCTATCTACACACAGCCATAAACACATATACATATATACATACATAGACACATACACCCCTATAAACACACACACACACGCACACACGCACGCTATCACCTTCCCACCGTCATCCCCCTTAAACATTGTACTAGCTCAGTGGTTCCCAAGCTTTTCAAGCAGAGGGCCATATCTACAATTTTCGGTAGTTAAGCGGGTCACAACAGTAGTATACAATGTCCTAACTACTTAGCATTTTAGGTGCAGCACCTATATTTTTTTACTATATAAAAAGTCTAGCACCTACGCTCTGACGTCATATTTTACGACCACATTTTCAAAAAATTGGCGGGAAATTTCTTGGGTGACAACTTCCGGTTGTCACTTCCGGTCCTCGGGTACTCCCTACCGACCACCCCGCCCACAGGTACCTCCTCCGGCCGCCTCCGCTTCCACCGACCGCTTCCGAGTCCATTCAAAGACAGCGGTGCAACCCCCGTGCATGTGGATTACTTATATACATAAGTAGACCAACTAGTCACCGGGGACTAGTCCCAGTGTGTAGTGTGCGTGCGTGCGCGTGCGTGTGCGGTGCGGTGTGCGCGACCTCCAGTCATATCGATCCCCTTCGATGAGGAAACCGAAGTCAGTATGACAGAAAAATGATTTATATCATCTCTCGAGCGAACCCGAGGATCCACTGTTGGATTGCATAAATAAACTTTTACACGCTTCGACAGGTTTTCCTTACCCATGTATAACCTTTAACCGTTTGGTGGAAATCTGGTTTATGAATATACTAGATACACATACAATTTTATTTAAAATTAACACTAAAACTTAATTAATCACCAAAATTTCTTGTATGGCGAGTAGTTACGTCAATATAAAACTTCGAGTCTCCATTAAAATAAACCATAACTTCCCGAGATATACATTAAATTATGTAATATTATTAAACCCCACAGTTCTATCCCTTAATTATAAACGGATGCCAATGGGACAGTAATCGGTCCCTTGACTAATCCAGAATTGTCCCCCTTCTACACACTAACTTCCCCTGACCCCCAATCGTTACCTGCGCGCACAAGCAACAAGTGACGCTTCACCGAACACGCCCCGCGAGAAAAATACAATGGCTGACCAGCGACCGCGAGATTAAACGATACCGCTCATGTAGAACGCCTACGGAATTGTCAATTAACATGGACGGCCTTCAATACTTATTGTAGATAGCGGTCAGAAGATTGTGAAGGGAATATCTGTGGCGAAAAAATAAAAATATTCCTATCCGAAACCGTTATATATATTATTTGAAATATTAAATATAAATAGATATGTATGTATTTATGAATGTATGTATCTATGTATTTATATATGTATGTAATTCTATAGCTGTAGGCAAGTTGTCCCAGTGGCTATATATACGTACTTGCCTTGATGACTTAGTCACGCGGGATATGTGTGCGCGTCTGTTTGTGTGTGTGTGTGCGTGCGTGCGTGCGCGCGTGCGTGCGTGCGCGCGCGCGTGCGTGCGCGCGTGTGGCCTATCAATTACAGGACATCACAGTCAGTCCCAACATTCGATGGAGTGGTGTGCTTGCTGGCCATGTTTGCGATTCTCATTTTGAATGAACGACAATCATGTCACGTGCGTATGCGTACGCGTATGTGTATATACATGCGTGTGTGCATGCGCGCGCGTGTGTGTGCTATCAATTACAGGACATCACAGTCAACCTCAACATTCTTTGGAGTTTCGTGTGTGCTGGGCAAGTTTGCAATTGTCATTATATACGAACGACAGTCAGGTCATGTGCGCTAGCGCGCGCGTGTGTGTATACGTGCGCGCGCGCGGGTGTGCTATCAATTACAGGACATCACAGTCAACCTCAGTATTCTACGGAGTGTCTGACTTCCTGAGGCAAGTTTTGCAATTGTCATTATGGACGAACGACAGTCATGGCACGTACGCGAGCGCGCGCGCGCGAGCGTGTGTGTGTATGTATGAGCGCGCGCGTGTGCTATGTATTACAGGATATCACAGTCAATCTCAACATTCTTTGGAGTTTCGTGTGTGCTGGGCAAGTTTGCAATTGTCATTATATACGAACGACAGTCAGGTCGTGTGCGCTAGCGCGCGTGTGTGTATATACATGCGTGTGTGCCTGCGTGGATGTGCTATCAATTGCAGGACATCGCAGTCAACCTCAGTATTCTACGGAGTGTCTGACTTCCTGAGGCAAGGTTTGCCATTATCATTATGGACGAACGACAGTCATGGGGTGTGTGCTACCGCGCGTGTGTGTATATACATCCGTGTGTTCATGCGCGCCCGCGTGTGTGCTATCAATTACAGGACATCACAGTCAACCTCAACATTCTTTGGAGTTTCGTGTGTGCTGGGCAAGTTTGCAATTGTCATTATATACGAACGACAGTCAGGTCATGTGCGCTAGCGCGCGCGTGTGTGTATACGTGCGCGCGCGCGGGTGTGCTATCAATTACAGGACATCACAGTCAACCTCAGTATTCTACGGAGTGTCTGACTTCCTGAGGCAAGTTTTGCAATTGTCATTATGGACGAACGACAGTCATGGCACTACGCGAGCGCGCGCGCGCGAGCGTGTGTGTGTGTGTATGTATGAGCGCGCGCGTGTGCTATGTATTACAGGATATCACAGTCAATCTCAACATTCTTTGGAGTTTCGTGTGTGCTGCGCAAGTTTGCAATTGTCATTATATACGAACGACAGTCATGTCATGTGCGCTAGCGCGCGCGTGTGTGTGCGTGCGTGCGCGCGGGTGTGCTATCAATTACACGACATCACAGTCAGACCCAACATTCGGTGGAGTGGTGTGTTTGCTGAGTAAGATTGTTGCTGTCTTATTGAACGAACGGTAGTCATGGCACGTACGCGCGCGCGTGTGTGTATGTATGTGTGTGTGTGTGTGCGCTATCAATTACAGGACATCACAGTCAACCTCAACATTCTTTGGAGTTTCGTGTGTCCTGGGCAAGTTTGCAATTGTCATTATATACGAACGACAGTCAGGTCGTGTGCGCTAGCGCGCGTGTGTGTATATACATGCGTGTGTGCCTGCGTGGATGTGCTATCAATTGCAGGGCATCGCAGTCAACCTCAGTATTCTACGGAGTGTCTGACTTCCTGAGGCAAGGTTTGCCATTATCATTATGGACGAACGACAGTCATGGGGTGTGTGCTACCGCACGTGTGTGTATATACATCCGTGTGTTCATGCGCGCCCGCGTGTGTGCTATCAATTACAGGACATCACAGTCAACCTCAACATCCTTTGAAGTTTCGTGTGTGCTGGGCAAGTTTGCAATTGTCATTATATACGAACGACAGTCAGGTCGTGTGCGCTAGCGCGCGTGTATGTATGTACATGCGTGTTTGCGTGCGCGCGTGGGTGTGTGTATGCTATCAATTACAGGACATCGCAGTCAACCTCAACATTCTAGGGAGTTTCGTGTGTGCTGGGCAAGTTTGCAATTGTCATTTTCAATGAACCCCAGTAAGGTCATGTGCGTGTGAAGAGGGTGTATTAACAACTAATTGTCTATCTATTACACGACGTCGCAGTCAGACCCAACATTGTTTATGCAATGAATTTACAGGACGTTGCAGACAGTCGCAACATTGATTGGTGCCCGTGTACCATCATGATATCTGTTCCGTGTATGCGTGCAGGTGTATGTACATGCGTGTGTGTGTGTGTGCTGTCGAGTGTGTGCGTATGCGTCCGCGTGAACGTGTGCGCTGGTTATTACACCACACTGCAGTCACCCCGACTATGCCGTGGAGTGTCGTGTTTACTGGGTAAGATTGGTGTTGTATTTTTTAACGGCTGAATTTCTTTTTCAGATGACAATCAAGGTTTAATGCATTGCCTTTACAGGACATCAAGTCAACCCCAACATTCATGCTTCTTGGGCAATGTTGTCGTTGTCTTTCTGAACGGTTGCATTTTTCTTTTACATATGGCAGTCAAGCTAGCGACTACATGATAACTAGCTAAAACCGGTAAAATGACGTCACAACCGGGTATAGCTGTAATGTTACAGCTAGAACACGTTGATAAGAAGGATACTACACTATGTCGTGGTGATAGACCACGCCCTTACCATGTGAATACATCAAGGTCAGACATTTCCAGACAATATTCACCTCAGTCAGGAGTCTTCACCAGCAGATATCGTGTATATAACAACCACCATTCGCCGTCTAGATGTCCCGATCTCAGTGAACACCGTTCAGGTCACAATGTGCTAAGTCTCTAATGGTAAGATGGGTTGTTTTTAAAAAAATAAAATCTTTCACATTTTCTGTGTGCTTCTCCAAGTAGGCATAAAGTTAACCTAACAATACTAGTATAATAAAGAGATATATGGTGCTAATCACATATAACTGGAGTATGTGCTCTGCTGGCTGCGACACCAATCAACACATCCACAGGGCTGATCCATCAATCCGGCATACAGAAAGTAGTGTCCTTAGTACCGACAATGTCCCACAAGGATCGCCTCGAGCACTGTTTTTTGCATTTGCCAATAGCAACTAATGATACAACCGAGACACGAGTGTAATGACCCAGTAGGTCAAAAACAGCGGTAATGGAAGAAACCAGCGTGGAAACTAACACACAAAATACCCCAGAGGGGGAAAGAAATTCGTTCTGGTGCATGTGTGGTCGGCGAGCGCCGCGCCTAGAGATTCAACTGGTCGTTATATACACAGTCATTGGCATATCACTATTTAATCTTCCCCGAACCAGCGTCGGTGCGGTCGAGGGCAAGTTGTGGATCGCTCTCCTAAGTAGCTGTCTGGGGTACATGCTACCAAACCCGAAAATATGAGTTTCTACGTGACATTACCGAGCAATGCGTCGCCGAACATGTTTCCCAAGAACATTCCAGGTCAATTTTTCGCCAAGTTACCGCAGACTATTGTGGCAAAAAACGGTCAATTCAAAAAAATCTTGGTCAAGTAAGAAAATTTGTTAACCAAATGTGAAAAGGTTAGCCGAATTTCAAACCAAACATAAAAAATCTCAGTCAAACATATGAAAAGTAGGAAAATTTGTTAACCAAACGTGAAAAGTTTGGCCAACTGTCATCCAAACTTATGAAAAAGGGGTCGGGGGAGCTTTCATTTTCCAGAGGTGAAAAGTTTGACCAAATTTCACCCAGTAGGAAACTTTGTTAACCAAAGGGCAAAAATCTAGGCCGATTAAGAAAATGTGTTAACCAGAGGGGGAAAATTTTGGCTACATTTCATTCAGACTTATAATAAAAAGCTCACCCAATCTTATGAAAAGTAGGAAAATTTGTTTACCAAATGTGAAAAGGTTAGCCGAATCTCAAACCAAACTTATAAAAATCTCAGTCAAACATATGAAAAGTAGGGAAAATTTGTTAACCAAACGTGAAAAGTTTGGCCAACTGTCACCCAAACTTATGAAATGTAGGAAACTTTGTTAACCAAATGGTAAAAACCTTGGCCAAGTAAGACAATATGTTATCCAAAGGTGAAAAGTTTTGGACAAGTTTGACCAAATTTCAAACAAAACTCATAAAAACAAGGAAACTTTGTTAACCAAATGTGAAAAGTTTGACCAAAGTTCAGCGAAACTTATAAGATATTCACCTGTCCCCTATGCAAACAACAGCTGTATTTCAGAAAAGTAAACGTATCTTATGTAATAAGACACTATAATTGAATGAACAAAATAAAATTTCAACAATAAAATTGTACAAAAAATTAACAATTAAATGTCTCTTTATGTTTCCAACTTGCATGTTTCATGTAGAAATTTAATTGTTAATTTTTGTACAATTTTATTGTTGAAATTTTATTTTGTAATGTCATTATACGAAATGGATGATGTGCTATGAGGTGGTATACATAGTATCATCACACCGTTTTATTTTCACATACTAAGCTATACACATTGTCTGTTGTTTCTGGATTTCTACACGCCATTGTCTAAGTAGATTTTTTTTTCCTGATGGTAGCCTGGTATGTGCATATCACTTAGCATGTAATCATAAAACTGGTCTCCTGCTTGGTGGGTTGATATCTGAGTCTTGTAGATACCCGAGACATCAATCATCTGAGTGTCGGGCACATCCTGTCTTCGGACAGCCTGGGGTTTTCGATGTACCATCCCGTAATTTCACCATTATTCTAGGTCTGATCTCTTCCGAACTCGAAAATGTAACGTCAGCACTGAAGTCACGGTAGTGAATGCGACCTTTGTGCCCGTCTCAGTGGTTAGGAGTATTTCCACCGTGTCAAAGGAGTAACGATTCAGCGGTATGTAGTGAGGTTTGTCGTAGGCGCGAAACAGTGAGGTTGATCGCTGCTTCATGATAGGAACCACCCTTAGTAGTGGGACCATGACATCTCCAACTGGTCTTGTCGCAATGAGATCGCAGTATACGTAGATATTTCGCAGGTCGTTATTCAGGTCTATCGACCCTTCACCTTCTATTGTATTTAGTATCTCTTGTAACTTCTCACTAAATGTAATAGTGGCCCCGTGTTCGAGTATTTTCACGATGACTTTCTTTGATGCATTGTCGAAATGGAATAGAACACAGACTTGATCGTCGACCTTCCGATCTTTCATTAGGCGATTCAGTGCAGCTATAAATACGTCTGGTGAACTGTACAGGCCTGCGGGACACACCTTTCTTATCACTCTACCATTGGGTGGGATGTATCTTAGCCATACTTCATTCTCTAACACATTACAGTAGTAGCTGGGAAATTGAATTTCGGCCAGACCCACTTCGTAATGCTGATTCACCTCAATAGTCTGCTGTAACTTGACGAAATATTGACCTGGAATGTTCTTGGGAAACATGTTCGGCGACGCATTGCTCGGTAATGTCACGTAGAAACTCATACTTTCGGGTTTGGTAGCATGTACCCCAGACAGCTACTTAGCAGAGCGATCCACAACTTGCCCTCGACCGCACCGACGCTGGTTCGGGGAAGATTAAATAGTGATATGCCAATGACTGTGTATATAACGACCAGTTGACAGAAGAAGACAATCTCTAGGCGCGGCGCTCGCCAACCACACATGCACCAGAACGAAATTTCTTTCCACCTCTGGGGTATTTTGTGTGTTAGTTTCCACGCTGGTTTCTTCCATTACCACTGTTTTTGACCTACTGGGTCATTACACTCGTGTCTCGGTTGTATCATTAGTTGCTATTGGCAAATGCAAAATTCAGTGCTCTAGGCGATCCTTGTGGGACATTGTCGGTACTAAGGACACTACTTTCTGTATGCCGGATTGATGGATCAGCCCTGTGGATGTGTTGATTGGTGTCGCAGCCAGCAGAGCACATACTCCAGTTATATGTGATTAGCACCATATATCTCTTTATTATACTAGTATTGTTAGGTTAACTGTATGCTTACTTGGAAAAGCACACCGAAAATGTGAAAGATTTTATAAAAAAAAAAAAACCAATCTTACCATTAGAGACTTGCCACATTGTGACATGAACGGTGTTCACTGAGATCGGGACATCTAGACGGCGAATGGTGGTTGTTATATACACGATATCTGCTGGTGAAGACTCCTGACTGAGGTGAATATTGTCTGGAAATGTCTGACCTTGATGTATTCACATGGTAAGGGCGTGGTCTATCACCACGACATAGTGTAGTATCCTTCTTATCAACGTGTTCTAGCTGTAACATTACAGCTATACCCGGTTGTGACGTCATTTTACCGGTTTAAGCTAGTTATCATGTAGTCGCTAGCTTGACTGCCATATGTAAAAGAAAAATTCAACCGTTCAGAAAGACAACGACAACCTTGCTCAAGAAGCATGAATGTTGGGGTTGACTTGATGTCATGTAAAGGCAATGCATTAAACCTTGATTGTCATCTGTAAAAGAAATTCAGCCGTTAAAAAAGACAACACCAATCTTACCCAGTAAACACGACACTCCACTGCATGGTCGGGGTGACTGCAGTGTGGTGTAATAACTAGCGCACACGTTCACGCGGACGCATACGCATACACTCGACAACACACACACACACACACACACACACACACACACACGCATGTACATACACCTGCACGCATACACGGAACAGATGTCATGATGGTACACGGGCACCAATCAATGTTGCGACTGTCTGCAACGTCCTGTAAATTCATTGCATAAACAATGTTGGGTCTGACTGTGACATCGTGTAATAGATAGACAATTAGTTGTTAATACACCCTCTTCTCACGTACATGACCTAGCTGGGGTTAATTGAAAATGACAATTGCAAACTTGCCCAGCACACACGAAACTCCCTAGAATGTTGAGGTTGACTGCGATGTCCTGTAATTGATAGCATACACACACCCGCGCGCGCACGCACACACGCATGTACATACACACACGAGCGCTAGCGCACACGACCTGACTGTCGTTCGTATATAATGACAATTGCAAAATTGCTCAGGACACACGAAACTCCAAAGAATGTTGAGGTTGACTGTGATGTCCTGTAATTGATAACACACACACACACACACATACACACACGCGCGCGCGTACGTGCCATGACTACCGTTCGTTTAATAAGACAGCAACAATCTTAGCAAACACACCACTCCACCGAATGTTGGGTCTGACTGTGATGTCGTGTAATTGATAGCACACCCGCGCGCACGCACGCACACACACACGCGCGCGCTAGCGCACATGACATGACTGTCGTTCGTATATAATGACAATTGCAAACTTGCCCAGCAAACACGAAACTCCAAAGAATGTTGAGGTTGACTGTGATATCCTGTAATTGATAGCACACGCGCGCGCATGCATACACACACTCACACACACACACGCGCGCGCGCGCGCTCGCGTACGTGCCATGACTGTCGTTCGTACATAATGACAATTGCAAAACTTGCCTCAGGAAGTCAGACACTCCGTAGAATACTGAGGTTGACTGTGATGTCCTGTAATTGATAGCACACCCGCGCGCACGCACGCATACACACACGCGCGCGCTAGCGCTCATGACCTGACTGTCGTTCGTATATAATGACAATTGCAAACTTGCCCAGCACACACGAAATTCCAAAGAATGTTGAGGTTGACTGTGATGTCCTGTAGTTGATAGCACACACGCGCGCGCGCATGCACACACGCATGTATATACACATACACGTACGCATACGCACGTGACATGATTGTCGTTCATCCAAAATGAGAATCGCAAACATGGCCAGCAAGCACACCACTCCACCGAATGTTGGGACTGACTGTGATGTCCTGTAATTGATAGGCCACACGCGCACACGCACGCGCGCACGCACACACACACACACACAGACGCGCACACATATCCCGCGTGACTAAGTCATCAAGGCAAGTACGTATATATAGCCACTGGGACAACTTACCTACAGCTATAGAATTACATACATATATAAATACATAGATACATACATTCATAAATACATACATATCTATTTATATTTAATATTTCTAATAATATATATAACGGTTTCGGATAGGAATATTTTTATCTTTTCGCCACAGATATTCCCTTCACAATCTTCTGACCGCTATCTACAATAAGCATTGAAGGCCGTCCATGTTAATTGACAATTCCGTAGGCGTTCTACATGAGCGGTATCGTTTAATCTCGCGGTCGCTGGTCAGCCATTGTATTTTTCTCGCGGGGCGTGTTCGGTGAAGCGTCACTTGTTGCTTGTGCGCGCAGGTAACGATTGGGGGTCAGGGGACGTTAGTGTGTAGAAGGGGGACAATTCTGGTTTAGTCAAGGGACCGATTACTGTCCCCTTGGCATCCGTTTATAATTAAGGGATAGAACTGTGGGGTTTAATAATATTACATAATTTAATGTATATCTCGGGAAGTTATGGTTTATTTTAATGGAGACTCGAAGTTTTATATTGACGTAACTACTCGCCAGTATACATACAAGACATTTTGGTGATTAATTAAGTTTTAGAGTTAATTTTAAATAAAATTGTATGTGTATCTAGTATATTCATAAACCAGATTTCCACCAAACGGTTAAAGGTTATACATGGGTAAGGAAAACCTGTCGAAGCGTGTAAAAGTTTATTCATGCAATCCAATAGTGGATCCTCGGGTTCGCTCGAGAGATGAAATAAATCATTTTTCTGTCATACTGACTTCGGTCTCCTCATCGAAGGGGATCGATATGACTGGAGGTCGCGCACACCGCACCGCACACGCACGCGCACGCACGCTCACTACACACTGGGACTAGTCCCCGGTGACTAGTTGGTCTACTTATGTATATAAGTAATCCACATGCACGGTTGTTGCACCGCTGCCTTTGAATGGGCTCGGAAGCGGTCGGGGGAAGCGGAGGCGGCCGGAGGAGGTACCTGTGGGCGGGGTGGTCGGTAGGGAGTACCCGAGGAACGGAAGTGACAACCGGAAGTTGTCACCCAAGAAATTTCCCGCCAATTTTTTGAAAATGTGGTCGTAAAATATGACGTCAGAGCGTGGGTGCTAGACTTTTTATATAGTAAAAAATATAGGTGCTGTACCTAAAATGCTAAGTAGTTAGGACATTGTATACTACTCACAACCGTATAAAATTATAAAAGTCGTGCAATATCATTCTTACCTTTCTTAACTTTCGTCAACAAAATTCTAAAGCTTTAAAGGCAGTCAATGTCAGTACTACACTTCGGTCATTTTTTTGGCTTAAAATCAAAAGTTCATTCAAAAATACATTTTAAATCAGTTTCGAAAATCGCTGTTAATGTAATAAATTTACAATTGTAACTGTTCTTCATATTCAGTTACTTAAGTTAAGATGCCAGTTTATCAATGTCTGGGCAAAAATAGTGCCCAAAGTCATAAGCGCAACTAGGTTACTGTTGGTGAGTCTGGAACGTAGCTTGTTTTTTTTTTTTTATAACAGCCATTGCGGAAATGACTAAAACTACACATGTATCTCTGGGCGAATGAACGCAAGTGTTCAAATTGTTCGACAGATAATAGTCGCCAGAATGAAATCGTATGAACAGCTGAAGGTTGCGAACTAAACAGGCGCATTCGATAATATCTGAACATAACAACCACGAGTAGAGTAAATTATCGCACGCTGAAAGGCTTTCCGGCATGGCACATGATTGATTGATTGATTGATTGATTGAAAGGGCGCTCCGAATGCATTTTTTGAAATTATTAAAATATATTATTTTAAATAACAAGGCTTTTCGTGCCACTTACTAACAGCTGGCGGGCCACAAGTGGCCCGCGGGCCGTGGTTTGGGAACCTCTGAACTAGCTATTTCCTAGCCGTCGCTGAGGATCAATGAAGTTGTCGGGAAGGCCTTGCGCGCTGTGTGACATTATCCTTACAACACTGAACCGGAATGCCCACAACACAAACTCCGCCATCGGTAGTCTGGTGCAGCCTTAGGATAAAAGGTGCTAATTAGCAACAGATTATCCAAGATATGAATTCACGGTAAGTATCTGTGTCCGTTGGGGAGAAGTGTCCCTTGCAGTGAAGTGGCCGTTGCAGTATCTGAACGTTAAGTTGAACCGGTTGTGAAGTCTTTCCAGGTTGTAGTTCTGTCATCTGCTGTTGAAGCTTGCTACCATCTGTTTTTGAGAGTCAATATACACAGGGATAAGTGGCCTGTGGCAGCCTAACGTCCACTGCACCGGCGTTCGTCTCCAGTCGTCCTGACATTTCTTGCCACTGGAATCAGATGGATGCAGGCGAGAGAGTGAGGCCGATGAAGTTGCGCAGCTCTTCCTCACTATAAACAAATTCATCGCGCAAGTCATTCTTCATCCTATTGTCTTCATCATTCCTGATGGACAAACTGGATGTAATGAATGGTCATCATCATTCTTGATGGACGAACATCCATTTTTGACGTAAGGGGCGATTTGGCGAAGGAGTTGTGAACGCAATTCGCAATCCCGCATACTTCATTCGAAACACAGCTGCCGGCGATTTGTTATGAGTGCTGACAGTTCAGAAAGCAATGGCAAACTACTGAACGCAAACTTACCAAGTCACAAACAGCCAAAAAATGCCGGGGTTGTCTGCGACGTTCTGTACACCAGATGCTGCAGTGCATGTATCTGTACGTAAGTAAAGTAAATAGGACCGGAGAGAGGAGGCGTCTCGGAGCGGAAGTGGTTAAGCTGCCTGCCTGACTCACGTTCCGAAGGTTGTGGGTTCGATCCTCGGCTCTGTCATTTGGTTCACGAGTGCAGTATTCTCAGTAACTCCCGGGAGTCGTCGCTGGCGTTATGGGGTTTGCGCTTTACGTGATGTTTTAGGCAGCCACCCTGCGGAAATAGACCGAGCCATGTGGGATAAAAGCCTGGTGCAGATGTCGTCGAGTCTCGCTCCAAAGGACCCTTATACATGCCTAAGGAACATAGGTCATTCGGTGCCGGCCGGCGTGATATTCTAAAATGCCCCATGCCGTGAGAAGGTGTTCTGTGTTTACTTGAAAGGGGGGGGGGGAATGGATGGATGGAGTGTAGAGGGATAGATAGATAGATAGGTGGGTAGGTAGGTAGGTAGGTAGGTAGGTGGGAAGGTAATTAGATAGACAGCCAGATAGATAGATAGATAGATAGATAGATAGATAGATAGATAGATAGATAGATAGATAGATAGATAGATAGATAGATAGATTGATTGACTGGTTGATTTAACCTTATATTCTTAGATAGAAAGGTAGGTAGTTAGGTAATTAGGTAGGTAGGTAGTTAGCTAGGTAGGTAGGTAATTAGGTAGGTAGGTAAATATTTATACACGTCTTCTCCTTTGCATAAATCACACGGACACAAGCCGACTGTATCCTGGCTGTCACTGACAGTAATCTATTAAGACGACGGTACGAGAAAGTGACAAAGCGACACCATCGCATGGGAACAGCCCAGACTGCTAACTTCGCATGTTGTTTTATGCTTCCCGTACGTGGCGACTGAACCACCGCAAGACAGACACGTACGTACCGTGAATTCGTATTTGTGAATAAGGAAGATTCTCATCCCTTGTTATTTTGTATCTAAGAAGGTATGTACTTTTGCATATAGATAGTTATAGGAAAATACAGTAAACAACGACAGCGTAATTTACAGCCTGGAGAAAGAATATAGGGATTACATTAACACAGCAAAGGGGCTATATGTACAAAAGTAGTTATACTAGAAGTGCGACGGTAGTTTTGCTGTGCAACATTTATGGATTGATGCACTGTCAGCACGGATGGTGAACACAAGGGCAAGCAGTTGTTTATAACGATATTTGCACGTCATTTACAAGGCGATGCAATCAACCCAGACATTATTAGCTGTTTGTGGTTTACTCGACAATGTTAGTTCAGTAGTTTAAAATTGTTTTCTGAGCGGCTGACGCTTCTTACCATATAATTCAATGCAAATTGGTCTGCTTCCAATTCGCTTCAAAGAAAGGCCAGACAGACACATACTCAGACTGTTACTGGTGTCATTAGTATTGGCACGCGTCGCTGGCTGTTGAAGATGAGTACGGAAAACGTATGGGAATGTTCCGAGTGCTGGGATGTCGGTTCTTGACTCAACTCAACTCATCTCTCGCAGCTGATTTCGAGCCCTCGACTGGAATTATGAAGCGGCGCGCCTCACTATCCCATAAACCACACCCTTTATTAAGCATTTTTTAGTTGTCCATTTCTGAGAGAAAAAAAGATAAGAAATGTGAAAGACCTCATATTCGAAAAGGTGTCCTGTATATTTTCACACTTTACATCTATCAAGCTTGTTCCGTGGTGAAGGAGTTACGGATGCGGTTCGTGATCCCACATACCCGCGTTCGAAACACAGCTGCGCGCGATTTGGCAGCAGACCGCATTGCGTTGGTATTTTACCAAATGGTATGGATGCCGGTCGTTCAGAAAGTATTGGCAAACCACTGAACGTAAACTTGCCAAGATATCACAACAGCAAAAAATTATGTTTTGACTGCAACGTCGTGTAAAGAATATACAACTAATTTTTTAAACATCTATAAAAGATAGTCTCATAGCCGATATGCTATAGCTATTACTTCCTACTGACAACAATGTTTTTCAAATTAATTCCTGAAATATGGCTTCGGTCACAATATTAATAATCTGAGGCTGGGATGGGCCCTAATTATAACTTCGCTTATGAGGTTCCACGGGGTAGGGGTTATAGAAATTTGACCGACTGACTGATATGTCGTGTCATTGTGAAGATGTTGGTGTTCAAATTTTCTAGGCCACCACATAATTAGGTGAGATAGCCATATATTATCATTAAGTGCCATGTTGACTGTCACGAGGATTCTTGCCTGCACCCAACTGTCACTCTTCAGTGCTGTATAATAGTTTATGTGCTGGCATCTTTCCATAGCGACAGCCGCGGTACAGAAGTGGCTTGTAGCTCGCCTTCCGGCCCGGTTTTCATGGGTTCAAATCTACACTCAGGTGTATTTCTAAAATTGACCTGCGCTTCCAGGTCCATCCAGCCTAAAATACGTACCAGAAATGTCTTGGGAAGTAAAAGCGACAGACATAACACTGACCACATCAACCAATGAGAGTCGAATGTTCTATAAATATATGCGTCTAGCACCATATACCCAATGCGCCGTAATGCTTATAAAAGGGTCAATTATAGGGTTTAGTTTTAATAACTGTACAGGGTTTGAAAATATTGCCGGTCCAAGTTTTGTATTCACCCTCTGTAAAGTCATGCAACGTAATAGGTAAATACACAACTTGGACCGGCAATATTTTCAAACATTGCACAGTCTTTAAAAATACAGCCTATACCTGTTTAATTATCTCTCCTCATCAGTATAGTCAATTATCTTTCTTTCTCTGACGTCTTCCATCAGATGTGACATTAACCCCATACTGTCTTCCACTATCTCTCTTTACACAAATATTTCCAGCTGTCACGATATGTTGCAGTTTTTGTCATCTCATAATGTGGCAAAAATAATGACTGTCTCTTTCCGATGTTTGTGATAAGTTGTCTGCGTGTCTTAGTCTCTTTCAAAGCGTTTAAATTACTCATTTTGATTGTTTTAGGAAATTTCATTTTTCGTCTGCAAAACCACATCTCTGAAGCTCCTATAGTTTTGTTTATTTTGTTATTTGTTCTTTCGTGTTTTGCTTTTTAACTAATTTGTCCATGATTCTCAGCATCAAAACCACAAGGAAAAGACACATGGCATTTATTTGGCATACCAACGGAAGGGGGAAAAGAGAAATCATCCTTATGTAGGAAAGCACTGGACAGAGAGGCAGAGAAGACAGTAGGAATTGTTTATGAAAGCATAAATGTCTGGCCAATATATAAAAATATAAGCAACATTAACTTCGCCAAAATGTCACTCGACAGAAAGAATCAGTCACCACAAATGTCTGCTCCAGGCAAGACAATAGCATAATAATAATAATAATAATAATAATAATAATAATAATAATAATAATAATAATAATAATAATCATAATGATGATGATGATGATGATGATGATGATGATGATGATGATGATGATGATGATAGTAATAATAGTAATAATTTTTGTTTGTTCGCATATCCTTTACAGGACATCGCTGTCAACATCAGCATCTTTCAGTTGATTGTTGATTTCTTGGCAGGATTACGCTCAATAGGTTGCCATTGCTTTATGAGCGACCGGCTCACATACCCCGTAAGTTACCGACGAGGAGAGAACCGCTACCAATTCTCGCGCACATCACGTTACTCACGAGAGTATACGGAATTACGGAGAAAGTCGTGTAACATCTAGACCAAGGAGATCGTAATAATAATAATAATAATAATAATAATAATAATAATAATAATAATAATAATAATAATAATAATTTATTTTGACCTCTTCTAACATTCTGTAAAATCATGTATCTGTGGTCTGGACAGTTTTGTTCTTTGTGTGTGTGTGTGTGTGTGTGTGTGTGTGTGTGTGTGTGTGTGTGTGTGTGTGTGTGTTAGTTAGTTAGTTATCAGTTGGGGTATCTTCGTTGCACTCCGGACATGTCCATAGGTGCTCAGACCTCCCCCCAGCATATGCATCAGCGTCCGGTGGCTAATAGTGCCAGTTCTGTGTTGGTTGACGAGGCGCTTTGTTTTCCCGATGTACCTCTCGCGTCTGGCTGTGCCGATTCTTACTCCCAGGTCTTTCATCCTGGAAAGCGATGTGGAATCACTGGCGTCAAAATCCTCTGTTCTCGCCATATCTTTAAGGGCGTTAATAACATCGGCACGATCCATGGGCTGGCCATCTACAGGGGGTGCAGAGCCAGCCAATTTATCAGCTCGTTCATTTCCCTCGACTCCCGCATGTCCCGAGACGAAGATGAAGGTGACTTTACGGACAACAGACTTCCGCAGCGACTCAGTCCACTGTCTACGTACAGATCCAGCTTCGACCTTCTGAATCATGCTCATTGAATCACTTAGTACACACACGTTGGTATAATGTTGTGATTCCAGCCATATGAAAGCCTGTGTAACTGCCATCACCTCCATCGTCATGCTGCTCGTGGTCATGGAGTGGGCACCACTGGATTCTTGAACGGTTCGGCCCGCTGAGCGGGCTGTAAATGCCCACGCACTTCTCTGCTGCTTTACAACAGATCCATCTGTATAGATGAGCACTTCGGGGCTATCTGAGTGATCATAGATGAGCGCGTTAACCTCTGCATTGACAGCGGCAGGGTTCTGCTCTCTGCACCGTCTGTCGAGTGTGATAATGCAGGAGAAGGTACACTTAAAAGCTGGAGGCATCGGCACCCATTCCTTGCCGGGGTTGATACTGGTAGGACTGCAGACCTGTCCGACGACATCTTCCGCCCGACCCATCCATGATTTGCCCCTCTTTAGCCTGTCACCCTTTTCTCTGAATACAGCGTCATGCAGAGGGTGCTGCTCATCTGCACTTATTTTTAAGTATGCACGAGCTCTCCAGATCTTGATCCTGTGTTCCATTGTCGGGAAGTCAAGGAGGTATCTCATTGCTACACAGCTGGTGTCTCTCGTGCAGCCCAAAATGATGCGCATGGCTTCGTTTTGTACCTTTTCAAGTCTTCCAATCTGTGTAGGGCTGACAGTGAGGATGGCCAGGGCATACTCGATGCGTGAAAGCACAAGTCCTTGGAACAGAAGTAATAGCAGTCTTTGCTCGATATTGGCACTCGCCATGACTCTCATTGCTGCCAAACCTTTTCGAGCCTTCGTTATGACATAATCGACATGATCTCTGAAGGACAGGCTACGATCAAGCCTCACGCCAAGATATGTCATTGACTGGGTTCTACTCAGAATGCTCCCATCCATTCTTACTGCCGGCAGGTCTGTTTTCACAATATGGTTGTTTAGTGAGAACCATGTAACCGTTGCCTTTGCAGGATTGACAAGGGCATCGGCATCAGCACACCATGAGGAAATTCGATCTAGTTCGCCCTGCATATAGTTGGCAACCGCCTGTCTATCTCGACCCTGTCGATACACGAGGATGTCGTCAACGAATGATAGAGTCCTACCCCTCCCATCCAACTGTTGTTCAGTAATCGGCACCGTATACACGTTGAATAGTACTGGTGACAGTGGTGAACCCTGCGGCAATCCTGGACATATCGTTATCGGCTCAGAAGACCAACTCCCGCATCTTAGCACCACCTTCCTTTGGAGTAGAACTGCAGCTATCCATCGTACAAGGTGAGGGTGCACTTTCAGTCTGAGGAGGGTTTGCATCAAGTGCTCGAAGGATACTCTGTTATATGCGTCCTCTAAGTCTATGGCGGCCGCACATGTCTCTTCTCTGACCTGAAATCCTTCGTAAACATCTTGAGCAAAGACCGCCGCATTCAGCCATGACTCTTTGTTGCGTCTGTATCCTCCAAGTGTGGGCGGGAAGCAGCCGAGCTGTTCCAAGTCCCAAGCAAGTCTGTGTGCTACAATTTTCTCCAGTAGCTTGCCAACAGTATTCTGCATCGTAATGATTCTGTAGCCGCTTATCTTGGAGTGGTCTTTGTTCGGTTTTGGCAGCGGCAGCAGGTAGCTGTGTAGCCATTCTTCTTTGACCTGACCCTTCTGGATACTGGTGTTGAATTCTCTGGCCAGTTCTTCCATGTCATCATCTGATATCACCATTAGGTCACCATATCGGATGCCGTCTGGGCCTGGGGCGGTGTTAGGTGATTTCTTGAGCATAGCACGCAATATGTCGTGTGTGTGTGTGTGTATGTGTATGTGTGTGTGAATTAATTGTCCATGGCCGCAAACAATTCGTTAAACTGCATTCTGTACACTACATTTGTCGTCTTTTCTGACCGGCAGTAAGGCCGTTGAACATTTAGTGGTTGTAATTTTATACAGTGCTGTATTTGCTTAATTGTGTTTATTTTCATAAACGATCACTATTATCACGTGCCCTGCCAGCTGGCCTAGGCGATCATGCATCTGCATAGATCATAGTCCCTAGTGTTGAGGAAAACTTTCACTGATGATATCTCTCCATGTCACCGTTGCAGCCCATCCAGCATCATTCGTCTCGATCTGCCCCGGCCTCTTCTGTCACGGATCTTTCCAGTCTTCATGATATTTTCCAATACTTCTCTTCTCATTAGACGATCAAAGACTGTCGTTTGTCGACTTCATAGATGTGTTTTTGATGTTCTACTTTCAATAGCCTTTTCAGATAAATTGTTGTTAGTTTATTCCAGCCGCCCAAGATAATTTCATAATTTCTTCTAGAAACACCACCCCCCTCTCCACCCCCACTCACCCAAGCTCTTCCTAATTTGTTGTTCACGGTCCATGATTCACTGTCATACAGTGGAGCAGGTTCTACGAGTAAACAACATTTCATGATTCTATTTGTGACATTCAACGATAAGCTGAATTGCATATTTCATTTTCATTTCTGAAAAGCAGCTGTTGCTTGACCCATTTTGCTCTTAATCTCTTAAGCGCATCTTCCGTCTGATGTTAGGATTTCCCCCAGGTATTTGAATTTGTCAACTTGAAGCTTTTTCTCATTTTAACGTGATCTTTTTCTTTGATATAACCAATGTCTCCATGTTATTGATATTCAAGGAGAGTCGTTTTTGCACTCTGTTTCTGTAATGCTCAAGAGTTGTAGATTCCTTGGGTTTTCATCTGTCAGCACTGCGCCATCTGCATTGTGTAAATTGCTTTATGTTTTAACAACCAATTTGAATTAATAGTCTCTCTGAGATTTCCCCAATTATTACTTCGCTATAAAGAGAGAAGAGATCTTGTGACAAGGAATAATGAACACACATCATTTCACCTTGCTTTGTCTGTTCCTAAACGAACTCTTTATTTCCTAATTTAATTACCGCTAATTGCTTCCAGTAAATATTTTAAAAATATTTCTGAGATATGTCTTATCAGTTTTAACACCTTCTAACAGTGTTATAATGTCATCACGTTTCACTTTGTCAAATACTTTAGTACACTCTGTATATCAAAAGTATGTCTTTTTGTTTGTCCCACTGATCTCTCTATCAGTGCTCGTATTGTTTGTACCTTTCTTTTTCTTAAATCTGTTCTATTCTTTACCAATTTCTATCTTTATTTTACATTTATTATTTTAATTATAATTCAGAGTAGCAGTTTGATAACATGGTTTATGAAGCTGATTGTACGAAATTCAGAGAATTCAACTGCTTCTGGCCTTTTGAGTAGAGCTATGGATACATATTTCAACATAATCATTAGATATATATCCACTGTTGTACATTAAATTTAGCAGTTTATGTAATATTTCTATCCCAAATTCTCCCAGTACTTTATTTAATATTTCTATTCCGAATTCTCACAGTACTTTATTTAGTATTTCTATTCCAAATTTTCCAAGTACTTTATTTAGTATTTCTTTTCAAATTCTCCCAATAGTTCTAACTCCACCAGCGTGATTCCATCTGGCCTGGCTTTTTTTTTTCTTAACTCATCATCATTAAGTGCCCTGCCAATTGGCTTAGACGTTCTCCACATATCTCGGTCTCTCGTGTTCTGGATCAACTCTGCTGATGATATTCCTCCTTGCCACCGTCTCAATCCGACCAGCAACATTCCTCTTGGTCTGCCTCTGCCTCCCTTCCCCTCGATCTTTCCAGTTGTCATGATGTTCTTCGATACCTCTCTTCTCATCACATGACCAAAAAAAAAGCTATTTGCCTCTTTCTTAATGTTGTATATAATGCTCTAGTTTCATTGGCCTCTTTCAGGCAGTCGTTGTTAGTTACTTTGGCAGTACAAGGAATTCGCAACATTCGTCTCAGGAACCACATCTCTGTTGTAGTATGTTTCTATATGTCAATAATCATTCATTCATTCATTCATTCATTCATTCATTCATTCATTCATTCATTCATTCATTCAGTAGCATATCCTTTGAAGAACCTGGCTCCCATAACAACCTTCCGGAAAACCTCTCGATCATAAGCAAGATGTCCCGCATCCCATACCCCATCTGAACAGTCCACCACATCCTGCACACATCTTCTCTTTGGCCTTCCTCTTCCTCTCTTTCCAGGCATATACCCTTCATTATTTTTCTCTCCAAACTTTCTTGACATTTCAAGCGACCAAAATATTTCAATTTTCTTTGTTTTATCGTCTTTAATAGCCAATCTTCTTCAATATTCAGCCTTTGAAGTATGGATGTATTTGTTCTTTTCTTTATCCAAGATATTCTTAGAACTCGTCTATAACATTTATATTCAAAGGCATTTATGCGCTGTTCAGCTAGTTTCTTCTTCTTCTTCTGCGTTCATCCGGATTTTTTTTCTTTCCGGATGTGACTGCATTGTGCCTGTTTACAGCAGAGCTGCGTTCTTGCGCCGTTAGGCCGCCACATCCGACTTCTGCGGGCATTTGTTGACCGGGTTAACCTTCCCGGGGGTTTCTTAGGACGTTTGAACCTCACTGTTGTGGTGTTATCCCCCATTATAGCTGGCCCATATAGAACAGCCAAAGACATCCTGGTCAACCCTCAAGGGAAGGCAGGGGCAGACCATGGGCATTCCCCGCCATCCAAGGAGGCTTCCATACTTGCAGAGCCATCACACAGCTCTCTGGTACTGGGCTCACCCAAGGAATCGTCACGTCCTGCACATGGCTGCTTAGCCTCACTTCCGTATATTGGGCCTTCCGTTCACCATAGGCTGTTCCTCCGGAAACCAGATGAATGCAGTCTGCAGATGACATCCACACAGTGAGCTTTCGATTCAGCCTTTCTACATAATGGATTTGCTATCCAAGCAATATTCCATTTCGTGTCACTAGGACACTTTTTCCACCTTTTATGAAGCCCACACAGTGAGCTTTCGATTCGGACTTTCCACGTAATGGATTTGCTATCCAAGCAATATTCCATTTCATGCCTCTGGGGCGCTTTTGTAATCGACATACCTGTGGTATGAAGTGTGACAGTTTAAATACATCTTCATGCACCTTTAGATGTCAACCTGAATGTAGTTAAAGTAAGCTGTAGTCAACTTGAGCTCGTTGATATCTCCATAGAGCTTGTCCTCAAATGAAGCAGGCGTGGGCCAAAATATCTTTCTCTGTTCTGCATATATTGGGCACTCCTGCAGCAAATGTTTAGCTGTCATTTTACCAGTTCCACAATTACATTCATCGGTATCTCCTATCTTTAGTTTATTGAACAAGTGGTGTTTCAGCCTGTTATGTCCTGTGCGGAGTCTGAAGATTGCTACTTGTTCTCTTCGGTCGAGTTTGTAATATGCATCATCCTTCTGGTGGCCTGGATGCTCTGATTCCCATTTGGTTCTATAAGTGCTTTTTATAAACCTTTTTGCCTCATTATGTCTATGTCAGGCTGTGGTAGTCGTCCGCCCTCTTTTGCTAGTCTGTCAGCCTCTTCATTTCCAGGTATACTGCAATGTGATGGGATCCACTGTATTACAACTTTTTTGGATTTCTGGCATAGACCATGGAGTGCTGCTCTTAGGTTAGTTAGTTCTGTGCTGTTATTGCTCTTCAGTATTGAGACAGCTGACGTTGCATCTGTGAAGATAGCTATTTGCTTCTCTTTATTTTCCTCCATCAAGAGCCTTTCTGCTGCAGTTTTCAGAGCCTCTACCTCCGCTTTGAAGTTACTTGAAAATTTTCCAGTTGCCACTAAATGTGTTTTTTTCACGCCATTTTTTAAATTTAGGAGAATTCCTCCTCCTCCATTCTCTATTGAATTTTTGGCTGATCCATCTGTATATGCATGGGTCAAATTGCTGCTTGGGTAATGTTCTTTTATGTAGTTTAGGGTTATTTCTCTTCTTTCAGTTTCATACTGAGTGTTCTTTTTCTCAATACCAGGAATGTTTTCTATCATCTCAGGCAGTTGCTGCTGTCTCTAAGCCGGGAACTTGTGTGCATTGTAAATGGGTTTAACTGTTGATATGTTAAGTATAGGATCTGCCCTAATCTTTCGTTTTGCACTTTCTACAAAGTTGCTACGCTTCAGTCTCCCCTTTCCAAAACCATTAATCCTTTTATACATAGGGTGGTCTGTCAATCTTCTAAATTTTTCTGCTTGTTGCTGGGCTCTGCTATCTCTTCTATCCTGCATTGGTTGTAAACAAGTGATCTTTTCTAGTTCATTAATAGGCGTTGTCTTCAGGCTTCCAGTTATGATTAGCATTCCTTGATTTTGGACTCTATTTATTTTGTTAAAGTTTGACTTTGCTGCTGTTGCCCAAGCTGCGATGCCATATTCCAGTACTGGCCTCACCCGTCCAGTATATAACTTCTTGAGAACTTTCTCATCTGCTCCCCACGTTGTACCAGCAAGCTTTTTCATGATTGCCATTCTTTGCCTTGCTCTTGTTCGATTTTTCTCAACCTGTGTTTTCCATGTCAAGCGACGATCAAAGGTGACTCCTAGATAGTTTGGAGTTTCTTCATGGCGCAATATTTTTCCATTGAATACCAGCTTAGGTTGCTGAGTTTTATTTGAGAGGGAGAACACTGTGCATGTTGTTTTCTCCTCACTTATCTTCACTAGCCATGATTTTGACCAGTCCTCTAACGGTAATAGGGCTTGCTGTATTCTGCTGATAGCTGTACTAATATATTCTTCAGATGTCCATATGGCTAGGTCATCTGCAAAGGAGGATGTGAGTACTCTGGCTGGACAATTTTCCTTGATGTCATTTATATATGCTAGGAATAATGTTGGTGAAAGAACTCCTCCTTGGGGGACACCTTGCTCCAACAGCATCATTTTTCTGGTTTGTCCTTGTACTTTTGTCCTGGCAGTTCTGTTCTCAAGGTAGTGGCTGATACATTTGTACATTTTCCCACAAACATGCAATTTTTGCAGTTTTACTTTCAGTCCTTCCTTCCATACTTTATCAAATGCTTTTTCTAAATCTATCCAGACCGCTAGTGTGTGCTTTTTCTCTTGGAAGGCATCCTCTATTTCCTGAGCTATATAGGTTATTTGATCTTCAGTTGATCTGTACTTTCTGAATCCTGCTTGGTGTGGTGTTAAGAGTTGGTTTTCTTCCAGGTGCCATGTTAGCCTGCCATTGATAATGCGTTCCATTAATTTTCCTACACAGCTAAGTAGACTGATAGGTCGATAGCCATTTGGTTCTTCCAGGTCTTTTCCTTTCTTTGGGACTGGTATTAGTATATCTTCCTTCCATGCCTGTGGGACTATTCCTCTCTTCCAGCTGTAATTTAGGACTGCTAGTAGTTTCTTTTTTTTGCCTTAGTGCCTAGTCCTATTAGCATTTCATTTGTGATTCCATCCTTTCCTGGTGATTTCTTCTTTTTTAGGGTATTCATTGCCTGTTCCATTTCTTCCATTGTTAGATTTGCCATCATATATTCAGCTGCTGTCTCTGTATTACTATGCTGTATCTGTTTATCTTTGATTGCTTTCTTCTGTTCAGTTGTAATATCAATGTGGTTTGCACTGGCATAGTGTTCCATTAGTGCATTTGCAGCCTTCTTTCCTGTAAGCAAGGCATTTCCTTGTTTAATTGTTATTTGTTTGTTTCTAGGTCCTTCATTGTTCATGGCTTTCACTAGTTTCCATAGTTTGTTTCCATCCCTGTCAAAATTCAGGTTTTCTGTTTTTTCCCTCCAACAATCTCTTGTTGTTTGATTTACTGTTCTTTTATATTTTGGTGAGATGGCTTTGAGAGAGATGTTCGCTTCAGTTGTTTGTTCTCTCTCTGCGGTCTTCCTGGCAGTTTCAACTTTGTCCTCCAAAATTTGTAGTTCTTCAGTCCAGTATGGTTTGTAATTTTTCCTCGCTCCTCTTGGAATAGACTCAGTGGCCGCCTGTATTATTGCTCTGTTTAGACTTTCCACCATTTGCTTCATGTTGCCATATCGTGTATTTATGTTTTCACAATATTTGTCTGTTAGTATGGCAAATCTGTCCCAATCTGCTCGTTTGTAATTCCAACAGGGCAAAGGCTTTTGCTCCCGTGGAACATACTCCATATTCATTACAAGCTTGATTGGTCTGTGGTCACTACCTGCTAATTGATCAAGCACATGACGATCGATTTTGTGGAGGATGTCTCCTGTGCAGAAAGCTAAATCTGGAGTAGAAGTGGTAATCCATCTTCTGGAGTAGAAGCTCGGTGTGTCATCCGCTTTGTTGAGTAGATGGAGATTTGAGTCTATTTCCCAGTCCTCCACTTCATCTCCTCTTCTGTCAGTATCTGGGTATCCCCATCTTTCTGAACGGCTATTAAAGTCTCCGACAATAATGCAATCTGTGTCAGTTATTTTCATGTTTGAGAGTGTAAGATCCGTATCTGCCGGGCTATACAGATTGTAAATTCTTATTTTCACGTCCTTTATCATTATGTCAACACCTATAATTTCCGTTTGGTTGTCAGAGATCACAGATACTTCGCTGCAAGGTATTATATTTCGTGTAAGTATTAGAACTCCTCCTTTGTGTCCTTCGCGGTCGAAACGAGTGGCCTGATATCCTCTGACTGAGAATTTGTGATTTGCGTTGAGGTGTGTCTCTTGAATGCATGCCACATCTATTCTATCTTTATGAAGACGCTTTGTTAAGGAGACTTTCTTGTTATAAACTCCTTCGGCATTCCACTGTAGTATGTTGAGTGTCCGGGGTGTTTGGTCAATAGCTCTTAACCTACTCCTCTGTGCCTTGACTCCACAGCACAGGAGAATGGTGACCACCAGTAGTCATGGGTGGACCCCCTCGAGGCAGGGGGCCCGGCACTATCACTGCCTGATGGGACTTCACGGTATTAGCACCATAACTATTAATTTTCATCTATGGCATCATGAAATGATAAAGTTACGTTGCACTGCTTTTTCAAGCCTGTGGCTCAGTACATCCGATTTCGACAAGCATTTGTTCGGGGTGCTTTCCCTAGCCTTTGACTGTCCCGTCTACCTACAAGGCAGCAGGTTTGTGTGTCGCTTCGTCTGGTCCCTCTCACTTGACCTGTCCGACATGGGTGATCCTACCAGTAGCTGTGCTACCGTCGGCATAGCTCTTGGGGTCATTGGAACGCGCAAGCCCCTCTACCTCGTCAAGGTGGACGCACGGCAGAGGGGTTCAGCTAGTTTAGTAAGTGTCAAGGTTTCGCAGGCGTATGTTGCAATGGGAAAGATGCATGCTCTTAAAAATCGCTCTTGTAGTTCTTTATGTCCCTCTCCACAATTTATTCGGTTTTTTTTTTAGCCTTTGAAGGGCAATAGCTATTCGTCTTTTAACTTCTTTCATTGTGTCACCATTGTTGGTAATCAGTGACCCAATATATTCAAAATTTCCACCACATACAATTTTTCCTAATTAACATACGAGGGTAAGTTAATAAGTAAGTCACAAATGGCGGTCGAAAAATAACTAAATATGATAACAACTTGAAATTAGTTTATTTTTATAGATACACTGTCCCTTTATTTCTCAACATAATTTCCACCAACATTGATGCACTTATTCCATCGTTTTATCAGTCCTCCCAAATTGGCTGCATAGAATTGCGTGCTCTGTTTTCTGAATCACGTTTTCACTTCACATCCAACTTCGGCGTCATTCGCGAAATGTCTCCCGCCAAGGTGGGTTTCCTGTTTATTCTGACAAATGTTTGTCCCGTAAAGAGGTGCATAGCTGGGTAGAAAACATTACGTGGGTGAGTCAATAAGTAAGTCACACAGTTCTGTGGGATGGTAGGTCAATGAAAACAAAGCACGCAGTTCTATGTAGCTGGTTTGACAGGACTGATAAAACGATGGGATAAGTGCATCACTGTTGGTGGAAATTATGGTGAGAAATAAAGGGACAATGTATGTACAAAAATAAACTGGTTTCAAGTTGTTATCATCTTTAGTTATTTTTCTGCAGCCATTTGTGACTTACTTATTAACTTACTCTCGTATATTTCTTTCTCCATAGTAGTTTTATCTGTATGCATTATCTTTATTGTTGCTATGTTAAGATATAAGTTATGATTTTCACTATTCAGTTGGGTTGATGTTATTAGGTTTTCTATACCATTCTGTGTTGTGGATAACAATACTGTATCATCAGCATACTTAATATTTTGCATGTCATGCCCACCGATATCTAGGGCATCATATAAATTCCCTGTTTATATCATCTCGGACATTTCTCATTATATTTTCAATACTCAGTGAATGGAAAGTTATATTATAATGCTTGTACATTTGATTGTGCACCATGTTTTGTCCACTCCTACACTGTGTTTGGCACTGACTCAGTTAAAATACGAATACAAAAGGCAAGATGAGTTTTCTTGACACCAGGCCATTTGTGACAGTGAAAAGAAGATGAACTTAACACCAAACTTAGAATATTTAACTCCAATGTTAAATCGATGCTGCTTCTAATGGCCCAGAAACACGGAAAATGACCAGAATAATTACTAATAAACTACACACGTTCTTTAAGTGGTGCTGGGCAGAATAGTGGAGTTTAAATTTTCACGACAGAATCATCAATGTAGAGCTCAAGGAGAGAACTAAACACATCCCAATGAATCAAGAGATGAGGACAGGACGCTGGCGCAGGAAAGGACACATACTGAGAACACCTGAAGATTGTGTAACTAGATACTATTTTGTCTAAAAGCCACAAGGAAAACGAAATAGTAGAAGACCTTACCACACATGGAGAAGAGAATACTAAGATTAAAAATATGAAGAGAACGTTTAGTTTAGTTTAGTTTAGTTTAGTTTAGACGTTGGATCAACATCACGGCACACGGTTTAACCCATAAGTGCTTCGTTTTCCTCCTAACTCAAACCTGAGTCTGGAGAAACTCAGCTCAATGCGCGAACTCCGTTGCATGGGCGAGGATCCTGAAATACTTTGGGTAGATTTTTAACTCGAAATTTTGCCCGGGCAGCGCCGTTAGGCTACTCTTTTTCGATTTCCAACTGCCAAGGGATTTTTTACGTGCGCAACAATACAGACGGGCGTCCGATCTCACTACCCAGAGACCAGAGGAAATTTTATTACTGGAAGTCCAGGTGGATGAACGTGGATATAGGAAAAGATTGGACGGCTTAGCTTAAGTTGGTTGAGGGATGAAGGACAGAAGAAGATATGATGTCCATATATACACACATCTGTTGTTGCAGATATAATGCAATAACTAAAATACAAAGTATAGATGGACTATAGGAAATGCAAAAGAATTCGATTCATAAAACTATCAAACAGATATTACTGAAAAGGAAATGAAAGCTAAGGAGAAATAGATGACTGAAGAAACTATAAAGTTGATGGGCAAAAGAAAATAAATTAAAAATAATAAAGAAGAATATAATAAGATAATAAAGAAATAAGACAAATCCATAAATGAGAAAATAAAATTCGCAAACCCCGGGAAGGTTATCTGGTCAACAAATGCCCGCAGAAGGTGGATGTGTCGGCCGAAGGGCGTAAGTATCGCAGCTCTGCAGTAAAGAGGGACAACGCAATTACGTCCTAGTGAGAGTTGAATGTCCTTCGAAACACCCGCGTCCAACCACATATGCTATATGTGTTCTTCTTTCTATATGAAAGGTAAAGGTATTTGTAACATGCCTGGGTTCATTAACATTACCGGCCCTGAGAAATAATAGACGGAGGTAAAATGGGGCTGGGTGGTAGGTCCCCGGAGGGGGAAAATGAGAAGACAGTCGGGGAATGTTGGAGACAGTGATTTAAGGGGGAGATGAGGAGGCGTCAGACGGCTGGTGTAGTTGTGGGGCAGACAGTTGGAGTTGTGGTGTAGTGTGTGTGGAATCAGGAGACTGGATAGACAGTTGAGTTTTGGGAACCGACAGTAGAGGTTGGCGGTCCGGGAAAGTGAAGGATAGTGGAGTTGGCGAGAGAACTCTGCCCTGTGTTTTGAGTGATAGTTAGTTGAAGTTTAGACCCAGAGTGGGGTGGATGTGAGTTCGGGCCGGGAGAGATGCTGGTTAACTGTCGGGTTGGATGAGATGAAGTAGGCCTTGAGAAAGCAGTGTTATTCGAGTGTGAGGTTGTGACGAGGATATATTTTGGAAGTTCTGTTATTGGAGTTATATATGTTGTGTTCATTTTCCGTGTTCATTCATTATTAAAGAGATATTATGTGCACAAACTCAATCTTGTTCACTGACTGGTGGATGTGTGCTGCAGTGGTGACTTGTGGTGTGAGACAGGTGGCTAGCTCAGCTTCCACTCTGCAGTGATATAGAAGGAACATTAGGATCTAGACAACGACCAATCTCATTCTGTTGCAAAAGAGCTTGTGTCAGTATTCCTATAGCATATGATGCTGTCGCTTAGGTATCGAGTGTTCACATATTTAGGGCCCCGACGTATGAGGTGAATGGACCGTTCTCTTCCTGGTCGTCTCTCCACCTTAGACAAGTCTCAGAACATTCTGAAAATTTTCTGGCAGATAATTTTATTTTGAATAAGAAGACACAAACAATAGATTGCACGATTTATTGCCTGGCATATTTTTCTGCATCTCGTCACGTATGTACTGCACAATTCACACAATATAAACTAAAGCAATAAGATAAATCCTTCGAACTGAAATATTCAACACGCATATTCGCACAGTAATTTGAATTGTCTACCGCGGTAATTTTAAACTGACTATTATTTATGTCATTTTGTTTGCACTAAGTTTGCTTTTATAAATGAATTGCCTCTGCCAGCTTTAACATGTTACCATTTTGTGTGTTAAACAACACGCGAAACGCATTGTCCATATCAATCACGTGGCTGGTTTTCAAAATGTGCCGTCCAACCGATGCGTAGGAGATCTGCGGTGTGTAAGCTCTGCTGGACCGACTCCCAGATCTATACGGGTCGGGAAAAAACCCTGCCTCTGTTTGGAATTGAACAGAGACCACAGTGTTGTCAGACAAGCGCACCAACCACCCCAACACCGCATGTATGTAGATTAGCAAGGAACGTTAATGTAGTTAGCGCAGTGGTAAGCTCGGCCCAACCTTGACTATTTCAAATTGCAGTGGTTATTTTAACCAGTAAAACATGGTCAAAGGTCTTCCTAGCTCAGTGGTTCTAAACCGGTGGGGAATCCCCCCCCCCCACCCCCTCCTTTAGGGGTATTGAAATTCCTATCTACACCTTCTGACCTAACATCCCCTGCTCCTTCTTCTCTGACCAAGTTACCTCTGCTTTTATTAGGAAATTCTTAGCTAGTACAATGACCCCAGTTTTTGTGTACACCCATGCATGTTCCATTGGCTATTACAAAAGTGGATCGCGAGTTACTTGGCTATTACGAAAGTGGATCGCGAGTTACTTGGCTATTACGAAAGTGGATCGCGAGTTACTTGGCTATTAAAAAAGTGGATCGCGGGTTATTTGGCTATTACGAAAGTGGATCGCGAGCTACTTGGCTATTACAAAAGTGGATCGCGAGTTACTTGGCTATTACGAAAGTGGATCACAAGTTACTTGGCTATTAAAAAAGTGGATCGCGGGTTATTTGGCTATTACGAAAGTGGATCGCGAGTTACTTGGCTATTAAAAAAGTGGATCGCGAGTTACTTGGCTGTTACGAAAATGGATCGCGAAATACTTGGCTATTGCGAAAGTGGATCGCGAGTTACTTGGCTATTATAAAGAGGGTTGCGAAATGACAAAGGTTGGGGAAAACTGCTAGCAATTCCAGATTATTTACAAGGAAGCACTGCAGCAAACGTCACCTCCATTGGTTTGCTTAGCAATGAATCTTAACGTCGCCGTGGTAACAAAAGCGGAGCGGATTTGCTCTCTATACTTAATTGTAGAAGGTAAAAATAACAGCCATAGTTCACACACCATTAATTCAATTTCGGAGCTGTATCCGTGCTTATTTCGATCGCGTTCAGGTGGCGGGAAGGGGAAACTGGCGGGATTTTCATATCTGAAATGTGATTTTCAGGTTTTGTTTGACCTTTTATCCAAGCTACGCTAAAAATATACATGTATGTTTGAAACTTTCGAGGTGTAGACATTCAAGCAATCTCCTAAATCTAGCGACACAGGCAGTAATCTGTGGCACAGCAGACTCTTGGTGTCCTCTTCTATGCCATAACCGCACCCGTGTTTTGTCGGGGTGTTATCATGGATGTCTTTTGATTCGATGTGTCTCTTTGCCCATTCTTGTTGTTGCTCTTCTTCCTTTTCTTCTACCTCTTCCTCTTCTTTTTCTCCACCTTCTTTTTCTTGTCCTCCTTCTGACCCCCTGCTCCTGCTTCATCCTCTTCCTCTTCTTCTTGTTCTTATTCGTCTTCCCATTCTTCTTCTTCGACGATTCTCCCCCTTCTTCTTCTTGTCCTCCTCCTGTTCCCCCTGCTTCTTCCTCTTCTTCTTGTTCTTGTTCTTCTTGTTCTTGTTCTTCTTTATCAGGTGCCTGATCTGGACCAAGTATCGGTGATCATGACTTTCCAAAGCCTCATTCTCACAGAATATTTTGGCAAAGTTTATGTTGTTGGCAAATGTTATGTTATTATTATTTGTTGCCCGCTTGTTAAAGCTTACCACATACATCTTTTTCTGCCTGCTTCTGTCATAGATACCTAATAGTATTTTCCCACATAAGGCAGAGTGGAGTACTCGTTTATCCCCTCACCCCTCCCCCAACAGGGCAACACCAGAGCATCCGAGCTTGTGGTGGATTGAGTCTGAGTGCTTCCTACTTGTAGTTGTGGCTTATGGTCTCGATTTCGTGACGGAGAGACCACGACAGAAAATATAATAGAAGTGTGAGTTTTAGACCCTGACATGTGCTAGATCATGGTATAATGATGTTATGTGACCAGCTCTGTTAAATCTTCCGCTTCTTAGTCCGCCAGTGGAACATAGGCCCTCAACAAACCCACGTCAAGCCCTTTGCTGACTTGTTCATAATTAGCTGGATGTGTGTTGCCGGGGCCCTTACGGGGGGGGGGGGGGGGGGCAAGGAATAGTAACACTGTTATCTACCATGCACGTCGTAAGAGGCGACTAAGGAGGCTATGGTTCCGTCGCGCTGCTACTGAGTGAGTGCGTGGTGTGACACTGTGAGCTGTGAATTTCGCATGGAATGCTTTTACATCTGTTCGCAGTTTGTAGCGTGAACTGCATGTTCGGAACGATGGCGGTCGGCTGTTGCTGGATTGACTGGTTTGCCTTTTCGGTTCACGAGTGCATTTTTCAGGAGACTCCTGGGGTCGTTGCTGGAGCTACGGAGTTCGTGCTTTGTGTGGTGCTTTCGGTGGATTGCCCTGCGGAAAGAGACCGAGCCATATGGGATAAAACCCGGGTCATTGAAGTCTTTCTTTTGACTGCCGTTTCCGTCGACAATGAACTGTATTTCTCGTGGAGGAGATATCGATATGTCTTCCTGGAACAGTGATGCCCTGCAAGTGCAGGCATTAAGAATAATGACACCAGTGCAGCTTGTAATCGTCAACGTTTATGCGCGAAATGGGAAGGTCGACGTGCGACAATGGCAGAGTTTGTTCGATATGGATGAAAGGCATATCATCTACTGTGGGGACTTCAATGCCAGAGGCAGTCAATGGGGGAATTGCATCACCAATAGACAGCGAGAAGATCTGGAGGACGCCCTGGCATCTGCTGCCCTAATCTGTCTGAATGATGGGAAGGTCACTAGAATAGCCACTCGACCAGGTGACTCTGACAGCGTCATTGAATTGGCTCTGGTGTCGCCCACCATCGCACCAAGGTGCCGGCGGGGCACACTAGGATACCACGATAGTGACCACTACCCTTGTGTCATCCTGATCAAGAAAGATAGCCATAGTTCACACACCATTAATTCAATTTCGGAGCTGTATCCGTGCTTATTTCGATCGCGTTCAGATGGCGGGAAAGGGAAACTGGCGGGATTTTCATATCTGAAATGTGATTTTCAGGTTTTGTTTGACCTTTTATCCAAGCTACGCTAAAAATATACATGTATGTTTGAAACTTTCGAGGTGTAGACATTCAAGCAATCTCCTAAATCTAGCGACACAGGCAGTAATCTGTGGCACAGCAGACTCTTGGTGTCCTCTTTCTATGCCATAACCGCACCCGTGTTTTGTTGGGGTGTTATCATGGATGTCTTTTGATTCGATGTGTCTCTTTGCCCATTCTTGTTGTTGTTCTTCTTCCTTTTCTTCTACCTCATCCTCTTCTTCTTCTCCTCCTTCTTTTTCTTGTCCTCCTTCTGACCCCCTGCTCCTGCTTCATCTTCTTCCTCTTCTTCTTATTCTTATTCGTCTTCATTTTCTTCTTCTTTGGCTTCTTCTCCCCCTTCTTCTTCTTGTCCTCCTCATGTTCCCCCTGCTTCTTCCTCTTCTTCTTGTTCTTGTTCTTCTTGTTCTTGTTCTTCTTTATCAGGTGCCTGATCTGGACCAAGTATCGGTGATCATGACTTTCCAAAGCCTCATTCTCACAGAATATTTTGGCAAAGTTTATGTTGTTGGCAAATGTTATGTTATTATTATTTGTTGCCCGGTTGTTAAAGCTTACCACATACATCTTTTTCTGCCTGCTTCTGTCATAGATGCCGGTCTCTCTGGCTGTGGGGTTACAACACTTTCTCTCTGTAATCCCGTTTATCACGCAGAGTCTCGCAGCGGAGCGAGAACTGAGGTGGTTCGACCCCCGCTCGTGACTTGCGGATACTGAGCCGGCCGCTCAGAAAGCAATGGCAAACTACTGAGCGTAATCTTGCCAAGAGATCAACAGACAGCTGAAAGATGCTACTGTTGACAGCTAAGTCCTGTAAAAGGATACGCAAAACATTTTTTTTTTCTGTCATAGATACCTAATAGTATTTTCCCCAATAAGGCAGAGTGGAGTACTCGTTTATCCCCTCACCCCTCCCCCAACAGGGCAACACCAGAGCATCCGAGCTTGTGGTGGATTGAGTCTGAGTGCTTCCTACTTGTAGTTGTGGCTTATGGTCTCGATTTCGTGACGGAGAGACCACGACAGAAAATATAATAGAAGTGTGAGTTTTAGACCCTGACATGTGCTAGATCATGGTATAATGATGTTATGTGACCAGCTCTGTTAAATCTTCCGCTTCTTAGTCCGCCAGTGGAACATAGGCCCTCAACAAACCCACGTCAAGCCCTTTGCTGACTTGTTCATAATTAGCTGGATGTGTGTTGCCGGGGCCCTTACGGGGGAGCAAGGAATAGTAACACTGTTACCTACCATGCACGTCGTAAGAGGCGACTAAGGAGGTTATGGTTCCGTCGCCCTGCTACTGAGTGAGTGCGTGGTGTGACACTGTGAGCTGTGAATTTCGCGTGGAATGCTTTTACATCTGTTCGCAGTTTGTAGCGTGAACTGCATGTTCGGAACGATGGCGGCCGGCTGTTGCTGGATTGACTGGTTTGCCTTTTCGTTTCACGAGTGAATTTTTCAGGAGACTCCTGGGGTCGTTGCTGGAGCTACGGAGTTCGTGCTTTGTGCGGTGCTTTCGGTGGATTGCCCTGCGGAAAGAGACCGAGCCATATGGGATAAAACCCGGGTCATTGAAGTCTTTCTTTTGACTGCCGTTTCCATCGACAATGAACTGTATTTCTCGTGGAGGACTTTTGTGTTGGCATTCTGGCGGTGGCATTATGCACAGTGTACCTGTGCGGGCTGTTGGCTTGCCGATACTCCTGTCTATTCCATTGTTCACATAGAGCAGTGAGGAGCATTTTGTGTGATATTCACTGGCACAGAAACGGAGCATAATGGGGACGACCCGTTGCCGTGAAGTTGGAACCGCGACTTACTAACTAACTAACTAACTAACTAGCTGTATTTTACAGCTAAGGCTCTCTATATGATGAGGTAGTCAGCCCCACACCAACCCTCCTAGGTCGCATCCTACGACATGCGTGGTAGGTTACAGTGCTACTCTCCTTTGCTTCCCTAAGTGGTCCCGATAACAATGTGACGGCTTCCCTCATGACAACCTGAAATTATTAAAGAATAACAACCAATAAAATATTGAACTATGAACTGGATGGTAAAAGAATTAAGTCTAAGAACGGTCATGAAAAACATATTTACCGTACAAAATAGTTGAACTTTTCAGAGTAAACGAAGACTGAACTAATGAGAAAACAAATATCCGTCGTTTATCTGTCATTCCGGCTGTCTAATTTATGGCGTTGTTTGCTGAGTAATAATTACCTATAAGCGTCATAAAATAATAGCTATTGGTTGTGTAGAATTCACATTCTTCTCAATTAAAAGTTACTGTGCCGCAGTTTTTCGTTTCAGACAGACATTTAGAAATCCATCCTCTCTTTGACAAAGAAAAAACAAAACAAAACGATGCCGTTCGCAAGGCGCAGTTTGAATTATAAACTGACAGATATGAGTTTAAAAGCGGTTTAAAAGGAAGGAAAATGGACATCATTGCCTTGGGTTGTGTCCCATATTGCCTGCAGGGCGGCTGGTCGAAAGTATCGTACAGAGCACGAAGTCCGTAACTTCAGTGACGACTCCCAGTAGTCTCCGAGAAAATGGCACTCGTGAACCAAATGACAAAAGTCGGAATCGAACTCACAACCTTCGTAACGAGAGGCAGGCGGCGTAACCACTTGACCACGGAGACCCCGATATGATGAGTCTGAAGGCAAAGGCAGCTTTAGAAGAAAGCAGGGGTTTGACAACAGCTACAAAACAGTAGTCAAATAGGAGGCTGTTAAAAGGTGAGAACTAGGCAGTCATATGCCGGTCTCCCTGGCGAAGGAGTTAAAGACTTTCTCCGTAATCCCGTATATCTACGTAATGGAACACAGCTGCGCGAGATTCGGTAGTGGATCACGTCGCATTGGTTACTTACGGGGGTATGTGAGCCGGTCGATCAGATAACAATGGCTAATTACAGAGCGTAATCTTGTCAAGATATCAACAGCTGTAAAATGCTGGTGTTGACAGTGATGTCCTGTAAATAGGATATGCGAAAAAAAGGCACTCCTTTGGAAGATATTTTTTTTTTTGCGCTCGCTGGCTTTAAACTCGAGCGTAGTCCATACAAATTACTTCTAGTAGTGCTGGACTGAATTTTGCGTGTGGATCAGCTTTCCATATTAACAGTGTCCTTCATTTACCCGCATGTAAATATTGTAGTATTTCTTTCTTCTTACTGACGACCATAATCTGTGTCTTCTTACAATTTAATTACAACCCTAGTTGTTCACTGTGTACAATAACCGCATCTACTAAAGCCTGTTCCGTGGCGATGGCGTTACGGACGAAGTTCGTAATCCCGAATACCGCTTTCGAAACACAGCTACAGACTATTTGGCAACAGACCGCTTTGCGTTATTTTTTAACGAAATAGTATGACTGTCGATCGTTCAGAAAGCAATGGCAAACTACTGCAACGATATTATAAACAGCCAAAAAATACTGAAGTTGACTGCTACGTCCTGTAAAGGATATGCAACTAACTGCTGATGCCCAGGTAGCGGGTTGAACCCCTACACCGGTCAGTTGGACTCAAATGTTGACTTCTCGTCCTTGACTTGAAGACTAAATTACTAGTACCTCAGAAGTAGGGAGTGGGTTCGCCTAACAGCGAGGGACAATGGTAAAGGGAAAAGCTAATCCACAAGCAAAATCAGTCCAGTTCGTTAGAAGTAGTAGCATGTATGTAGAGTACGCTTGAGTTCAAAGCGAGCTAACGAAAACAAAAACAGAAAACAGGGGAAAAAATACACAAGAACAAATATATATCCTTTATTTGAGATAATAATATACACATTACATCGTAATTATAATTATAACCCAGACCCAGAAGGCTTGAACGGGAAACGATCTGTTGCATTAATATAAAAGGCTGAAAGTCAACAAACAGAGTCTGCTTTGGAGAACAAGATTGGTGACTCAGCCATGTGCACATGTGGTTTGGCGTCGCAGACAGCAGAGCACATACTCCAGGATTGCCCAAACTACAACATATCCAGGCGAACCTTCTGGCCTAGAGAGACAACAGTGGAAGATAAACTCTATGGACCGCTGAATGAACTAAAAAAGACTGTTAGATTCATACAAGAGACAACATTGCAGTTATAAACATAATTTAGGCGAACGAAAGAAGAAGAAGAGAACAAGAAAATATGTAGATCTTTCGAGCAGCAGATTCAAACGAAGCACGTATTCCTGATAACTTGCACATTTTCTTGCCCGCCCTTTTTTGTGTGCAAAATTACAAACCTGAATTACCCAAGTTGACCTTATGGTGATTATGCGTGTCCTGTAACGAACGTCCTTGGGTGACATTTTAAATCAGTTCAAGGAGACATCATATATTTATTTATAGTGTGGGCATAATAACATGTGCGAATGTGTACGATGACGGTTTTACTGTCATAGGTGTCTTGTGACTATCAAGGACGAATGGGATTGTTGTTGTTGGTTCGTTGGTACTAATTCTTGGCTTAATTAACACACGAGCTGCGTGATTAGGATCTCCAGGGAATTATTCGTCCTACTTTCGTAATTTGTTTATGTTTGATGTAGTTTCAAATTTATATGATGGTTACAGGTAAGTGAAGAGACAGATTGAGAGATGAATGGACAGATGGGTAGTCGGGCAGACACACAAACCGACCGACAGACAGACAGACCGACAGACCGACGGACAGACAGACAGACAGACAGACAGGTAAACACACAGACACACACACACACACACACATATATATATATATATATATATATATATATATATATATATATACAGACTGCGAGAGAGACCAATAGACCTATCGACAGACAGAAATACAGATAGACAGAAAAACACACAGACAGATATATAGACAGACAGACAACATGCGAGAGAGATCAACATACCGACCAACAGACAGACAGATAATCACACATAAATATATAAAGACAGACTACGAGAGATACCTACAGCCCGACCGACCGACATCAGAAAGACATATAGATAGACAGACATACAGACAGACAGGCACACATGACAGACCGACAGAATGTCACACTGCGAAACAGACCGACTGACCCACAGACAGACAGATAGGCAGACACATAGATATAAGTTGATGGATGGATAGATAGATACATAGATCTATGGCTGGCAGGAAGAAATATTTTGGATGGATGCATGCACGCGGGAGTGAGAACGGATTATGCACCTATTAAAATAACATTTAAAAAATGTTCTAAATACGTCAGTATGAAATATATTGTTGTTAATTTTTAACATAGTATTCTGAAGCCTGGTGAAAAGCCGGTACACAAAACCACTGTATGATCTAACACTATACATGACATTCCTCTTACAGCGTTTTTGGCTGCAGTTGTAGCTCAATTAGAAGTTGAAACAGACTGTAACGTCCTACAAAGTTCATGCGATTTAAAAAAAAAACAAAAAAAAACAAATAACTGCAGGACATCTTTTTAATACCATGAGGCGTATAGGGTATTGGCTTGAGTTGGCATCTAACCCTGGTACGATCGCCCTCTTGCCATTGCTAGCACAACGTCCAAACCGTTACGCCAGGCGCCGGCTATTGTAGAAATACCGCAAAGAAAACAGATATTCCAGTGGATACTCGGTCCCTGAGATACTTGTGCTACCCTTATGTGTGTTGTCCTTCCTCTACTGCGAGGAGATATAGTTAGGAGTTTCCCTTCATGGAGCTGAAAGCATAGCAGGCATTTCTCAAACCCAAGTGCTTTAGAGAGTTTCCCTTCATGGAGCTGAAAGAATAACAGGCATTTCTCATACTCCAGTGCTTTAGATGACTATTGAACATTCATTCACCCAGTGGTCTGTCCTTCATTTTCTTATTTCGTTCGCTTGAAATTGATTGTCTTAATCTAGAATATTGTCTGTTGTGTACACTTCACTGTCCATTTTAATTCACTCTGTGGTCCATACATAGAAAACCTAATAGCATCAACCCAATTGAATAGTGAAAATCACAACTTATATCTTAACATAGCAAAAACAAAGATAATGCGTACAGATAAAACTACTATGGAGAAAGAAATATACATTAATGGGGGAAAATTGGAGGTGGTGGCAAATTTTGAATATCTTGGGTCATTGATTACCAATAACGGTGACACAATGAAAGAAATTAAACGGCGACTATCCATTGCTCTTCAAAGACTAAAACAGATGAATAAATTATGGAGTGGGACAGACAGAACTACAAAAATTAGATTTTTAAGAGCATGCATCTTTCCCATAGCAACATACGCCTGTGAGACATGGCCACTTACTAAACAAGATGAACAGCGCATAAACGCCTTTGAATATAAATGTTATAGATGAGTTCTAAGAATATCTTGGGTAAAGAAAAGAACAAATGCATCCATACTTCAAGAGTTGAATATTGAGGAGGGTTGGCTATTAAAGACAATAAAATAAAGAAAATTGAAGTATTTTGGTCACTTGAAACGTCACGAAAGTTTGGAGAGAACAATAATGGAAGGGTATATGCCTGGGAAGAGAGGAAGAGGAAGGCCAAAGAGAAGATGGGTGCAGGATGTGGCGGATGATCTCCAGATGGGTGTATCAGACGCGGGACATCTTGTTTGTGATCGAGAGGTTTTCCGGAAGGTTGTTAAGGGAGCGAGGTTCTGCAAAGGACATGCTACTGAATGAATGAATGAATGGTCCCTACAGTTAATGTTCAACTGTTGTTTCTCTGTGCCGGCTCTGTGGCGAAGGAGTTAAAGACGCAATTCGTAATCCCGCATACCGCATTCGAAACACAGCTGCGGGCGATTTGGTAGCAGACCGCCTTCCGTTGGTTTTTATACAATGGTATGAGTGCCAGTCTTTCAGACAAGCAATGGCAAACTACTGAAGGTAAACTTGCCAAGAAATCACAAACAGCCAAACAATGCTGGGGTTGACTGTCACGTCATGTAAAGGATATGCAGCTAACTTTATTTTTGATTTCTCTAGGCCATAAGGTTTGCCTAAATGTGTCGTATTCGGGGTAATCTTAGAGTATGTGATCTGATATCTGTGACCCCAATCCACATGTTCACACGGGAGATTTGCCAGTCTTACATCCCGCCTACATCATTCTTAAAAATGTATGTCTATCAAAAGCTACGTGTTCCTGACATGTGTAAATTAACTATGATCTCGTAAATCCATCTACATTGTGATGTTCCCCTTCTCTGCTCCCCGGCAACCCCCTTTTTTGACAATCATCTGTCCTAGATAATCATGATCTCTTTTACAAGTTCAAAGTATTTTATTTTTCTCAATTTTGTTTGTCCTAACAACCAGTCTTTTTCAACGCTGAGTTCTTGTTGGTCAGGTCTGTTTGTTCTCCTTTCTGTTCGTTAAACACTCTTGATAATGCTAATCATGATAATGCTAATCTTGATAATGATTGTCTTGAAAATGCTGCGCTTGTTTGTTTTACGCTCGCCCGTTTTGAACTCAAGCGTAGTTCTAGTAGCACTAAACTGAATTTTGCGTGTGGATTATCTTTCCGTTAAACCATTGTCCCTCGCTATCAGGCGAACCCACTTTCACTATAGAGGTACTTGTAATTTAAGTCCCCAAATCAAGGACGAGAAGTCAACATTTTATTTCACCTGTCATGTGTAGAGATGAACCCATCACCTAGGCATCAGCACACCGGATGTTTAAGAACGAGCGTTCTTATACATTCGCACATGCTGACCTCCAATGCTGCTCTTGTAAATGTTACTCTGGAAAATAATCCTGTAATAATTACGACAAGCAAGAATTTTACAATAACCGTTACTGGGATTGCCCTTTAAAGCTAACAATAGAGTGTTATCAGGGATTCACTATTTATGAGAAAGGACGTTTGGGTAGAATTGTGCAGACTTTTCTAGTTCGTCCCAATATAGAACAAACGAGACAAAATCGATCACATAAATGTCTGGCATAGGCCAGGGCCTTGCGACATAATGGTTGGAATATGTTGTAGGGACCTGTTGCAGGCTGAATTCTTTAAATATAATTGTGAGGGTAATACCCCATGGCTTATACTGTAGTGAAAATAGAAGATAAAGCTAATCTGAAGAAATTATTGTATGAATATGACATATACTACGTTATGGCATTAGGAGTTGGGTGGCTAGAGCGTTGCCTATCGTTACGATAATTACCGTCATGTGTTATATCGGTTAACGTTTGAAGATTTTGGGTCACAATTGCACACGATCCATGGAGGCTCGGATCAAATCCACGTTATCCCTCCCCCCATTGCGCCAATTTACCACAGTCAGGGTTACATCTTTTGTCACTCTCTTCCAATTTCCTCATGATGTTTGCCAGTTGTCATTAATTTGTCACCGTTTTATGTGTGCAGAAGACGTCTATATGGTACTATCATGAAATAAACCTGTACATGAAAGTGCTTGGTACTGTGTTGATCATGTCTGGGAAACTAAAACACCTTGACCACATCACACGTCACAATGGTTTTACAATTATGGTAATGGAAGGCATGGTTCCTGATATACGAAACGGGGCGACCGATACATCATCATCATCCGGCGCCTTGCCGGTTGGCGTGGGCGATCATGCCTCTCTACAAATTGCGGTCTCCAAATAGCGTGGATCAATTCGTGTGTTGACTCCCTTCCGTGCCATAACACAAGACTGTCAAGAATGTTCTCACTCTGTCTTCCTCTGTCTCTTTTCACAAATCTGTCAGGTTGTCACAACATGTTCCAGTTTTTGTCTTTTCATAAAGTGGCCAAAACATGGTGACTGCCTCATTCTGATGTTTGTTATAGGTTGTCTTTGCGACTCAGCTTCCTTTAAAACGTCCAGATTGCTCATTTTGGCTGTTCAATTAATTTTCAGCATTCTATAAAGCCACATATCCAAAGCTTCCAGGGAAACTTTCGCCTGTTTACTAATTGTAAACAATGCTGGACATAAGACAGTAGACACACTATGGGCATTCACTTGTGTGAGGCGGGGGAACTAGCTAAAGATCAGGAGTCTTTCCATCAGGTAGTGATGAGCGCAATATTCTGCAAGGAGTTGTCTACATGGCCATGATGATTTATCAGGAGCCGTGACCGACATCAATGATAACAGCGAATGTTGAAACAGTACACAGATTTACAGTGTCCATGGACGGTAATCAATTCTCCGACAATCCAGATCAAGGATACGTTATGCTGTTTGTTCTGTTGTGGCAAATAAACGGGGGATGGAAAAACACAGATTATCACACGACAAATACTGCCGTATGGGAGGTTAATTTATCAATCAATCAATTAATCAGGTATCATCTCCGCAATGGAGGTTGGCTGCAATGGATCTCCAACACTGTCTGTCTCTCGCCTTGACTACATTCTGTAAGGCTGATGTTCGTCCATCTCTTGATGTTATCCTCCCACATGTATCGTTGTCTACCTCTTGCTCGCTTGCCCTCAACCTTGCCTTCCAGTATGGTTTTTATAAGCGTATCATATCTTTGAACGTGGCCAAAATATTTCAATTGTCTTCTCTTTATTTCTTTCATCAACTCTCTCTTCATTCCCAGTTTTTCTAGGACCTCTGCATTTGATTGTTTTTGTTTCCATGAAATACGACCTATTTGTCTGTATACCCACAACTCCAGGGCTTCTTAACTTATAGTCGTTAGCATTGTGAGGCGAGGCAACCAGCTACACTACACTCGGTCTTTTCTTTCCGAAAATAAATATTCAGGCAATTATTTTAAGGTCTACCCCAGATGGGTTGAAATGTGAAGAGAGGCCTATTCTTACTGGCATTTAAACGCCGGAGTACATTGCTTTGAGGGAATATAGCCACAATGGTGCCATAGGAAAAGATAGCAGCATAACACACGATACGTGGAGGCAGCGTGGTCGAATGGACAAGAGCACTCGTTACTAAACATTCGGCGCGCCGATGCTGAGGTAGCGGATCAGTCCCTACACCGGTCAGTTAGACTAAAATATTGACCTCTCGCCCTTGACTTGGGGATGTAAATTACAAGTACATCTGAAGTCGGAAATGGTTTGCCTGACGACGAGGGACACTGGAAATAGGGAAAACTAATCCACGCGCAAAGTTCAGTCCAGTGCTACTAGAAGTATCTTTACGGACTACGCTTGTGTTCAAAGCGAGCGATCACCAAAAAATGTGACCTTCATTATAAGGTTAGAAGGGTAGGGTAGATTGGCTTGAAGGTGCGGCGTCGGTTTTCTCCGGCCTCGAGTAAACTGGTTTCACGTTCGCGGAGTAGGAAATATCCCGGGCAGCAAGGTGGTTGTTGTGATACTGACCATATTACCCATCGAGGACCAGTTAGTCTAGAACATGGGGGATAACACCATAGACTCAACACGTCTCAAGACATGCACAAGTGGACATTACTTGTGTAAATCCACTAATGACTGAAATAAACCGGGTACATATCGCACTGTGGAACCAGGGGGTGGTGTATCTCCATCTATCCTGATCCTAGCCTAGTGAATCTAACATTTAGCCTTCTCGGATAAAAGCTAACTTCTAGAAGGAGCCGTGCGAACGTGGCGCACATTAAACATTTCCCAGCAGGAGAAAGATGAACAGACTAGGAGGATTTAGTAATTGTCTGAAGTTCAAACGAATGAACTAATAGTTCTAGCATATGGATGAGAATCATGGATAATTTAATAAACAAGCGACAACGTTTCTGAAGGCTGTGGAGATGTGGTTTTATAGATGAATGCGGAAAATTCATTGGACAGCCAAAATGAGAACTCTGGATATTTTGAGAGAGGCTAAGTCGTAGAGACAATTTATTACAAACATTAGAAAGAGGCAGTTTTTATTTTGTTAAGGGGTCACTTTATGAGGAGACAAAAACTGGAACACGTGACAACCGGAAAGATTTGTGGAAACAGAGATAGAGAAAGACAGTGAGAGAAGATTCTTGACATGAAAGGAAGTCAGCACACGACTCATGCCGTTGGAGATCACAAGATGTGGAAAAGCATGATCGCCCACGCCAGCCGGTAAGAAAATTGATGCTGATGATGCTGCGGAACTAACCAACAAAAAGAATATCTATAGCATGGGGGGGGGGGCGGCGGGGTTGCGATAGGGCAGTAACTAGCACGCCACGCTGCCTACCAGCCCGGCCGACATATGTTCGAATCCCCGTTGAGGCGAAGTTTTTTCAAATTGGGCTGGTCGCTCTTATATCAACACAGTCTACAAATGGTCACCAGGAAATGTCTTGAGAAGGAGAGGCGACCTGCGTAATAGTAACCACATCAAACATTTTGTGGCGTGTTGTCTATGAAGTAATGAGGCTAACATTTCTAAAACTGTTCTTTATTTTACTTGTATTGCTGGTTGTGATTTGCTGTGGGTAAAGTTGTTAGATACTGTGGGTAAAGTTGTGATGTGCTGTGGGTAAAGTTGTTAGATACTGTGGGTAAAGTTGTGATGTGCTGTGGGTAAAGTTGTTAGTTGCGGTGGGTAAAGTTGTGATTTGCTGTGGGTAAGGTTGTGATTTGCTGTGGGTAAAGTTGTTAGTTGCTGAGGGTAAAACTGTGATTTGTTGTGGGTAAAGTTGTGATTTGCTGTGGGTAAGGTTGTTAGTTGCTGAGGGAAAACTGTGATGTGCTGTGGGTAAAGTTGTGATTTGCTGTGGGTAAGGTTGTTAGTTGCTGAGGGTAAAATTGTGATTTGCTGTGGGTAAAGTTGTTAGTTGCTGAGGGTAAAACTGTGATTTGCTGTGGGTAAAGTTGTGATTTGCTGTGGGTAAGGTTGTTAGTTGCTGTGGGTAAAACTGTGATTTGCTGTGGGTAAATCACCGAATTCAAACGAACATAGTCACATAATCCAAATGAACATAGCCACTGAACCCAATCAGTTAGTTAACGTACCGTAGCGCTTCAGACTGATGTGACCCTTTCTTTACCCACAGAAAGGTATTCTACAATACCCGCCATAATGAAGCGTTTACCACATACCATACTCCGCGCAGGCATCTGTCTGAAACATGATTTATGAAACAAACTTAGAGGGCATGTTGGTGTGACGGATGGGACGTCATGCCCACAATGAAACGGACGCTGAACGGACAGGCATCCGATACCAGCTCTCATCGTTCGATACAAAAGGGGCAGACTGGCTGCCCGTCCCTCCCTGCACCCACACCTACAACATGTGATAGTCCTAACACTTCACTAACCTGCATCAGAAGCGAAACTTACATCTCATTAGGGAGGGTCTCCGTGGCCAAGTGGTCATCCATCTGCCTCGAGCTCCGAAGGTTGTGGGTTCGATTCCGGACTCCGTCAATCGATTTACGACGGTAATTTTCTCGAACCCTGGGCACGTTCACTAGAGATACGGAGTTCGTGTTTTGTGCAACTCTTTTGGCAACAGAGAGTTTTGGCAACAGAGAGTTTTGGCAACAGAGAGTTTTGGCAACAGAGAGTTTTGGCAACAGAGAGTTTTGGCAACAGAGAGTTTTGGCAACAGAGAGTTTTGGCAACAGAGAGTTTTGGCAACAGAGAGTTTTGGCAACAGAGAGTTTTGGCAACAGAGAGTTTTGGCAACAGAGAGTTTTGGCAACAGAGAGTTTTGGCAACAGAGAGTTTTGGCAACAGGAAGAGCCATATGGGATAAAACCCAATACAATAAACCTTTTAAAGCCTTTTAAACCCTTTTAAAATCTCATTAGGAAAAAGTAATTTTTTTTTCTGTAAGTAATTGAAATTAGCCGGCTTCCTGGCCTAGAGGTTAGCGACTTTTCTCCGTAATCTCGTATACTCTCGTAAGTAACGTGACGACGGTGAGAATCAGCAATGGTTCGAATCGCGTCGGTAACTTACGGGGTATGTGAGCCGGCCGCTCAGAAAGCAATGACAAACTACTGAGCGTCATCTTGCCAATAAATCAACAATCAGCTGAAAGATGCTGATGTTGACAGCAATGTCCTGTAAAGGATATGCAAACAATCTAATCTAATTAAAATTCGTGTATTAATAAATTATTATTGTGCGAAGATTTTCTTGGACGATCTGTTATTGTATCCAGAACCCGGAAAGGCTAACCCGGTCAACAAACGCCTGCTAAAGACGGATAGTCGACCTAAGGGCGCAAATACACAGGCACACCGCAACTACGTCTGGAAAAAAAAACAAAAACAAACAACACTCCGGATAAACGCAGCAGAAGAAGAAGTACCCAGTCTTATCTCACAACACGAGCCGGTGTAGAGTAGCGACTAGACCCTCGCCTGCCGTACTGGTGATATTGGTTCCGAACCTGATCAGAGCGATATCGAATAAAAAATAATCGAACGGGCTTCCAGGCCAACCTTTCCTAAAATTGATACCAGGAAATGCATTGAGAAGTATAGGCGACAGGTGTGATACCGCCCACATAACCTAGCGAGTGCCATTTTGTCTATACAAATGGGACATCTACTTTACTGTCTCACAACAAGGTGACAATGAGTCATTGTGTAGAATGTGTAACTGTGTGCGTGACTTTTCCCTAGTGCGTGTGTCACCTACCGTTAGTGTTCACATACATATGTGTTCCAGTCAGTGTAGCCCTTTACTTATACATATATAACAATAAACGCCAGACTACGTGAAGTGGTAATTTTTTCCCCCGTAAATATATAAATCACTTTCAAAGGAAGCTGGACAATGAGAACAAGAATGTTACAGAATAACTGGCTTAGAAAATGGCGGCTGAAGTATGCTGGGCTGAATAGATGGGGGATAGATTAGATCTAAACCTGGAGGTGACCTTTTTATATCGTCAAAGGTGACCTGATTCTATATATATATATATATATATATATATATATATATATATATATATATATATATATATATATATATGTGTGTGTGTGTGTGTGTGTGTGTATGTGTATGTGTGTGTGTGTTTGTATTTATGTGTGTGTTTCTGTGTGCGTGTGTGTCTGTGTGTGTCTGTGTGCGTGCGGTTATGTGCGTTTCTGGAGTCCAGGGGGACCCGAACGTCACACAGGTAGACCGACTCCCGCACAGTGAGTACTAACGGTTTTGTATCAGAAGGAACCCTTCTGCTGTGTGTCCACCGTGACGAGGTAGAGGGGCTTGAGCGTCCCAATGACCCCAAGAGCTATGCCGACGGTAGCACAGCTACTGGTAGGGCCACCCATGTCGGATAGGTCAAGGGAGAGGGACCAGACGAAGAGACACACAAACCTGCTGCCTTGTAGGTAGACTGGGGACAGTCAAAGGCTAGGGAAAGCACCCCGAATAAATGCTTGTCGAAATCGGATGTACTGAGCCACAGGCTTGACAAAGCAGTGCAACGTAAAACCTGCTGTCTTGTAGGTAGACTGGGGACAGTCAAAGGCTAGGGAAAGCATCCCGAATAAATGCTTGTCGAAATCGGATGTACTGAGCCACAGGCTTGACAATGCAGTGCAACGTAACTTAATTCATGATGTCACAAATCCAAATTAATCGTTATGGTGCTAATCCCGCGAAGTCCCATCAGGCGGCGATAGTGCCGGGCCCCCTGCCTCGAGGGGGTCCACCCATGACTACTGGTGGTCACCTTCCCCTGTGCTGTGGAGTCAAGGCACAGAGGAGTAGGTTAAGAGCTATTGACCAAATACCCCGGACACTCAACATACTACAGTGGAATGCCGAAGGAGTTTACAAGAAGAAAGAGTCCCTAACACAGCGTCTTCATAAAGATAAAATAGATGTGGCATGCATTCAAGAGACACACCTCAACGCCAATCGCAAATTCTCAGTCAGAGGATATCAGGCCACACGTTTCGACCGCGAAGGACACAAAGGAGGAGTTCTAATACTTACACGAAATACAATACCTTGCAGCGAACTATCTGTGATCTCTGACAACCAAACGGAAATTATAGGTGTTGATATAATGATAAAGGACGTGAAAATAAGAATCTACAATCTGTATAGCCCAGCAGATAAGGACCTTACACTCTCAAACATGAAAATAACTGACACAAACTGCATTATTGTCGGAGACTTTAATAGCCGTTCAGATAGATGGGGATACTCAGATACTGACAAAAGAGGAGATGAATTGGAGGACTGGGAAATAGACTCAAATCTCCATCTACTCAACAAAGCGGATGACACACCGAGCTTCTACTCCAGAAGATGGCTTACCACTTCTACTCCAGACTTAGCTTTCTGCACAGGAGACATCCTCCACAAAATCGATCGCCATGTGCTGGACCAATTAGCAGGTAGTGACCACAGACCAATCAAGCTTGTAATGAATATGGAGTATGTTCCACAGGAGCAAAAGCCCTTGCCCCGCTGGAATTACAAACGAGCAGACTGGGACAGATTTGCCATACTAACAGACAAATATTGTGAAAACATAAATACACGATATGGCAACATAAAGCAAATGGTGGAAAGTCTAAACAGAGCGATAATACAGGCAGCCACTGAGTCCATTCCAAGAGGAGCGAGGAAAAATTACAAACCATACTGGACTGAAGAACTACAAAGTTTGGAGGACAAAGTTGGAGATGCCAGGAAGACAGCAGAGAGAGAACAAACAATTGAAGCGAACATCTCTCTCAAAGCCATCTCAGCAAAATATAAAAGAACAGTAAATCAAACAACAAGAGATTGTTGGAGGGAAAAAACAGAAAACCTGAATTTTGACAGGGATGGAAACAAACTATGGGAACTAGTGAAAGCCATGAACAATGAAGGACCTAGAAACAAACAAATAACAATTAAACAAGGAAATGCCTTGCTTACAGGAAAAAAGGCTGCAAATGCACTAATGGAACACTATGCAAATGCAAACCACATTGATATTACAACCGAACAGAAGAAAGCAATCAAAGACAAACAGATACATCATGGAAATACAGAGACAGCAGCAGAATATATGATGGCAAATCTAACAATGGAAGAATCGGAACAAGCAATGAATACCCTAAAAAAGAAGAAATCACCAGGAAAGGATGGAATCACAAATGAAATGCTAATAGGACAAGGCACTAAAGCAATAAAGAAACTACTAGCAGTATTAAATTACAACTGGAAGAGAGGAATAGTCCCACAGGCATGAAGGAAGCTATACTAATAAAATTAATGGAACACATTATCAATGGCAGGCTAACATCGCATCTGGAAGAAAACCAACTCTTAACACCACACCAAGCAGGATTCAGAAAGTACAGATCCACAGAAGTTCAAATAACCTATATAGCTCAGGAAATAGAGGATGCCTTCCAAGAGAAAAAGCACACACTAGCAGTCTGGATAGATTTAGAAAAAGCATTTGATAAAGTATGGAAGGAAGGACTGAAAGTAAAACTGCAAAAAATGCATGTTTGTGGAAAAATGTATAAATGGATCAGCCACTACCTTGATAACAGAACTGCCAGGACAAAAGTACAAGGACAAACAAGCAAAATGATGCTGTTGGAGCAAGGTGTCCCCCAAGGAGGAGTTCTTTCACCAACATTATTCCTAGCATATATAAATGACATCACGGAAAATTTTCCAGCCAGAGTACACACATCCTCCTTTGCAGATGACCTAGCCATATGGACATCTGAAGAATATATTAGTACAGCTAACAGCAGAATACAGCAAGCCTTATTAGCGCTAGAGGACTGGTCAAAATCATGGCTAGTGAAGATAAGTGAGGAGAAAACAACATGCACAGTGTTCTCCCTCTCAAATAAAACTCAGCAACCTAAGCTGGTATTGAATGGAAAAATATTGCGCCATGAAGAAAAACCAAACTATCTAGGAGTCACCTTTGATCGTCGCCTGACATGGAAGACACAGGTTGAGAACAATCGAACAAGAGCAAGGCAGAGAATGGCAATCATGAAAAAGCTTGCTGGTACAACGTGGGGGAGCAGATGAGAAAGTTCTCAAGAAGTTATATACTGGACGGGTGAGGCCAGTACTGGAATATGGCATTGCAGCTTGGGCAACAGCAGCTAAGTCAAACTTTAACAAAATAAGTAGAGTCCAAAACCAAGGAATGCGAATCATAACTGGAAGTCTGAAGACAACGCCTATTAATGAACTAGAAAAGATCACTTGTTTACAACCAATGCAGGATAGAAGAGATAGCAGAGCCCAGCAACAAGCAGAAAAATTTAGAAGATTGACAGACCACCCTATGTATAAAAGGTTTAATGGTTTTGGAAAGGGAAGACTGAAGCGTAGCAACTTTGTAGAAACTGCAAAACGAAAGATTAGGGCAGATCCTATACTTAACATATCAACAATCAAACCCATTTACAATGCACACAAGTTCCCAGCTTGGAGACAGCAGCAACTGCCTGAGATGATAGAAAACATTCCTGGTATTGAGAAAAAGAACACTCAGCATGAAACCGAAAGAAGAGAAATAACCCTAAACTACATAAAAGAACATTACCCAAGCAGCAATTGGACCCATGCATATACAGATGGATCAGCCAAAAATTCAATAGAGAATGGAGGAGGAGGAATTCTCATAAATTTAAAAAATGGAGTGAAAAAAACACATTCAATGGCAACTGGAAAGTTTTCTAGTAACTTCAAAGCGGAGGTAGAGGCTCTGAAAACTGCAGCAGAAATGCTCTTGATGGAGGCAAATAAAGAGAAGCAAATAGCTATCTTCACAGATGCAAAGTCAGCTGTCTCAATACTGAAGAGCAATAATAGCATAGAAATAGCTGACCTAAGAGCAGCACTCCATGGTCTATGCCAGAAATCCAAAAAAGTTGTAATACAGTGGATCCCATCACATTGCAGTATACCTGGAAATGAAGAGGCTGACAGACTGGCAAAAGAGGGCGGACGACTACCACAGCCTGACATAGACATAACCTATAACGAGGCAAAGAGGTTGATAAAAAGCACCTATAGAACCAAATGGGAATCAGAGCATCCAGGTCACCAGAAGGATGATGCATATTACAAACTCGACCGAAGAGAACAAGTAGCAATCTTCAGACTCCGCACAGGACATAACAGGCTGAAATACCACTTGTTCAATAAACTAAAGATAGGAGATACCGATGAATGCAATTGTGGAACTGGTAAAATGACAGCTAAACATTTGCTGCAGGAGTGCCCAATATATGCAGAACAGAGAAAGATATTTTGGCCCACACCTGCTTCATTTGAGGACAAGCTCTATGGAGATATCAACAAGCTCAAGTTGACTGCAGCTTACCTTAACTACATTCAGGTTGACATTTAAAGGTGCATGAAGAAGTATTTAGACTGCCGCACTTCATACCACAGGTATGTCGGTTACAAAAGCGCCCCAGAGGCATGAAATGGAATATTGCTTGGATAGCAAATCCATTACGTGGAAAGTCCGAACCAAAAGCTCACTGTGTAGGCTTCATAAAAGGTGGAAAAATTGTCTAGTGGCATGAAATGGAATATTGCTTGGATAGCAAATCCATTACGTGGAAAGTCTGAACCGAAAGCTCACTGTGTGGATGTCATCTGCAGACTGCATACTTCTGGTTTCCGGAAGAACAGCCTATGGTGAATGGAAGGCCCAATATACGAAAGTGAGGCTAAGCAGCCATGTGCAGGACGTGACGATTCCTTGGGTGCGCCCAGTACCAGAGCGCTGTGTGTCGGCTCTGCAAGTATGGAAGCCTCCTTGGATGGCGGGGAATGCCCATGGTCTGCCCCTGCCTTCCCTTGAGGGCTGACCAGGATGTCTTTGGCTGTTCTATATGGGCCAGCTGGGATGGGGGATAACACCACAACAGTGAGAGCCAAACGTCCTAAGAAACCCCCGGGAAGGTTAACCCGGTCAACAAATGCCCGCAGAAGTCGGGTGTGTCGGCCTAACGGCGCAAGAACGCAGCTCTGCTGTAAACAGGCACAACGCAATCACGTCCGAAAAAAAAACTCCGGATGAACGAAGAAGAAGAAGAAGAAGAAGTATCAGAAGGAAATCGAATAGAAAAGGGAAATGGTCACCTCAGCTCAGGATAACATAAAAAGCGTGCGTAAAGGGTTATAATTTCACACCTCTACGACAGTAGTTCCCAAGATTTTCAAGCGGAGCGCCATATATTCTATTTTCGGTAGTTAAGCGGGCCACAACGTTATAAAATTATAAAAGTCGTGCACTATCATTCTTACCTTTCTTAACTTTCGTCAACAAAATTCTAAAACTTTAAAGCCAATCAGTGTCAGTACTACACTGCGGTCTTTTTTCTTTTTCTTTTTGGTTTAAAATCAAAAGTTCATTTAACAATAAATTTTAAATCACTTTCGAAATCGCTATTAATGTAATTAATTTACAATTGTAACTGTTCTTCATAACCAGTTACTTTAGTTCAGATGCCAGTTTATCAATGTCTGGGCACAAATCTGTCATGCCCAAAGTTATAAGCGCAGCTAAGTTACTGTCGGTGAGTCTGAAAGGGTGCTTGTTTTTCTTTATAACGGTAATTGCGGAAAATGACTGCTCGCATCTGTAATTCAAACTAAAACGACAGATGTGTCTCTTGGTGAATGAACGCAAGCGTTCCAATTGTTCGAAAGGCAATAGTCACCAGAATCAATTCATATGATCAGCTGAAGGTGAAGCAGGCAGCTCCATAAATTTAAATCTCAGTTCAGAATTGCATTTCAAATCAGTTAATTCGTGCTGAAGGTTTTGCTGTAATTGACAGAGCTTGGCATCAGGAAATACGAAGGGATTTATGAAGAGGGCAACATTATCCTCCTCTATTGTTAACTCTTGAAATCTCGACTGAAAGATATCCAGAAGAATTTCAATTGTTCTTTGTACTGTAACAAGTGACATTTCTTTTCCACCACAATCGTCTTCAGAGTTGGAAACGCCTCTTAAGTCCCTTCAGTCAGCTGTCCGATAAACATTCCTAGTCTCATTTTAAATGAAGAAATGTCATCGCAACATTTGTGAATAGTGTTTTTTTTTCTTTGCCCTGGATCCTCGCATTTAAAGATTTTAAATGAGACGTGATGTCCACCAAAAATGCCAGTCACCGTTCAGCAGACATTCCCGTTCGTAGGCAATTCATTTATTTCAGACATAAACAGATAGACACCATTCTTCAGTGCCCAGAAACGTGACAGAACTTTCCCTTTAGATAGCCATCTGACATCACAGTGCAACAGTAGCTCAACGTATTCCTCGTTCAGGTCTGATAGAAACTGTCTGAACTCACGCCATGTTCAGCGCCTTACTTCGAATTTTGTTCACACATCTCAGAAAAAACATCCATGACATGGTTCAGATTTAATGTCTTTCCACACAAAGCTTCTTTGTGAATGATACAATGACATTTTAGATTAGTGCGGCCAAGATACTGTTCCAATAATGCTAGACATCCAGACTTTTTACCTTCAGAGCCGGAGCACCATCGGTGCATACACTGTCCCATTTGGTCCATCCTATGTTGTTTTTCTCTACACACAACTTCCGAGTTTCAAACACATCAGTCCCTTTGGTAGTTACATGCATCGATTCAAGTCCTAGAAGTTCTTCAATGGCTTCAAAATTATCGTTTATTGCTCGAACAAAAACTGCGACCTGAGCTGTGTCAGAGATGTCAGTGGATTCATCCATTGCCTATGAAAAAAATATACGATTTTTGATATATGCTGCTATTTGACGATGAAGATCGCTGGCTAATTCTCCAACTCGCCAGGCCATAGTATTATTAGACAAAAGAATCTGATCAAATGGTGTTTCACAATTTTTATCGCCAAGCATTCTAGCAGCAATTTTAAGGGAAGGCTTGATTATTTCTTCTGCATCGGTGAACGGCTTCTTTTTGCGAGCCAACAGAAGAGCGACTTCGTACGACGCAACAACAGCATTTTTGCTCTGTTCGCTAGCCTTGGGTCAAAAAATGACTGCTACCTGGCCAGATAATTTTCTTTTTTAGGTATGAAAGCTTATCTCAACTCCGAATCAGTGCAAGATTTACGTATAAGCTAAACAAGCTATAGCTTAGGGTTCCAAGAAAGTGGGGGCCCCAAAAAATATTGTCCGAGTGAGCAATTGTCATATATGTATACTTAAATATACTGAAGTATTATTAGCAATTTCGTTGGTAACGGAGGACGAAGTGCAGTATACGAAAATAACCCTGTCGTGTTTCCTATTGGATAAATACGAAACTGTTTTTATGAGAATCGCGAATGACAACTTTAACGAGGGGTCAAAAGGTTATTCGTCAGTCCTGCATGCTTGAAAGCTATTGCAAGTTAATTGTTTGAAGAATATTTTCCACTGTTTGACAAAGGTAAGGAAGTTTATAGTTTGGCTTGTTTATTGTCAAAGGTAAGCTAATTTAATCTGCATATTTGAACTGCGCACTGCGCATCCAATTTTACATATAAATGTTGAGTTTCAACAATATTCGTTATGCAGAAGACATAGAATAAAAAATTTTTGTGAGCACGGTCGTGGTGTGTACTCTTATTAAATTCATAATGTCGGAATCGCGGCATATTGGATTGGTGTCTGCTTTTTTTTAATAAACAAGAAGATTTACAATCATCAAGTTAAACAAAATATCAATATACGTTTAAATTCTATTACATATTTATTTTGTTGCTTCATATTTATTGTATTTATTGTTCATCTTGCTACATGACTTAAAATTTATGAAAGTCAAGTCAGTTTTCAAACTTGTCCATCGTCCATTGCTGAAATTTAATTGACTGGTTCACAGGTTTATTTGTATTGATAAATGTCTTATCAAGAGAATTATACTTTATTGTGCATTTATGAATGCTGTGTCCATTTTTGCACACAACTATAGAGGTTCTAGCAAGATTCGTTATGCAGAGGTGTGGAAAAAAAATATTTTGTGAGACCACCTGGTTACATCTTTACAATCGGAAAAATTCACAATGGCGGCATTCCAGCATATAATATCACACAAGTGTCTGTTTTTATTGAAACACTGGAGATGTAGAATCATAATATACAAAATATCAAATAATTTCTACAGATAATTTGTGTTGTTGATTTAATAATTTTTATTCATGTGACGTGGCGGAACCATTGTTGATTTGTCTGCCCACAGTTTGCAAGATGTCAACCAGAAGTTATAAAAGTGGAGCTCAAAAGAGGAAAAAGAAGCAGAGAGGTGAAGAAGAGCTTAGCAAGATAACAACATTAGATAGTTTCTTAACAAAGATAGATAAGGGGCCTGATGAACCAAAAGCCTCTACCACAGTGAGTCAGTCACAGGATATTCACCCTATTCCTGATACAGAGCCTGGTACATCTAGTTGTATAGAATCTACTTCAACGAATGAAGCAACAAATATTAAGATTAATAAACCAGAGAGTAGTACAAGCACAGAAGATTCAGCATCAAAAAACAAACAGAATGATGTTGTGGTATGGGGTGATTTAAGTAAAGATGAGATTTTATACTGGGTAGAAAAAGGTCCGTCAGAATGTCAGCACTCAAATGGTTCATTTGAAAAATCAAAGAAGCTTTTTGCAAACCAAGACAGATATTGCTCGAAAAGCTTGTTCTATCCCAAACGGGCTAATGGTGAAAAATATTACAGAGAATGGTTAGTATATTCGCCAGCAACTGGTCGTGTATACTGTTTCGTGTGTAAACTCTTTTCAAATTCTTCTACACCATTATCATCCGATGTATTTTGTGATTGTCGCAACACCTATTTAGTTCAAAGTCATGAAAGCTCTGTAGACCATAGAACAGCTTCGGCAACATATCTTACAAGAAAACGTGGCTCAACAATTGACTGCCAGCTAGCAGAACAGATAAATAATAAACGGCAGTATTGGAAAAATTTTCTTGAACGAGTTGTGGCAGCCATAATTACTATGGCAGAGCGTAGTTTACCTTTCAGAGGAGATAAGGAAACATTTGGTTCTCCTCACAATGGCAATTTCCTTGGATTACTCGAACTTATAGCAAAATTTGATCCTTTTCTAGCAAGCCATATACAATAATTTAGGAATAAAGGATCAGGTGTCACATCTTATCTTTCTAAAACAATATGTGATGAATTTATCCAAATTATGGCACATAAAGCAAGATTACTCAATCTTGGATGATTTAAGAACTGCAGGGTACTTCAGTTTATCTTTAGATTCCACTCCAGACCGGTCCCATATTGATCAGCTCAATGTTATTGTGAGGTATGTTTCACCAGATGATGGGCTCCCTATTGAACGTTTTCTAACTTTCCTAGAGATGGGTAGCCACACAGGGGAAAGTATGGCTAAGATGGTGCACAACTACCTTACAAAAGAGTGCAAAATAGATTTTAGTAAGTGTCGAGGCCAGTCACATGATAATGCTGCCAATATGTCTGGCAAATACAAGGGTATGCAAGAAATAATATTGAAGATTAACAAGTATGCTATGTATATTCCATGTGCTGGTCATTCCCTGAATCTTGTTGGTAGAGCAGCAGTAGACTGTTGTTTAGAGGCAGTAAACTTTTTTGGAATTGTTCAAGAAATATATAATTTATTTTCATCATCTACACATAGATGGGCAGTACTGTTGTCATTCTTCAAAGATAATTCAAAAGTTCCAAAGATTTTGTCAAAGACTATATGGGAAGCACATTCAATGGCCACAAGTGCAATACTTGATAGTTATGATGGAATAATTTCTGCATTGCATCAGCTGCATATTGATACTACAGAGAAAGGCGAAACAAGAAATCAAGCCATAAACATTTTGAATAAAATAGAGGAGTTTGAATTTATGGTATTGTTATGTTTGTGGAGTTACTTGCTAGATGAATTTCACAAGACTAGTCAATCACTGCAAGACCCCCAAATTAGTCTAGATGTATGTAGGAAATTGTATGCTTCACTTTCGGATTTTGTTAAAGGTTACAGGGATCTTTTCTATCATTTTGAAGAAGAAGCAAAGAAAGAATTGCCCGATGTTGATTACAAGAAAAGAAGATATAGAAGAAGGCATATCAATGATGATGAAGATGATGCTTTAGAGAACCTTGAGCTAAGAGACAAGTTCAGAATCAAAACATTTATACCTGTGATGGATGCATTAGAGTCAAGTCTGGCACAGAGGGCCTCAGTATGCAATGATGCTGCAAAAAAGTTTTCATTCTTAACAAAACTAGAAGCTACAGAAGAAGATATTCATGAAGGAGTTAGTGCTTTATGCCAAACACATCCTGAAGATGTGGACATGAATCTTGTAGGAGAAGTCAAGCATTTTCATCAATATGTTAGACATAGTCAAGCCCATAGTTCAGCGGAACAAGATAGTCTGACACATCAGGATCTGTATAGGGTAATATTTAACGATCGTCTCCAATCAGCATTCCCTAATGTAGAAGCAATTTTGAGATTGTTTCTTAGTATGATGGTTGCAAATTGCTCTGGAGAAAGATCTTTTTCTCAGCTGAAGAGGATAAAAAATGAATTTAGAACAACAATGACTCAAGATAAATTATGTTCCCTCAGTCTCATGTGCATAGAAAGCGACAAACTACGCAGTTTATCATTTGATGATGTCATCAGTGACTTTGCTCTGGCAAAGGCAAGAAAGAAAATATTTTAGTTTAATATAATTCCTTAATTCTTATAACATGTTTCAAGAGATTAGATAATAAGCCTTTGTAAATTGTGCCTTTTAAAAGAACTTTTGTTTCTTTTTACCAGAGCTTGCATGTTTAAGTTTGTTATGAATAAAAATGATTTTAATTTAAAGATTTATTATTTCACTATCGATATACTTCTTAATTGTATTTCAGTTTAACCCTCTAGGTATCCGAAAATCATATTTGTCACTGACATAGAATATCTGGACTTATAAAGGGCCCCATATTTCAAATAGCTTAGGGCCTTATTAAGTCTAAATCCGGCCCTGCTCCGAATTGATCGGATATTGAGCATTTATGTCTGAATGTGTGGTTGTGAAGTGTCGTTTCAGATTAAATTTTTTGGTAACAGAAACACAAAATCCGCAGATTAACCAAACTGGTTTACCACTACAGCTAGGCATAAACATACATTTTTCAGTCCAATCTTTGTTGAATTCACGACAAGCAACGTCTTCACATTTTCACTTTTTACCGTTGCTTGATTTTATATTTTCCGCACTCATGTTTATAGACTTTAACGGTAAAATTTTATTTGAACAAATCTAATTTCAACACAATACTACCGACTCTGCTAAACAGTTGTAACAGACGTCAACATGGCGCCTTGCGCACTCTGATTGGTCGACAAGGCTGGGATATGGGAACTTCATAACGTTTCGTTCCGAACTGAACAGGTGCCTTTGATAATATCTGAGCATAACAACCATGAGAAGAGTAAATTATTGCACGCTGACGGGGCGCTCCAGGTGCATTTTTGAAATTATTAAAATATGTTATTTTAAATAACGAGGCCTCGTGTGCTACTTTCTGACAGCTGGCGGGCCACAAATGGCCCGCGGGCCGTGGTTTGGGAACCTCTGTTCTACGGCTTGTTCGGCCATTGTAGCTGTTATATAGTTTTGAAGTTTACAGAAATTCCAGAGAAATGTAGGAATGCATGTTAAGCTGATTGAGGCCACAAATGTTATTATATAATGGGATGTAACGCGGGATCCTGCATTAGCTAAAGCCATTGTGTGCTGCCTCGGTAGTCATGTGTTCAAATCCGCACCGATGCGGATAAAAAAAATGAACTGTGCTTTCTGATGGACTCAGTTTAAAATGGGTAACAGGAAATGTCCGGAAAGGTAAGGGCGGCAGACTTGATACTGGCCAGATCACCCAGAGAGTGGCTTGATACTGGCCCGATCACCCTGAGAGTGGCTTGATACTGGCCAGATCAGCCAGAGAGTGACTTGATACAGGCCAGATCACCCAGAGAGTGACTTGACACTGGCCCGATTACCCAGAGAGTGACTTAACACTGGCCCGATTACCCAGAGAGTGACTTAACACTGGCCCGATTACCCAGAGAGTGACTTAACACTGGCCCGATTACCCAGAGAGTGGTGAGTAAATAAAATGTTTTGCGTATCCTTTTACAGGACTTAGCTGTCAACAGCAGCATCTTTCAGCTGTCTGTTGATCTCTTGGCAAGATTACGCTCAGTAGTTTGCCATTGCTTTCTGAGCGGCCGGCTCAGTATCCGCAAGTCACGAGCGGGGGTCGAACCACCTCAGTTCTCGCTCCGCTGCGAGACTCTGCGTGATAAACGGGATTACAGAGAGAAAGTGTTGTAACCCCACAGCCAGAGAGACCGGCGGAGTGGTGAGTAGTCCATACAAATACTGGGCTAGCACCATCTCATCTCATCTTATTCCTCTTGCACCTTGCGGTGTTTAGATGAAGCATAAACAGTGGGATAATGACTGTTTATAGGTTTCGTGTATCGAGATTTCCATGGACTAGCAACATGTACCCAGTAATCTCTAGACGTATAAAATGGTCCTTAATTTTTTTTATTATTTTATTTTTGTTTACGCTTTTGTGATGAACAGCGCATACATGCCTTTCAATATAAATGTTATAGACGAGACGTGTTCAAAGAATATCTTGAATAAAGAAAAGAACAAATGCATCCATACTTCAAAAAGTGAATATTGAAGAAGGTTGCCTATTAAAGACGATAATACAAAGAATATTGAAATATTTTGGTTACTCGAAAGTTTGGAGAGAACAATAATGGAGGGGTATATTCCTGGGAAGAGAGGAAGAGGAAGGCCAAAGAGAAGATGGGTGCAGGATGTGGCGCATGATCTCCAGATGGGTGTATCAGACGCGGGACATCTTGCTTATGATCGAGAGGTTTTCCGGAAGGTTGTTATGGAAGCGAGGTTCTGCAAAGGACATGCTAATGAATGAATTAATGAATTACCAGAGGAATATTTCTGAGCGTGTTCACAGAAAAGAACCCAGTATTTTATGCATCTTATTCGACGCTGTGATAAACTAATTAAGAAACCACAAACAGTAAAAAATACCTGGGTTGTTGCGACGTCCTCCATAGATATGCAACTAACTATTCGACGTATTGAACTCATACAGAACTTAGTATCTCTTTATCATCAGGAAAAGGCAAATTTGGTCACACTATGAAACAAAGTGCCTGGAAATAGTTGTAAGAACTGGAAATATTAAAGGTGTCAGAGACAGGACTGAGATAGTGGGGGAAAGATGCTGGATCGCTTGGCACAACAGCGCGAAGTTATTACCGATTAGGACAGATGTCGGTGAAGAGACGTGATTGCCTGCTCGGTGTGGTATGGCACAAGATGCAGATTAACATCTTTGTGATCAAGACCCCTCATGCTGGCAAGGGGAATCTTGAAACTGGTACTAGTGTGGCTAACGACTGTAGGATCTACCCTGGTTTCCGTGGTTAAGGAGACCATCGAGAACCAAAGATGTCCGTTTCGTTTTTGTTTGTAAAGGATTACTTTAATTGCACACAGATACTTTCAAAAGTGCACCAGTCTTCTGCCATAGAATACACGAGAAAAATCTCACCACTGTGCACACCCTTACTAACGGCGAGGACCAAGATCTGTGTGTGTTAGAATCATACATTTTATATGCGATAGAAACCTGGTGCAATGAAGGCGATCCGCTTGCCTTGTAACCTCCATTTGTTCTTGTTTTGCAAAAGACCATTAGTACACACCACGAATAGCACAAGATTTGCCGGAGGCAGAGGTGGACCTCTCGGCCATAAAACCCCCAGAAGGCTGCTAGACTGTCACGGATCATACACCGATGGCAATTACATAAATAAACACACATAGAGATATTTGGCGCTCACAGAAGGAGAAGAAGGAAGTAGAGACTAGAAGACGCACTAGGCAACATAAAATTTGAAAGCTATTAGTTGGTCGTGCGTCGAAGTACACTTGTTCCTGCAGCGAGGCGCCGTCGTCATTTGGAGGCGACAGGTTCGATCCCGGTCGGTAACTATTATAGCTTTCAAATTTTATGTTGCCTAGTGCGTCTTCTAGTCTCTACTTCCTTCTTCTCCTTTTGTGAGCGCCAAATAATACTATGTGTGTTTATTTATGTAATTGTCTTAGTGGCCTCAACGGTTCCCCCCATTGATTTCCTGTGTTTACAATGACTAGTAACAGCGTACACCATGCTTGTTCCAGCTTGTACTAGTGGGCCCTTCTGGTATTCCGGGGACTGCCCTTGTTCTGTCCCTGCATTCCTGTAGGGCCAAAGGTCACGAATGTGGCTTTTCTGGACCGGCCTGGAGAAAGAGGACGAGCTGGGAGGGGGGAGGGGGGGGGGGGTATTGGGAAACACCTGTAATTAAAAGCATGAAGATGACGAGGCCAATCTGAGGCTGTAAAATGCCCATGGAAAGTAAATGGGAAGGCTAATTCGGTCAACAAATGTTGTGAACTAGTTGAATGTGGTGGTCGAAAGGCTAAAATTATCGCAGCTCTGCTGCAGAAAGGCGCAACGAAATTTTGTCCCAAACAAAACCGGAAGAAGAAAAAGAAGAAGTAGTATTAGTAGTAGTAGTAGTAGTAGTAGTAGTAGTAGTAGTAGTAGTAGTAGTAGTAGTAGTAGTAGTAGAGTAGTAGTAGTAGTAGTAGTAGTAGTAATAGTAGTAGTAGTAGTAGTAAAAGTAATAGTAGCAGCAGTAGTAGTAGCAGTGACAGTAGCAGACGAAGAAGTAGAAGATGGAGAGGAGGAGCAGAGGAAGAAGAAGAAGAAGAAGGAGGAGGAGGAGGTAGAGCAGTAGCAGCAGCAGCAGCAGCAGCAGCAGCAGCAGAAGAAGAAGAAGAAGAAGAAGAAGAAGAAGAAGAAGAAGAAGAAGAAGAAGAAGAAGAAGAAGAAGAAGAAGAAGAAGAAGAAGAAGAGTAATAATAATAAAAATAATAATAATAATAATAACAACAACAACAACAACAACAACAACAACAAGAAGCATTATTTAAACAAAACGCCAGTTTTGCAGAAAATAATAGGCTGCTTGCCTGCCGGAATGAGACCAAGTCGGTACCAGCCTGGATTCCATTAGTTCATACACGAGAGAACAACTCGACACGACATCCTTCTCAAACAAACAACAAACTAATCAATAGCTCACTCTGTTGTGATCGTTAATGTTATTTTCGTTTAGGGTATAATGACAGATGTCTTGCTTCTGTAGTAGAATGTTTGGAAACGCATTGAAGGCACAGGGGTCTAATATTCAAGTAATGCATGAGGCAGTGTCGCAAATACTGGTAATGACCCACAACAGGACAAGACAAAAACCATTTCACAAATACTGGCAATTACCCTCATCAGGACAAGACAATAACCATATCACATATACTGGTAAATACCCACTTCATTCTCATCTCATCTCATCATGTTCCTCTTATACCTTGCGGTGTCGACGTGAAGTATAAACAGCGGGAGAGTGCCCGGTTATGGGCTTCATGTATCGATATTCCCATGGACTCTGTTATTCCCTGCGTCCATCGTTTACGTGGTCGGCATATTCCTCTGGTTCCCTCTGGTCTGTACATCATTGCTTGTTGTGTGTTATACTGTTAGTTGGTAACCTACTTGCATGGCCAAACCTTGACTAGCTGCCTTCTAATAAAATCTAGTGCAGCTATAACACCCACTTTAGTCCTGATTTCCTCATTTCTGATCTTATCTCTTCGTGATACATTGAGTATTTTTCTCAGGAATCTCATTTCTGCTGTTGCGATTTTTCTTCTTTTCTTTCTGTTATTGTCCAGGTTTGGCATTGGTAGCATAGAGTTGGTAGGAAGATTGTGTTGTAAAGTGCTTTATTAGTAGTTATTGATACATGTTTGTTCTTCAGTATTGGTGCCATTTGTCCAATGAGTTGGTTTGCCTTATTGCATCTATTTTCGATCTCGTCTTCTGATTTGCCATTTGATGATATTATACTTCCTAGGCACTTTAAACTCTTTACTTGTTTCAAGGGATGTTCGTTAAGGTGAATTGTTGTTGCTTTTTTTTCTTTAGTTATAGTCATTACCTCTGTTTTGCTTGTGCTAATTTTCACCCACTTCTTTACAAGACAATAATCATTTCACATATACTGACAATTATCCACAACAGGATAAGACAATCGCAATCTCTTGGGCCATTTTATGAGAAGAGAGCCAGATATTTTGTTTCAATGACCTGGGCTCCCTAGTCAAATTTTATTAGAAATTGGTACCAGGAAATTTTCGGGGAAGTAAACTAGGCCGGCGTGATATTGAATAATTCTTCAATATAGTACCCGTTGGTCTAAAATATCACACAGCTCGGAAACGGAACCCATGACCCAAGGCAGATGGCTTAACCACTTTGCCAGGAAGGGTCCCAGGGGATCCTTTACTTGTTACATACTATGAGACTAACGTTGTGACATCTGGGCGTACATAGCCTTGATGGTGATGACACGCTCTGTATATTATTTCAGCAAATCAGCGGATAAATTCCGCTGTGGATAGTGAGATGTTGAGAAGCATGATCGCCCATTCAAGTTAGCAAGGTTATCATTATTATGTGCCCTGCCAACTGGCGTAAAAGTTCATGCTTCTCAAAAGATCTCGGTACACGTGATCTGGATACACTCTGTTAATGAAATTCCTCCATGCCCTCATCTCAGTGCGTCCATCATCAATTTTCTTCTTCTGTCCTTGCTTCTTCAACCACTAATCTTTGCAGTCATCACAATGTTTTACAATGCCTGTCTTCTCATTACATGACCAAAGAACGATGTATGCCCCCCCCCCCCCCCCTACATTTGTGTATAATGGTCTAATTTCATTATTATTGGCAAAGTAATTCATTGACACCTTACCGTCTAGACAGACGATAGTTTGCTACACTGTACTTCTAACAAGATAAAAGAAATACAGCCCATGGTGGTAGCGAATGTTATCCTCTCCATGGCGAAAAACCTGGGCTGAATTGTAGAAACCATGTGTTTCAACAATTCAGCAAGATGCCTCTCGCGGCCTTCCTAGTTCACTCCAGAGGAAAGATAACACCAATACATCTTGAACAAGGCAAGCTGCAGTAGCTGCAGGATGAGCAAAGCAATACTCTAACTGTCTGCGTATCGCTGCTTCAATGCTAGATCAGTTTCCGACCAAGATTTAGGCCTTGTCTGTCCTGCCATGACATGTAATCTATAAGTTGCATTTCCTCGCATTAGGATGAGATTTATATCCTCCCAGTTGCGCACCTCCGCCTGAAGCCGTTGGCACAATGTGGGGTGTCGGGATTGGTGAGCGCCGCCCAACATTCAGCGCTAACAGAAAGCAGGTAGTACTGTCTACTGTCATACGGTAGCTCAGTCATGTCTGGCTAAGACCTGACACACGAGAGTCTCATAGGTACAAGATGAATAATTCACTGAGTGACTCTGCGCACTGAGTCTGTAATGAATACATAGCTTTACTGTATATGATTTGTTGCGGGAAACTGACGGCACGGCACAAAGCTAATCTCAACGTCTCATGTAAAAGGTTAGTTGCATGTCAACCCCAGCATCTATTCGATGTTGGTGAAATTCTAGACAATTTTACTTTCAGTAGTTTGCCATTGATTTCTGAACGGCTGACTCTAGTACCATTGTTAAAATCAACGCGAAGCAATTTGCTCACAAATCGGCTGTGGCTGACTTCGGACCAGATATGTCGGCATTGTGAAACCGCGTTCACTACGCCTAGGCCACAGGCTTATACAACTCCCTAGTATATGTGATGATGTTTTGCGTATCCTTTTACAGGACTTAGCTGTCAACAGCAGCATCTTTCAGCTGTCTGTTGATCTCTTGGCAAGATTACGCTCAGTAGTTTGCCATTGCTTTCTGAGCGGCCGGCTCAGTATCCGCAAGTCACGAGCGGGGGTCGAACCACCTCAGTTCTCGCTCCGCTGCGAGACTCTGCGTGATAAACGGGATTACAGAGAGAAAGTGTTGTAACCCCACAGCCAGAGAGACCGGCACTAGTATATGTGACGACCTAAATATTTAACTATTTAACATGCCATACAGCAGTGCCGGAAGTGATATTTGGTGACCTTGACATAGGCATGCATTTATAACGAAGGAACACCGCCTGAGGTAGTCCATAAACACTGTCAAACATTTGACCCCTCTACATTCGCAGGTAAATGTCCGGGCAAGGACGCCGAGTCAAAGGACTCGGATTTTATGGCACAATCATCAATCTGGAGTCTAGATACCCGCCGTAAATTCAGGTGAAGTAGAACGTAAAAAATAGGCTTAATATAACGCTCACTTGAGGTTTGGACCTATTATAATCCAGCCTAACTAACAATAAAGGGGTTGCAAACAAAGGAATTGACTTCATTGCACTGGGTTCTTTCCCATATGGACCAGTCATCTTTCCACAAAAGCGGACTGACGAAAGCGTCTCCCAGAGCTTGAACTCCGTAGCTCCAGCGACAACCCTCAGGAGTCTCCGAAAAATGTGAACTCGTGAACTGAGTGGCTGGGTACGAAAAAGAACCTTCGACCTTCGTACCGCGAGGCAGGCTGCTTGATCTCTTGGCCATGGAGACTTCCAGCTTACAGTAGTCAATGTAAGAGACCCTTTTACAAGCCTTGAGATATGGGGGATATTTAGTGCTAGCCTATATTTGTATAGACCAATTCGCACTGGATGGGTGGTGTAGTCAGTGTTAAGTCTCGTTTCTTCCCATAGAGTTTACCGTCAACCATTTGAGCCTGGGTCGACTGTCAGTGCAGATCCAGGGACGCAAAGGTGTTTCTAAGGCACCAGGGCCAGTTATATACTGGCCAAGACCTATTGACGCGTCCTCGTCGAGCGTCCTGGGCAACAGGTCCCTTCGGGTTCCTGGCTAAAGTCATTAGGATCGCCGATTCCTCCGAAGTCGGTGAGTGTCTGCCTGTACGGCGAGGAACCACCAGTCTGCACACCAATAAGCTAGACATGGGACAACGGATACTCACGCAAACCTCAGGTCCTCATTGATGTTGGACAACAGGATGCCTTCATCCGACATACAGGACTTCGCGTTGGAGCTCAAGCCAACGAACACAAGCAGGCAAGCAGTGCAGATCCATTAAAACAAATCTGCCTCGGCTAGGTTTCGAGCACATGAGCACGGTCAATGGGTAAGTGCGCTAGATATACAGGGGTGTCTAGTTAGTCATGCGTCGAAATACTTGTTACTGCAGAGGTGATGGATCCGAGTCGGCAACTATAACTTTCTATGTTTATGTTGTCAAGTGCGTCATCTGGTCTCTACCTCTTTCTTCTACTTCCATGTATGAGCGCTAAACAATACATGCGTGATTATTTATGAATAACAACACTGTAAACTACCGCACATTGCGTAAGACGTGACTCAGGAAGGTTGGCCAGAGACTGGCTACTTTAAGCTGTTGAAAACTTTAGCTGCAAAACCCAACCAGTCATCGACAAGTCTAGAGAGAAAGTGCGCTAGGTGTGAGTTGGATGAGAGCTAGTGCTCCATTGGAAGACAGGCAGAAGAAGAAGAAGAAGAAGAAGAAGATGAAGAAGAAGAAGAAGAAGAAGAAGAAGAAGAAGAAGAAGAAGAAGAAGAAGAAGAAGAAGATAACTAATTACGTATACTCAGTGATGGAATTAAAGAAAGAAAGGAGGAATACATAAATAAATAAATAAATCTTTATCTATATATATAAAAGAGAATGTTTGTTTGTTTGTCCTTTATGCGTTCCCGAACGGTCCATCCGATTGAGATGAAATTTTGTACAGATGTTGTTCTCACTCCCGCGGATCCAACTGAGATAGTTAGTTTAAAATCAACAATTTTTGTGTTTTGATTCTTTTGAAAGAAAAAGGCATTACGAGCTTCAGAAACAGACGGAGAAATATCCCGCCACATCGCTCCAAGGGAACTCACTCTCTGATTAAACCAGAAATTAGTTATGAACAGTTGTTGTTCTCACTCCCGCGGATCCAACTGAAATAGTTTAAAATCAATTTTTAATTTTTGGGAACGGGATCATCAGAAACAGACGAGCAGCGAGAACGGGAACGGGAGCAGGGGCCGAACGCGTACTCTGTGCGCTTAGAGAAATGGATTTGTATAATGACTACTTACATGAATTAAATGGGACGCTCCCCGTCAGGGACCAGGCGACGCCGGGCCGGGTCGTCTAGTAAATAAAAGAAAGAAAGAAAGAAAGAAATGAAGAAGAAGAAGGCGAAGAAGAAGAAGCATTGAAAGAAGATTACGAGGAGAATTAGGATGAATAGGTTGAGTAAAATATAATACACAGGAAGAGGAGTTGACGGAGAAGAAGAAGAGGAAGAGGAAGGAGCAGAAGAGGAAGAACCCACGTCCGGTGTGTATAGTCCTGGCAAGACGTTATCAGACATGCTACCGCGGACTTTAACGGTTAAGTCACATTGACAAAGTTCTTTGTTGCAGTTTTAATAGTCGCGACTAGGTGGTGTCAAACATTTATGTCCATTACAAAGCTGAAGAAACCTATTTCTGCCAGCCCGCCATAATTGGATTTACTAGGCCACTGACGTCAAAGGTAACTTTGAATTAAACGGAAACAAGAAAAGCCTGTTGACAAATACAGATATCAACTGATTTTATAGGTCACAACGTCACGAAACTTTGGCCCAGTAAATTCTTCGAGAAGCGGCGGAGGACAGCGTAATCTACTTCTGTAATGCACTCAACGGTGTGGATGCAGACTGGAAAGTTCAACTGTTAGTTAGTCTGTTAGGATACGTTTGATCGCTAGACGCTTCTCGGGGTAATCTACAGTAAAGGTAAGTTTACTTGTTCGGATGTGTAGCATTCGTGATTTCTGTGGTAGTTTAGGAGTACTTATCGGTGGTGTAGTGTTTTACTTATTTGCGAACGCTCGCTTTGAACTCAAACGTAGACCATATACGTGCTGCTACTTCAAGTACATTAGGCTGATTCTTGCGCGTGGATTAACTTTCCCTATTACCAGTGTCCCTCGCCATTTGGCGAGCCAACTCCGACTTCTAAGGTAGGCGTGATTAACGTACCCAAGTTAAGGACGAGAAGTCAACATTTTAGTCCATCCGAACGGTATCGGGTTGAATATATATTTGATTGACTGACTGACCTTGCCGTCTTGACAGGCGATAGATTGTAAAATGAAGTTATACCTCTCCATAACACAAAGCCTGGGATGAATTTAGAGACCATGTGTTGCGTACTCCAGGGGAAAGGTAACATCAATACTTCTGGAACATGACAAGTTTCAGAAACTGTCGGATCAGCAAAGCAATTCTGTAACTGTCAGCCTGTCGGAGCTTCGATCCTAGACTAGTTGCCAACCAAGGCTTAGGGCCTAGTCTGCCTTGCCATGACATTTACTCTTTAGGTTGCATTTCCTTGCACTATGATAAGGCTTGTACCCTCCAAATTGCGCTCCTCCGCCCGATGCCGTTGGCACAAAGTGGGGTGTCGGGTTTGGTAAGCGTCGCCCAACATTCGGCGCTAACAGAAGCAGGTATTACCGTCTACTGTCATATGGTAGATCAGTCATATATATATATATATAAAGTTTCATTTATCTTAGATCATATATCACATATATAGGTAACTTATAGCTCTGACTAATAGGCAGTGGGGTACATGGGGTGGGAATTGATGGATTCTCCGTTGCAAAGTTGTAAAACCGTCTGCCTCGCTCCACGAAGTTCGTGGGCTTGCTTTCGGACACCGGTCTTCGGTTCACGAGAGGATTTATCTGAGACCCCGGAGGCTCGTTGCTGGAGCTATGGAATTTGTGTTCTATGCTTCGCATTCCACGGGCCCCTCCATAAAAAGAAAGCCGTCATATGGGATTTAACCCGGTGCAACGAAGTCGATTCTCTTACCTGTAAATCTTTTAACTGACCAATAGACACCGCAGTCATTGTGACAGGTTAGGTTTTGTTTAGTTACATAATACATTAAAATAAATGAATATTAAATAAACAAATTTAAAGACTAAATAATTGCTGTCATTTTGTGAGGCAGGCCGCGCACTGGTTATATAAAATGTAGAGGGACGGCGCCCTGGTTTCAAAAGAAAGTAATGGATCGGCGCCCTGGTATACCTACACTCACTGATAATTAAACAAACATAAGCACCGAAGTAGAAACCGACTATGGACCGTTGATATGCCAGGACTATCACATTTGATATGCCTGATTGCTTGGCAGAAGAGGTGTCAGGTCTTTAACGCAATTTAGGTTACGAATTACGCTGGCGTTAAAGCCTGGTCCTACCGTGCTCATGATATTATCAGTGCAGCTTCCTAGCCACTAAACTAACGCTCCCTACATAAACTGATTACTTGCTTGATAAAGTGGATCTAATGATTTTCTTCCCCATTTTGGAATTGAGTATAAAACAATTAATAGTTTAATAGTAGCATTGTGGTTAGAGCTCTTGCTTACCAGGCCAGTGATCCGGGGGTTAATTCCCAGCAGTGGTAGCATTCTTTTGTCCACTATTACAACTATGGCGTCAGTCCAGCCTTATAAAACAGATACCGAATAATTTACAGAAACCTCTAGGAAATATCTAGGAAGATCTAGGAAGGAAGACAGCGAGAAGAGAACTGATCACGCTACCTCATTATGCTGTAACCTAGAAACGTGAGAGCCTAAAACTTCCCAAAGAGCCGTGATAGTGCAGTAGCTAGAACGCTTGCCTCCTTGTCGGTGGTCATGTGTTTGAACTCCTTACGAGATGGGGAATTTGTTTCCAGTGACCTGGACTCTCAGGTCGTCTCAGCCTAAAATGAGTACCAGGACATGTTATGGAAGTAAAGGCAGTGACATATTGACAACATTCCCCATCCAGTGTCGATTGGTGTGTCTTTATTGGGCTAGCATTACACAGCCCTACAAAGAAAAATATATTTTTGGGTGCCAAACATTTTACACCTGGTTTAACATAAATGTTATTTAAGTATATGCCCCAACAGGAGAGTCCAGTGAAGATAGTGTAGAGGAATTTTATAATGACATAGAGTCTGCCTTAAAGAAATGTAAAAATTCAGAAATAAACATCATAATAGGGGACTTCAATGCAAAAGTAGGAAATCAAGGGGATAGATACACAGTAGGAAACTATGGTTTAGGAAAGAGAAATGAAAGAGGATACAGACTAGTAGAGTGGGCAAAAGAACAGGAAATGATTGTAGGAAACACCTGGTTCAAGCAACACCCTAGAAGATTATGGACCTGGAGGAGTCCTGATAGCAGGATTGTGTTGTGTTGTTTGTCCATCAAGAATGATGATGACCATTCATTTCATCCAGTGGGGTTGAAGGTGTGGAGCCGTGGGTTCTAAGATGGCTGATAAGGCCTTTTTTGGCTCGAAATGTTCTTTGACAATGTGGACAAAGAATGCTTGACGTCTCTGGAGGAGGATTTCCTGCAGTGGTTTTTCTGTCCTGCCGTTTCTTCACAGCTCTTGCAGTCCTGGTTGCCTCACATATAACTGCACCTTTGCGCAATGATGCACGCCACGAATTTCGGTCTCTGGCTGCAGCCTCCCAGGTGTCATGATGAATTCCAAAAGCATTCAGTGAAATTTTCAGAGTGTCTTTAAAACGTTTCCTCTGGCCACCTTGGGAGCGTTTACCACAACGCAGTTCTCTGTAAAAAAAAATTCGTTTAGGGAGCCTGTGATCTGGCATGCGAGTCAAGTGACCAGCCCAGCGAATCTGATTCTTCATCAGTAGAGTGTGGATACTGGGTATGGATGCTCTTTCTAGGACTTCAGTGTCTGGAATCTTGTCTTGCCATTTAATCTTCAGTAGCTTCCTTAGGCAGACTGTGTGGAAGTGGTTTAATTTCCTAGCGTGTCGCTGATAAACAGTCCAGGTTTCACAAGCATATAGCAGTGTGGATAATACAACTGCTTTGTAGACTTTTAGCTTTGTTTGCAGGCTTATTCCAGTTCTGTCCCATACATTCTTGTACAGTCTGCCAAAGGCTGCACTGGCCTTGGAGATTCTTGCATTCACTTCGTCATCGATTGTGGCAGCTTGTGACACGGTGCTGCCAAGATAGGTAAATTTGTCCACAACACTTAGTCTATGATCATTCACTTTGATATTCGGCACAGTGTGATTATTCCCTGGAGCTGGCTGGTACATAACTACAGTCTTCTCCAAGTTGATATTGAGCCCAAAGTTGGCACAGGCATGTGAGAAAGCTGAAACATTATGTTGCATGTCCGCCTCTGAGTTGGCGTATAGAGCGCAATCATCAGCAAACAGGAGCTCTCTGACTGTGCCACTGTCAATTTTGGTTTTAGCTTTCAGCCTTCTGAGATTGAATAACTTTCCATCCATACGGTAGTTGATGTCTATTCCAATGTCGTCGTTCTCGAAGGCATTCATCAACATGGCTGAAAACATGAGGCTGAACAGTGTTGGTGCCAGGACACATCCTTGCTTCACTCCATTGGTGACAGGAAAGGGTTCAGACAGCTCACCATTTTCCTGTACTCTTGCCTGCATGCCGTCATGAAATAGCCGCACTATTTGGACAAACTTTCGTGGACAACCATATTTTGCCATAATCTTCCACAGTCCTTCTCTGCTGACTGTATCAAAAGCCTTGGTAAGGTCAATGAAAGTGGAGAACATTTCGCAGTTCTGTTCCTGACATTTCTCTTGCAGCTGCCTTGCAGCGAAAATCATGTCAACAGTTCCACGTTCTTTTCTGAAGCCACATTGACTCTCAGGAAGAAGACCTTGATCGAGATGGGCTGTGAGGCGATTGAGAAGAATTCTGGCGAGTATCTTCCCTGCAATTGAAAGCAAGGAGATGCCTCGGTGGTTGTCACAGGATTGGCGGTTTCCTTTACGTTTATAAAGGTGGACTATTGACGCGTCCTTAAAATCTTGTGGCATGGTCTCGTTCATCCATATGTTTGTGAAAACTCGGTGAAGCTGCTCTGTTAGGACTGGCCCACCTGCCTTGTATATCTCTGCTGGGATGGAGTCAGGACCAGGTGCCTTGCCGCTGGAGAGTTGCTGGATGGCTTTGTTTATTTCCACTATGGTTGGCAGGTCATCAAGAGTCTCATTGGTGGGAACTTGAGGAAGGCAATTGATGGTTTCATCATCGAAGAAGGAAGTTGCATTTAAGATTTTGCTGAAATGCTCTGCCCAGCGTTGGAGGATTTCTTTCTTATCGGTGACCAATGTTCCCCCGTCTGCACTGAGGAGGGGAACTATGCCTGGTGATGAAGGACCATAGACCGCTTTCAGTGAGTCGTAGAAGTTTTTCATATCGTGTCTGTCAGCAAAGCCCTGAATTTCATCAGCTTTGCTGCTCAGCCAGGAGTCCCGCATGTGCCGAAGTTTCTGCTGCACTACTCTCTGAATGTTCTTGAAAGCATCTTTTTTTGATGTTGACTTTGGGTCATTCAAATGTGCCTTGAGGAGAAGATGTTTCTCGGCCAGCAATTGGTTGATGTCTTCGGAATTTTCATCAAACCAGTCTTTATGCTTTCGGGGGGCTGGACCCAGGATTTCCACAGCAGTGTTGTAAATCGTGTTAGCAGGATTAGAAACCAGATTGACTACATTCTCATTAGCAGAAGATTTAGAAACGCGCTAACAGTAGCAAAAACAGTTCCCAGTGCTGATTGTTATAGTGACCACAGACTACTCACAGGAACATTGAGGATAAAGTTGAAGAAAGTCAAGTATACAACAGGGAACACTAAATATGATTTGTGTACATTGAGTAATGACAATGAAATATAAAACAAATTCAACATAGAAGTACAGAACAGATTTGAAATATTGTCTGATCTAGAGATCCTATTCCAGGATGTGGATGATCAATGGGAAATGTTAAAGAATTCAATCAATGTGGCTGCAGAAAAAACTATTCCAAAATTAAAGAAGGTGGGTCGTAAGAAATGGATGACAGAGGAAATTTTACACTTAATGGAAACAAGAAGACTCAACAAAAATAATCCTGCCAAGTATGAAGAAATTCACAGACAAGTCAGAATATTATGTAGGAAGGCAAAAGAATCATGGCTTGAGGAAAAGTGCTTAGAAATTGAAAAACAACACAACAGTCAAAATACCAAATTAGTGCACAAAAGAGTTCAGGAACTTACTAATAAAAGAACAAGTACATCAACAGGCTGTCTAAAAACTAAAGATGGCAAAGTCATAATAGAAAAAGATCAGATTCTACATGTATGGACAGATTATGTGAAAGACCTGTATAATGATAACAGAGAGGAACAGTATGCTATTAGATTTAATAATGAAGGACCAGCAATATTAAAGATGGAGGTTCAAAATGTTCTTAAGCATATGAAAGCTGGCAAGGCCCCCGGTGCAGATAACATCACAACAGAAATGATTAGAGCTCTAGAAGAATTTGGACTAGAGCAAGTCACTAGACTGCTGAACACATTATATGATACTGGAGATATACCTTCTGAATTATGTAATTCTGTATTTATTGCAATCCCAAAGAAATCAGGAGCCTTAGAATGTGATCAACATAGAACAATTAGTATAATGAGTCACATCACAAAGATTTTGTTACGAATTATCATGCAAAGAGTGAGGAAGAAAATACAACCTGAAATAGGGGAAGAACAATGTGGTTTTGTAGAAGGAAAGGGTACAGTAAATGCTGTGTATATGCTGCGAACAGTTATTGAACGTGCTTTAGAAGTAAACAAGGATATACATCTTTGCTTTATTGACTACACAAAGGCTTTTGATAGAGTTAGACATGTCAACATTGTGGATATGCTTGCAGATCTACAAATTGATGGGAAAGACATTAGACTTATAAAAAACATATATTGGAAACAACAAGCTGCCATAAGGATTGATAATGAAGTAGGACAATACCAACCTATTAAGAGAGGTGTTAGGCAGGGATGTGTAATGTCTCCAGATCTTTTTTCCCTATACAGTGAAAATATTTTCAGAAATGTAGAAGACCTAAATGGAATCAGCATTGGAGGACGAAACATAAATAACATTAGATATGCAGATGATACAGTATTGATTGCAGACAATGCACAGGATCTGCAACAATTAGTAGACGCTGTGGTTGTACACAGTGAGCAGCTGGGGTTGGAATTAAATTGTAGGAAGACACAGGTTATGGTCGTCACTAGGAAGAACGAAGTACCACAATGTAATATACAAGTAAATGGGAATATTCTTCAACAAGTGAATCGGTTCAATTATCTCGGAACAGTCATAACATCTGATGGCAGATGCCTTGAAGAGATTAGAACAAGAATCGCCATTGCGAAAGTAGCCTTTAGCAAGATGAAAAACATTCTGACCAATAAAATGATGTCAATTGAAACGAGAAAAAGAGTGTTGAGGGGATACATAGAGCCTGTTCTTTTGTATGGATGTGAAACTTGGACAATGTGCAGTCAAGCAGAAAAACATCTGATGGCTGCAGAAATGTGGTTTCTGAGGAAAATGCAAAGAATACCATGGAGAGACAGAAAAACCAATGAACAAGTACTACAAGAGACAAATGAAAATCGTAGATTGATTAGAGAAATTAGACGTAGACAGTCAAAATTTTTTGGACATGTTATGAGAAGAAATGGACTGGAGAACTTACTGACAGCTGGCAAGATCGAAGGGAACAGACCAAGAGGAAGACCGAGAGGAAAATACCTGGATGGCTTGGCCACATGGCATGGACGAGACAGGAACACTGAGCTGATCCACGACTCTGGTGATCGAGTGAAATGGCGAATCATGACCGCCCACGCTTTCCGGCATGGCACATGATTGATTGATTTGCAATAAATGAGGCATGCTAAATCAAAATATCACTTTTATTTGTCTGTAGCAGCTCGTTTTTTTTTTTTTTTTTAGACACAGGCATTTGCGTATTTAATTAAAATTATTACAGTATTTTCTGTATTTAAAAAAAAATGTTGCGTATCCCTTACGGGACGTTGCAGTCAACGCCAGCATTTTTCAGCTGCTGTTGATGTACTAGACAAGTGTTACGTTGTGTAGTTTGCCATTGCTTTCTGAACGACCGGCTCCCATACCAGCACGTTATAACACAACGCGACACGGTCTGCTCCACAAATCTATCGCAGCTGAGCTTCGAACGCCTGGTACCCGGCTCACGAGCCTTTAGCCACGGAGCCGGTATAAGTCTTTCTGTATAAGGCTCTGAAAAAAAAAAAACAACGATTACTTTCTAGTCCCTTATAAAGTGAAACTATCCAAGAACTATTATGGTGACTGGTATTTCTGTGTTAAATATTAAGAGAATTAATGAAGAAAAAAAAAATCACAAAAAATTGAAATATCCGGACTTGGATTCTGCTAGACGACCTGTTCCACGCGGATATGACATACCAATTTCAACTTTCAGTCAGATTTCGGATTCCCTGCTAAAAGATGAAACATCAGTGGCACGTGGAACGACAAGTGACAGTGATAGTGATTTCGAAAATGATTTTCCAGCTGCTCAAGGCTTTGACCAGCGTGAAATGAATGATCTAATCCGAGATCTATATCTCTCCAAGGAATATTCAGAACTTTTGGCTTCAACATCGAATGAAAAAAAAATACTGACTGCTGAAACAAAGGTTACATTTTATCTTCCATTTTCCTCCGAAGTCGGAGAGTGTCTGCCTGTACGGCGAGGAACCACAAGTCTGCACACCAATAAGCCAGACATGGGACAACGGATACTCACGCAAACCTCAGGTCCTGTATGACATCACACTGATGTTGGACAACAGGATGCCTTCATCCGACATACAGGACTTCGCGTTGGAGCTCAAGCCAACGAACACAAGCAAGCAAGCAAGCATTTTCCATTCTTTTGTAAGGAAAACAACCTTGAGTTTTGTGCTAATGTAGGTGGTCTTGTAAACAAAATGGGTATAAGTTATACACCAGATGAGTGGCAACTTTTCATTGACACCTCTAAAAGAAGTTTGAAAGGTGTTCTCTTACACAATGATAACAAATGTGGCTTAATTCTAATGGCTCATTCTACTGCAGTGAAGAAGGAGTATGCTACAATAAGCAGTTCTGGAAACGCTGAAGTAGGTAGAGCATAACAGGATAGTTTTAATAGATCTTAAAATGATCAACTTCTTGCTTGGCCAGCAAAACGGATTCACCAAATATCAATGCTTTAGATGTTTGTTAGAAAGCGGGGCGAAAGATACGCACTGAGGAAATAAAAACTGGCTGTAGAGGGGTGATTTAAAAGTTGGAGAAAAAGAAACAACATATTGTCAACAAGTCTACCATTGATCGAAAAAGAGGTCTGCTGCCACCATTTCATGTAAAGCTTGTCTTGATAAAGCAATTTGTTAAGGCACTGAACAAAGCTGGTACCTGTTTTAAAGAAAGTTTCCGGAATTGAACATAGACACTGCTTAAAACTGGAATATTTTGATGGACCTCAAATTAGAAAGTTAGTAAATGATCCAACATTTATTGATTCGATGAACAAAACAGAGTCCACAGCCTGGTCATCATTTGTTTTAGTTGTGCAAAACTTTCAGGGTAGCTTTAAAGCAGACAGTTATTCTGAATTAGTTGAAGACATGCTGTCAAGTTTCTGTAAGCCTGGATGCAACATGAGCGTAAAATTGCACTACCTCCACAACCAATTACATTTATTTTCCGAGAATCTTGACGACTTTAGTGAGGAGCAAGATGAAAGATTTCACCAAGATATAGGAACAATTGAAGAGAGATACTTTGGGATGCCCACTTGATGGCAGATTACTGTTGGACCCCTAAGCATGACTGTCTGGGCATATCTCATACAAGGAAGTTCTCTAGAAGAAACTTTTTGGTTGTTACTTGATACAAAAATTCTAGTGATAAAGTTTTAATCATTTCTGGTTTTTTATATGAAGGCAATAAATTCACAGTAATTACACATACTATAAATGCAGATTACAGTCAAAGTGCCACTGATAGCACCTAGCTCTAAGCTTGTACATAACAATTGCCATACTAAGAAGGTCATTCTTTGTTAGCCAAAAAATTTGGTAGAAAAAATTCTGTTACATTTTTAGAATCAGCAACACAATATTACACAAGAACGGCTATAAAATTTAAGGCACCAAAATGTGTGTAAACCAGTGTTATTTACCTAACGTGGTTCGTGGTGTGAAAAGCGGTACTTTGCTTTTATTTGCTTACAGTAAACCCAAAACATCTCATGGCACGAAGATGGGGTCCTTTACTTTTACTTACTATATAAACCATGTACATCTCATGACATAAAAAAGGGGACCCACACTTTTACTTATAGTAAACCCAATACATCTCATGACATAAAAAGGGGGTGGTGGATGTTTACTTATCACATAAACTCTGTACATCTCGTGGCTTGAAAAGGGGTTGTGTACTTTTACTTACTATATAATCCCAGTACATCTCATGACTTGAAAAAAAGTCCTGTACTTTTACTTACCACATAATCGCAGTACATCTCACGGCTTGAAAAAAAAAAAGTCCTGTACTTTTACTTACCACATAATCCCAGTACATCTCATGGCTTAAAAAAAATGAATCCTGTACTTTTACTATAGTCTGTCCAGAAATAAATGCCGTCATTCACGATTAATTATTTTGAAAACTGTCTGTTGCATCATTATGAAATTTCTCCTGCCGTCTTATATTTACCCTCACCCAAGGAATATGTCTTTGATAGGTCCAAAAGCAACTTAAATCATCGAAAGCGGCGACATTTCTTTGATGTTTTGGCGAAACTGTAGTGAATTCACGCTAACAAACTAGTCTTCTTCTTCTTCTTCTTCTTCTTCTTCTTCTTCTTCTTCTTCTTCTTCTTCTTCTTCTTCTTCTTCTTCTTCTTCTTCTTCTTCTTCTTCTTCTTCTTCTCCTTCTCCTTCTCCTTCTCCTTTTCTTCTTCTTCTTCTCCTTTTCTTCTCCTTCTCCTTCTCCTTCTCCTTCTCCTTCTCCTTCTCCTTCTCCTTCTTCTTCTTCTTCTTCTTCTTCTCCTTCTTCTTCTTCTTCTTCTTCTTCTTCTTCTTCTTCTTCTTCTTCTTCTTCTTCTTCTTCTTCTTCTTCTTTCCTTCTTCTTCTTCTTCTTCTTCTTCTTCTTTTCCTTCTTCCTTCTCCCTCTTCTTCTTCTTCTTCTTCTTCCTTCTCCCTCTTCTTCTTCTTCTTCTTCTTCTTCTTCTTCTTCTTCTTCTTCTTCTTCTTCTTCTTCTTCTTCTTCTTCTTCTTCTTCTTCTTCTTCTTCTTCTTCCTTCTCCCTCTTCTTCTTCTTCTTCTTCCTTCTCCCTCTTCTTCTTCTTCTTCTTCTTCTTCTTCTTCTTCTTCTTCTTCTTCTTCTTCTTCTTCTTCTTCTTCTTCTTCTTCTTCTTCTTCTTCTTCTTCTTCTTCTTCTTCTTCTTCTTCTTCTTCTTCTTCTTCTTCTTCTTCTTCTTCTTCTTCTTCGTTCATCAGGAGTTTTTTTTTCCGGACGTGATTGCGTTGTGCCTGTTTACAGCAGAGCTGCGTTCTTGCGCCGTTAGGCCGACACATCCGACTTCTGCGGGCATTTGTTGACCGGGTTAACCTTCCCGGACAAACTAGTCTTACAGGAAAGCACGTCATTTCGGATAAGGACACAAGTACAAGGCGTAGCCAGATTCGCAAGGGAGTGTGTGCAATAAAAGAAGTAGATTAAAAGTCGAGAGGGTCGACAGCATTGCACCGGGTTTTTATCCCATATGGCTAAGTCTTTTTCCGCAGCTCAGAAAGCGTCGCACAAAGCACGAACTCTGTAGCTCCAGCGACGACCCTCAGGAGTCTCCGAAAAAAATGCACTCGTGAAATGAAGGACGCGGCCCGGAATCGAACATACAACTTTCGGAGCCCGAGTCAGACGGCTTGACCACTTCACCACGGAGACTCCCGAGAGGAGTGCAATGTGTAATATTAGTAAAGACAGAGAATTTACAGAGGCATGGTATAAATTATGTGTCAATTGACAGGAAAGTAGAAGGAATATATTTCTTACCTAATTTTTCATTTCCTTCTTGTTTCTTCAGCTGCTGGTTAATAATGTGAACACACGTATTCATGTTACTTGGATGCGTTTAGCTTTTTATATTGAGTTCGTGAAAGCTTCCAAATAGCTGTGCGTTAATGTGCGTATAGAGTGACCAGAAATGATACCGCAATTTAGTCATCATGTGTCTATTTTTAAGGATCTGTTCAGCTGTCTGTGTAGTTTGGTCACACGTACACATGGGTGACAGACCCGCCTTAAGTCTTCGTGAAAGATTGTCTACTCTGTTGTTTACCGTTCAGAGACGGTACATGATTACCTGTATTGCACTATGAAAATAGTTGTCAGTGTCTCTGTAGTGGGCTTTCTTCTTAACGACAAAGATGTTGGTTCTCTTTTCATTGTAGTTTATAGATTGATTCGTATGCACGTGTGTTGTCCCCTAATTTGACAACGTGTTTGCTCTCGCGTTTCTTGTTACGCCACAATATGTAAGTTTCCACTGCAATATTACTCTTCTGTTGGTATTCAATGCGTTTAGTGTTTTTTTTTCCAATACCAGTTGTTTGTCACCGCTGAGAGCTTGCGGAATTGAAAATTCGTCACTGTGGAATACAAACTGTTGCCATTGACATTGTGCTGATGCTGTAATGTTTAGGGCTTGCAATTCGTATGAATAATTAGAGCAAAATATCCCATTAAGTGTGCACGTGGATTAAGGTCTGCGATCTGCTCAGACCTTAATCTGTGTCGGACGATTCCAGCAGGTTGATGACTGCTCTCGGTTGCATAAAATTCAATCCATCCTTTCTCCAATAATCCTTTTCCTCTTTCAACACACGGTCCTCACATTTTTTCCAGTAACTTTTATCAATATTTAATAGCGCGGACTGTGTTAGTATCTTCACGTCAGACAATTTGAATGTAGTATTGTCAGCTGCCAGCTGCCCTTTAATTTTAGCCCACACAAGTTCTATAGGGTGTAAATGAGAATGATACGGCGGAAGTCTCAAGCACCTATGGCCATGCTCTTCTATAAATTTGTTGATTTGATATTTCTTGCTTTTTTGCGTCTGTTTTACAAGGGACAACAACTATAGCTTGAAATATGTTTCTGGAAATGGTATATTTTCCCTTCGGAGCCATATCTTTATTGCTTCCTTTGTGCTCGATACCGTAGGTATTTTGTCTTCTTGGACAACAACATTGTGATATGATGCATTGTCCATGATTAGACAAGACGGTCTATCAAGGGATGGAAGTACTGTATTCACTAGCCAATCTCTAAATACATTACCATTCATCTCATTATGATAATCCCTATTGCCTGTATGCTTTGATACGAACACGAGACCAGCATTCTGTAGTAAGCTATTATGAGTACTACCAGCATAGGCTATGATCAAACGCTGTCCTTTACTACTGGGCACATAACGCTTTATCTTTCCATCCACTGATTGCCATTTCTTTTCACTTGTGTGGTGCGCATTGATCCACGTCTCATCCAAATACACCATGTCGTAATTTTCTTTGTGCATTTCCCTTGTTTCACTTAGGTATCTGCTTCTCATGGCTCCTAAATGCGGTTGCTCGCAAAGGATATTTCTACCTCCCTTGTACTTTCTAAAAGTGAAGCCTAATGTCCTTATAATTTTCCACAAAGTTGTTTTGGATAGCTCTATGTTATTGTTCTTTCTCAACCAAACCCTAAGTTTTCTTACAGTCACTGTTTCTTTGGCATCCATAATTTTTATAATAACTCGCCTTATGACATCCTTGTCAAAGCTGTCTCCAATTACCTTTCTACCTACCGTTTGCTTATCGCGTGTTGACTGTATTCCAGATTCTTGCACCCATCGACGAAATGACCGTTTACTCAAACCCAATGCATGCACTGTTCTTTTTTCGGGATTTGTAGCAGTTTGAAACAGTTTCCTGTGATCAGCTTCTCTCCCCCGATGTGTCTCCACCTTGCCGTCGTGGGGGAGCTTGAGTGTCCCACTGACCCCATGAGCTATGCCAATGGATAATAACTACATATTGGACAGCTCTTGGGATATGGACCAGACTAAGAGAGACACAACCTGCTGCTCTGCAGGTAGACTGAGGATAGCAGTCTAAACCAGGCAAACGATGTCAATATCACAGTCCGGACATAACCTCTAAGGCTACCTGCCGAGGTGTATGGCGGACACAAACCTACATCAAAATTGAGGTGAGGTGCTGAGCACGCTACATGCTTGGTGCAGATACTCATTCGATGGCTCTTAGCTGGGGGATATGAGGGATCCCCGGATGAGAGAGCCTGGCCGTCACTCGTCAACAGACGCACGGAGGTAAGGTGCTGAGCCGGCAGCACATGTAGCCTACCTCGTGAGCGAGTACTAAAGGTGGAAAAACACTTCGGACGCAAGTTCCGAAGATAGTAACCGTACTCATGGAGTGAGTGTAGTCAAAGGTGGAAAATTGTCTCGTTAACACGAAATGGAACGCCTGGCTTGCGAATCCATTACGTGGCAGCCCGAAGCAAAAGCTCGCTGTGTGGAAGTCGAAATAAGAGTCTAACTTGTCTAACCTCATTAAAAAGCTTCACCCGGAAGTCCCAGCCTACGGGCGGCAAAATAAAAATTGGCACTACGCAATTACGTCCGAGTAAAATGTCTTTCGTGACCGGAAAATCTCTAACTAGTCTTCCCTCGTGCTAGGAACAGCTACCTAGTTTCCGAATGCCACTCTTGTTCGGAACAGCTCTGACTAGGTAGTTTTCCGAATGACCGACGTGTCTGGAAAAGTTCTGACGGACACAACGACAAGCACATGTCCGACAAACTCGCTGAGTGAATACTGACTGCAGAACAGCCTGGTTTGTGTGGGAACGGCGCGGGGCGAACGAAATGCCCAACATATTGAAGTGAGGAATTAAAGCAGCCATAAGCAGGACGTGACGATTCCCTCGGTGAGCCCTGCACCAGTGCGCTATGTGCCGGCCCTCCAATTATGGAAGCCACCCTGGATGGCGGAAAATGCCATGGACTGTCCCTGCCTTCCTTTGAGGGACGACCGTTGTCTTCGACCGTTCCAACTTGGCCAGCTGGGTTGTGGACGGTACCACAAACAGTAAGAGTCTCCCAGGAATGCTACCTGGTCAAAAAAAGCACGCTAAAGTCGGTTGTGTTGGCCTACGGGTTTCGGCCCAAGGGCGCATAACAGACACACCGCAATCACATCTGAAAAAACACTCCGGATGATCGCAAAGAAGAAGAAGAAGATCAGCTTCTTGTCAAAAAATTTGTGTACAACTTAATAGCGATGCTTTGAAGTGTAAAAAAATGTTACATTCAATCCCATTGAGCAATATTCATACATTCAGATGTTAGCGATAAGTGGTAAGATTTAAAAAAAAAATAATAATCAGGATTCCTGAAAGTATCCAGATATTGACGACACCTCTGAACACTCCCATTTTAAACTGCGCGTGGTTCTTGTCATAAAGCCAACCCCGTTAACCACAAGGAAATTAACCATTCAACGCTAATGTTTCCTTGTGAAGACGTAATACTTCTAATAATGTGCCCTTCATCTCTGACCGTAAATTATATACCGCATATAAACAAACTTTGAAATCTGCTGTACAATCTTCAGAACAAAAATCTTTTTGTTGGGTGAGCATAATGATAAGGTTATATGCTAAATCTCATAATTTTACCTCAGTTGGTTACTGAGATATGGATTTTTATATTGAGGTAAACTAATGTGAATGCACTATAACACATCACACCCACATGGCAGTAGACGTCATGGAACTCGTCATGAAACAGTTTACCTTTGAGAGTATTTGGATAAATTAATGACTTATTTGATTGTAGTTGTAGTTATCTGTTTCTTCTTTCTTCCGCGACCTATGTTTGCTATGCGTGTGCATATCATCCACTGTAGTGCGTAGATGTCCACCTGTTAGCCCCGCGCCTCTTAGACCAACATCTTCCGACTTCGACGGTTGCGGTTTATTTTTTGGATTCCCCCTTCCATGGAAAGATTGCCTTCACCAGGCATGTGAGCTCTGCCTGTCCGCATTTTCTGTCCGACTTTATTATTCTAGCCGTGCTCTTTTATTACAAGAACTTCCACACAAGGCACTGACAGTGTGTCCTTCGCGTACATGGATCTCCATCCAGGAATTTTTAGCTCCATCAGCCTATTTTGTTTGCTCCCTTATTCTATCCTATCAACTGTCGACTTGTGCCAGGGAGGACAACTGTAAATTCCAATAGTCAGAGCTTGATTAATATCATGGTAGCAATTACTTGTTTAACTGTGTTGCAGTGATGCTCAAGGGGCGGTTCTGGCCTCTGGGGGAACCGCCAGCCCGTAAATAAAAAGATTGCATGTTTAATAGCCAGGTAGTTATTAATTGCTTAACAATGTTGTTGTCAACAACTCAACTGACAGGCATCATCGGGTACTTCTCACACACCCATACAAGACAACTTGCAAGTCGTGTGGGAGGCAAAATGCATGGTCCATTTTATTGCCGTTGGCTCGCTTACAAGCGGTAAACAGTCGCTAATGCAATACACAATATACAGCCACAGAATTATCTAACACAAACTGCTAACCCTATGCTAGTTCTATCTATTAGTGAACACAAAACTCCTAACGCTATTCTAAACGATGTGAACGCCTCAAGTCCAGTCTCCCGTCTGCCTAACATCTCTCCCGTGGTTACACACCACGCGGGGTGACCTTCACCTTCGTGCGTGTTACCTCACATAGCACGCTGCTGGCAAACGTGGCCTGTTGAGTGTCTACTCAACTGTGCTATGGCTTCACGAGGTGTGGTACTATCGTGATTAGAGTGCTAACTCTCTGAACACCGCCTGCGTGCCTCATGAGGGAGTGGCTAACCTTCTCTGATTCCCTCATCTCCCCTGCCCTTGCCTCGGGCACCGTATCTCCTCCTGGTTTCTTCAGGATTGACCGCTCTCCCTGGCGGAGGGGATGCGGTCGAGTCTTTGACACACACCCACCCCTCTTGTGTTGCGTCATCAACTTTCACTCATTGGTTGTGACGCAAGAGGTTCCTAATCAAAAAATTAGTGTCTCTAATTTTTGTCAAAGACTCTAGATAACCTGGCTTTGGGCATTACAATAGACTATTAATAACTATTGTCACAATGTAGCAAAGCCTTACTTGGCTACTGGCAATCGCCACAAACTTGACTGGTTGGCGTGAGCCCTCTTCTCACATGCTATATTATATTTATTAGAGGTATGTCTGAACCGGACCGTTGTCATATAAGACCTGCCCTCAAATAGTAAATTAACTTACTACCCATACAAAGTTGACTTTCTTAGGGTCAACACATGAATTGCTTCATGTCCCCCCATATAATATTTAACAACCATTCTACAAGAGTGTGTGCGACAGGCTTTACCTCCTTCGCTTCCGCGCGTAAGACTTTATTTCACTGTTAATTTAGTTCTTCGTTGTCTATTATGTCCCCTGGCCCCAAAGTTATCTGCCTTTGATTTACAAATAGTGTATGCAATTTATATGTTTGTTTTTCTGGTTGTATGCGTGTTTGGATGTAATAAATCTACTAATCTAAGTTCTACTCTATATTTCTAACTTATCGGTGTGTGTATGTTAGTTTTTTGAGTGTCATAATTTTGTTCAATGTGGCCACAAGCAGGTATATAACACTGATTCGTGACTACATTCCATTGTTATGAAACCCAAAATACTGTAATCTAAGTTCTAAACTATATCACAGACAACACATTCATACCAACACATTTTCACTAACGAAAACCAACATTAACACAGACAAATATTAAAAGTCGTGGCAGGCAGCAGAAGAATTTGCTGACTGCTTGCAATCTCTCCCGTCTATCTTTCATTCATTCTCACTTTCACACTTCTGTCATACTCCTTTCACCCTTACTTCTATCACCCATCACTCATCCCTCCATACTTATTCTTTTACTTATTTAAAAACCTTGGAGTGAGACTGTACAGATTTGGCTCAGTTTGAGATAAGTGAGCCCAATGACTGTGCGAAAGTCGTTGCACGAGTCATGTATATACAATATATTTACATGGATGAGCAAGGGTTGATGGTTTGTTCCCTTGATCTTATCATCGTATATTACACTAAAATAAAAATTCTATATTCTACCCTACTAATACTAATTCTATAACTATGTGTTAACTACTTTATTAACTTTGTTATGTTAATTATATGATATGGTTATATTAATTCTTATCTTTATCTAATCTAAGGGATGTAATATAACTAACTAAATGTCATAGATGTGATGTGAGTTATGTACCTTAATTAAATGGATGATATGAATAGCAATTATCTATTTTTCTCAATACTAAGCTAAATAATGTTTTTAATAGCTGAAAGAAATTACATGAGTGATGTTGTTAATCTAAATGTTGTAAAAGATGTATGTTCACTTATATAATGTTTTTATTCTATTATGGTGTGACTGGATGATACTAATACATGGTAATGTTAGTTGGATGGTATGGTTTTATTAAGATGGGGTAAGCTAAACTAAGCTATAGCTAAATGAAGTGTAACCCTCTAATTGGTACTATTCCTAACATAAATTTAATTTTAAGTATTTCTATGTCTAAACTAATATTTTAATATTTAAGCTAAGTAAATTTTAAATACTGTATTAACTATTCTATTAAACTAAATGAGAACTATTATCTTTCCCTAACCTACATCTACCTGATCGTTATCTTAAAATAATTTTTACATATCACAATAAGTTTATATACATGGTCTTCAGTTTCCACAGGTTAGTAGTTGCCTTAACGTTTGTACATTTGTTGTATAGGCATAATATATCTACACACTTTGCCTGGGTATCTGAAATACATCACATAGTCATCTTAATGTTCTCTCGGTAGTGCACGTGTAGAGTTAACTGGTGTCGTAGTTCAGCCTTTTTGTGTCTGAAATTAAGCACTGTTCTGACACTGTTTTCTGCGTTTAACACACATGATACACCGGAATGGAGCTTAGTTGGAAATGAGCTGTCCTCGTTCACACGGTGGTATCTAAGTATAGCAGCACAGTTCTTAATCTGATGTCTACGGACATATGATAGTTCAGTGTTTTGGTACATGATTACGCCAATAATGTGGATATGTATGTAAGCTATTTTACATCTTATATTATCACATATTCATGTACTAACTATCACTCTACATTTAACTGTTGGATTTCAGGTATTTCTACCCCAGATGGTAAAATTAGTGACCACCTGTATATCCGGTCATTTTGATGCACACCACTCTGTATGACCGTGAATGGGGAGTTGTCGGTCTGGACAATGCAGTGAACATCCGTCAGAATTAGATGGAGCTTTCTCACCGTATAGATGACGCCTAGGGTTGCCACTGTGATATGGAATCTCTGGACTCAACAGGTGTGATCTTACGGCTCATGTAGCAAAGCGGATGGAAGATGCCCTCAAAAAATTGGCCTAGTACTGCAGTGATGGAGATTCTGCTGGCATATGACCTAAGATAATAAATGAGCCTAGGATTAGGCAAGCGGAGGGATTGGAATATTTACAAAAAAGGATCTTCAATTTTTGACAATGCAGGAATTAATAATGCATCTTTCACATTTCATTTCCAGAAGATTTTAAGACATTGGAAAATATATTTGTAATTTCTGAGTAATTTACTAATCCCAAAAGGTTTCTGACCTGTTTCTTTCTGTTAGACATGGTCAGATTCATAATTTTGGTACTACTTTTCAGGTCAGTCTACAGTTGGACTTGAGAAATGACATGACCCAAAAATGAATTTATTTTAGGCATAATTTGACTTTGCTTGGTTTGACAGTGAGACCGAAAAGTCGCACTCTGTCAAAGGCATGTCTCAGTTTCAGTAGGTGTATTGTCCAGTCATCAGTATTCTGATTTATTCATGTGTATTCTATAAGTTCACTACATGTATGCCCCTCGTCGGATTTGCCAGTCTCACTAACTAGTGTAGTTGCGCTATGTATGTCTGTCGTCTGATCACTAAATGTTGGTGCACTCTGTTCGTCTGTCACTACTTCTGTCTCTTGTCTTGAAAAGTGAGGTTTCCGCATGTTGACATGGAATATCTCTAAGTGTCTGTTTATCGATATTTCATAGTCAACATGTACCATGGTTATGTGCCACTTTGAATGGTCATTGCCATTTCGTTGGTATGGAAGTAGCCTAAATCTGTCTTGATCAAATTCCAGATTACTTGTTTTCGCACCTTTGTTTGTGTGCTTGTGGGAGAACTGACCCTTCCTCTATCAAATGGCTTGGGTGCCAGTGTAGAGGGTTGTACTTCAGCTGTAGGATGTCTACCCTTAAACTTGTGTACTAATTGTTGACAGACATTACAAGAAAATACATTATGAAAAAATAATCTTATATTATTGAAAACACGTGGGCTGGCATTGTTGTATGGAAGATGACCAGCAACCGGTGTTTTATGTGCATTCTTTAGTACAGTTAACCGGTGTTGTTCAGGTAACACCTGTTCCTGGTTACCGTTAGTATAACATCTAGTTGAAATGCCCTTACTACGTTTAAAAAACAATGATGCATTCTTGGTCACTTTGGCTTTGCCTTTTGACAATTTTAAGTATGGAGACACATTAAAATCAGATTTCTGCTGGTGTATAAGTTTTTGTGTGTTTTTGTCATCTGTGCTGGTTGGAAAAAGCATCAGTAGTGTCTCATCTTGTAATGTGTCATGATGTTTTGAAGTGTCTGCTTTGGTTGTTGCAATAGCTGCATTTAATTTCTCCCATGCAACTATTTCTTCACTAGTACATTGTTTCAGTTGAGGTAAGCACCCCAAAATTAAATCTGTACACGGGTTGTTCAGTATTGCACAAGTAAAGGTACCGGAAAGAAAAGGAGAATCAATACGGGCTTTTGCCAAAGGGTAAATTTCAACGTTACCCGAAAAGGTTCGGCATTTCACAGTGTCACCTGTGTAATCACCCGGACTCACTAGTTCTTTTCGAAGACCAATAAGGGTGCTGCCGCTATCCAGCAAACATTGGCATGGTACATCATTGACCATTGCATTGTGGAACACCAAACTGCCTCTGGAGGCTAATGCTGCATTCACACTCTCAGATGAGCATGGTACTGTATGTCCACATTCTAGTCTTCCGTCTGCATGGAATTGGTGACATCGTTCACAGCTGTCAAAGCTTAATATATCGTTAGCAGCACACACATCCTCTGCTTGGTTAGTTGGTAAATCACTTTCAACCTCACACTCATTCTCACTACCACTATCTGAAGAGGTGTCAATCAACATAGCGTTGTTAGCTTTCAAACGTTGGCGGCCAAGGCACTTATTAGAATAATGGCCATAAGAGGAACAAAAAAAAACATTTGATTGCACGCCTGTATGCAGACCGTTTGCTTTGCTGCTTCTTGATCACATTTTCAAGATGCGCCGGATAATTCGGCGATTTGTCGCACATAGCATAAGTGTCGTGCATTAGTTGACAGTACATGCATTTGGAAACTTTTCTGTCTTTCTTATCATACTTCTGAAAAGGTTTTCTGTTACCCTGATAGTTTTTTGATTGGTCTTTGACAAAGGAAACTATCTCAGAGTCAATTGAGGTCTTAAAAATTTCTCTGTTAGAAGAAAAATATGCTGAGCCTTTTTTTTCGAACTGCTCGATGTTCTCAATGTCCGACTGCTGCAAAAACTTAGCAAAAGGAGAAGGTATAGTAGATATACACTTGTCCATAGCTATTAGGTTTTTTAATCTATCAAAGTCTTTTCCTATGTTAGCCGCTTTAAGCCACCTGTTTAGTACACTCTGCACATTTGAAAAATAATCTATAAAAGTTTCACTAGGTTTAGGTTTTAAATTTGAGAACTGAACCTGATACCCAGGGGCATCAAGTAAAAAGTGTTGCATAATCCTATCATGGATGTATTGATAGCTAGATCTAAGTTCAATAGGAATAGACTCTATTACTTTAAGGGGCTCACCACTCAGATTCTTCATATAAATAGGAGCCCACATCTCTAAAGGAACTTGGTGATATTTAAATTGATACTCTACATTCTCTGTCCAGGCAGATATGGAGTCCTCTTTACAATATGGTTTGATAATATTTTTGTATTTGTTGAACTTATTTTCCTCTTGTTGACTTCTCAGTTTAGTGGCAGAGATTTCTGCGTGTGAGTCTACATCCATCTCTTTCATCTTCAACTGTGTCTCTGATTCTAATTGAATTTGTTTTTCTTTGACTCTTGCCATTTCATCTATCTCTTTTTGCTTTAGATCTAATTCCTTTTGTTTTAATTCTAGTTCTTTCTGTTTAATTTCCTTATCTTGTTGTAACTGTTGTTGCTTAATTTCCTTATCATGTTGTAATTGTTGTAGTTTATTTATCTCAGCTAGTTGAGCAATCTCTTTATCATGTTCCAACTGCTTTTGTTTTGTTTCTATTTCTTTTTGTTTATTTATCTCAGCTAGTTGTATTTGGTGTTGTCTATCCTGTTCTCTTTCTCGTGCGCGTTCGTCTCTCTCCGCATCTTTTGCTTCTTTAAATTTTTTTTCAGCATATTCTTCTAAGTCTTTTCCTGTATATTGTAACTCTTTACCTGCTTTTATAAAATCAGCTAAAGTAGCCATGCTGTTTAGTAATTTAGCTCGCGTTGACCTACACTGATTTGTTTAATTACTTATTTATCTATGATGTTATCTATTTGTTCCTCGTTAAGGAATATTAATTTTATTTCCAGTTTATATGTTGAACAAACTTCTATGTTGGAAAATCAGAGCACAAAAAATATTATAGTGTATCACAAGCTGAAAAAGAGATGCACTATTAATCACAATGCATGCCAAAAATATAGTTGTACTCAGCTTAATGTGGGAACGAAGCTCCTTTGATACAGGTCACCTTGTTTGGTACACTGGGGTGGAGACACGTTTCGTAAGTAACACACTGTATTTGGCCCACAGGTGTATGTGCACAGCTGTTGTTTGCCCTCTGATATGTAGGGCAGCAGTAAACACGCCTACTAAACGATATGATTTACTCGACCACTAAGGACAATGACTTAGACAATGACAGACTTACGAACAACTAGAACATGTATCAATTAATTTTAATGTCAATGTCCTGTCTTTGTTTTAAACAATAATTGCCTTTCGTTACTAACCTAGTTAATTTCTGTAGACGTTGTGCAGCTAAGTATCAGATGCTTAGCCCGAAAATAGTTCCATCGTGACGATAAGCAAAGAGAAAATAGACCCAAAAATGAATAAATGCTTGTAAAGAAATCAAAATAACATAATAATGTGTAAATAAATAATTATATTCCTTTAGTAGTTGAAATAAATAACTAATAAATGATATAACGTACCGATTCAGGCGGGCAGCCGTTTAGCAATTCTCTACACACTCGATTGCTGTATGCTAATGAGCCCAGACGACTGTTTGTCAATCATCCATCTGACGTCACAGCACAGCGCGATGAAAAATCGATATTGTCGGCTGGCTTTGTATCGCTCCGCCGTGAATCATTTTTGGTACTCATTTCTCAACAAAAAGGTAAATATATAAATAAATATGAGAAAACAAGAATATTAATACTTACAGCTTTGATGAATACATACTTTGACTAAATAAATATTTCATAAACACAATTAAACAGTTTAATACGTCACGATAGGCACATTTCTAGCTTGCAAAATTTCTCTCGTCTGCACAAATCAGCGTCACTACACAAATTAAACCCTAGTCTAGAGCCTCGTGGACGAGTGGAGTAGCTTGAATATTACATTCAAGCTTCACTTCTGACAACCACAATTACCTTTCTACTGTGGGTATTAGCTTGGCGCTTTCGTCCAAGCACCACTTTCTGACACCACAATTACCCTTTTACTGTGGGTATTAGCTTGGCGCTTTCGTCCAAGCACCACTTTCTGACACCACAATTACCCTTTTACTGTGGGTATTAGCTTGGCGCTTTCGTCCAAGCACCACTTTCTGACACCACAATTACCCTGGCCTGTCAACAACTCAACTGACAGGCATCATCGGGTACTTCTCACACACCCATACAAGACAACTTGCAAGTCGTGTGGGAGGCAAAATGCATGGTCCATTTTATTGCCGTTGGCTCGCTTACAAGCGGTAAACAGTCGCTAATGCAATACACAATATACAGCCACAGAATTATCTAACACAAACTGCTAACCCTATGCTAGTTCTATCTATTAGTGAACACAAAACTCCTAACGCTATTCTAAACGATGTGAACGCCTCAAGTCCAGTCTCCCGTCTGCCTAACATCTCTCCCGTGGTTACACACCACGCGGGGTGACCTTCACCTTCGTGCGTGTTACCTCACATAGCACGCTGCTGGCAAACGTGGCCTGTTGAGTGTCTACTCAACTGTGCTATGGCTTCACGAGGTGTGGTACTATCGTGATTAGAGTGCTAACTCTCTGAACACCGCCTGCGTGCCTCATGAGGGAGTGGCTAACCTTCTCTGATTCCCTCATCTCCCCTGCCCTTGCCTCGGGCACCGTATCTCCTCCTGGTTTCTTCAGGATTGACCGCTCTCCCTGGCGGAGGGGATGCGGTCGAGTCTTTGACAGTTGTATTAATGACTTGCTTAAGATTGTGGTATCAATTAATTGTTAAATAGTGTAATCGTAATTATTTATTTACAACAGTGCCATGACAAAACGACTTCTGTTGGGGTGTTCGCCTGCTTCAATTTCCATAAATCTTTCTCGTCTTCACATGTTTCAGTATTTCTCTTCCTACAACTTGTAGTATGAAAGATTCAGTTATGCCTTAAACTTGTTTTAAAAAATTAAATAAAACTAAGTGTGAATGAGATATCCTCATACTTGGAGTAGGAAAGAATTTCTATCGAAAGATATTAGTATACATGAGAGCAAATGGCACATCCTGTCTGTTCCACTTTTCAAATTTTGTGTGATATTCATTAGCACAGGAACGGAGCATAATGGGGACGACCCGTTGCCGTGAAGTTGGAACCGCGACTAACTAACTAAACGTTTATTTAAAAAAAACAAAAAAAAAACAAAAAAAAAAACACACCAGCACACTGGATTGTTTCACTGCATTTTGGCTAAGATCAAAGTGCAGTATATATTCTTGTATCCCGACAGTGATTACGGGTAGACTGACTTATCGGCACTTGATTTGGCTTTTGCCACCAGCAGAGGTGGTCAGTGACATACAGGGACTTGGAACCTCATGGGGCGGCTCCTGGTCCTGGGGAACCACGAGCCCTACAATTTAAGCATATTATTAATATTTAGGACACTCAAACACATATTTTCACAGCTATGTTTACCCCGCCTTACTTAACATATGATGCATGCGATTATCGATGTTTTCAAACATTATTATTATTATTTCATTTAGGAAAAAAAAATATGATGGAACTTTTATTTTTAGGGCATATACCTTTATAAAAGAATGGATCTCTCTTCTCGGCCTTTTGGCAAGATCAAAGTTTAGTATCTGCACTTGATCTGACCAGGGCCACGTGCAGAGGTGGTCGTTCGAATGACACACAGGGACGTGGGACCTGATGGGGCGGCTCTGACCCCCTGAGGAACCGCGAGCCCTTATTTACCTGGGGTCTTGTTGTATTTGCAAATGTAAAGGAAAACACAAAGCACCTTGTAAATACACACTGTTTTGTTCGAAATAAAACCACATTAAACGGAAGATATGTAAATAACTAAGTGGAAAGGGACATAACAACATAACTGTCATTTCAAGGAACATTACTAAAAGAAACATACATGTATTATTATTTTGAAATATTTGTAGTATTTATCTTAATTTCGTATACAACGTTTTAACAATAAATATTAGAGACAATTATATACAGCAAAAACAGTGATACAAATTTAAGTGAACTTTAGAGTTTGTGTAAAAGTAATGGATTTATTTTAGACATGTGAGAATTTTACAGATAATTTTTATTTGTCTCCTCGATATTACATTACATATTTTATCAATTTTAATAACCACTACACTTATCACTATCAAAACATTTTTGTCCGGTCTGAAAAGGCCCAATAAATATTGCGAAGCCACGTTGTAATGGAAGGATAATTTAAAGGTTATTGTCTGAGCTCACAGCACTCAATGTGCCGCTATCTCGGGAAAGCGCGAAATACATAAAGAGAGAGAGAAAGAGCGAGAGAGGAGAGAGAGAGAAAGAGCGAGAGAGGAGAGAGAGAGATAGAGAGAGAAAGAGCGAGAGAGGAGAGAGAGAGAGAAAGAGCGAGAGAGGAGAGAGAGAGAGAGAGAGAGAGAGAGAGAGAGAGAGAGAGAGAGAGAGAGAGAGAGGTGAAACATACATTCTGCGTAAAATTGTGGAGGTGGAAAGGAAGCATATACAAAGAATGCTTGTTTACATACACTATGCCATACATTCCATATCATCATCATCATCATCATCATCCTCATCATCATCATCATCATCATCATCATCATCATCATCATCACCCATCATCATCATCATCGAGTGCCTTGCCGGCTCGCGTTGGCGATCAAGCCTTTCCACAAATTACGATCTCGGTCATGCTTGCTTGTTTGCGTTCGCTGGCTGTGAACTCTAGCGCGAAGTCCTGTATGTCGGATGAAGACATCCTATCGTCCAACATCAGTGTGATGTCATACAGGATCTGAGGTTTGCGTGAGTATCCGTTGTCCCATACATGGTGGATCTGTAGTGTGAGTGTCTTGCCCACTCCTGATTACCCCTATTTGAATCCCATCATTACCTGGAGCCTTGCCAGATGCAAGTTCATTTATAGCACACTTAACTTCTGTTATGGTGAGAAGTGTGCCCAGCTGGTCAAGAGTTGGCAGGGCCTCTATGGCGTTGAGGGCTAGCTTGGTCTTACTTGAGTAAAGCTCTAAATAGTGCTCGACCCATCTATCCATCTGCTGTTTCTTATCAGTGATGATTTCTCCAGTCAAGGTTTTCAGTGGTGCACTTCTTTTGATCATTGGACCACAGGCTTTCTTTATCCCTTCATACATGCTTCTGATGTTTCCCTTATCACTTGCGATTTGAATGGACTCCCATAACTTGATCCAATAGTCATTCGCACACTGCCTGGCAGCCTTTTGCACATCCTTCCTAGCTTGCTTCAGAGTGTTACGCGTTGTTCTTTCCTTATTTCTTAAGAGAGCTATCTTCTTTTTATCAATCAAGGGCTGCAGTATCTGGCTGTTTGCCGCAAACCAGTCCTGTCTCTTATGATCCACAGTGCTGCATACTCCTACCGCTGTTTTATAAATAGTTTCCTTAAGTTTACCCCACTTTTCACCTCCTGTACAATTTTCTGATTTATCAGTGAAAACATCTTCAAGTTGCTGTTGAAATTCAAAGCAATTTCCAGGATCGTTAGTGTTAATAATATTAATCCTGGGGCTAGATTTGTGTTTAGCCGTGTTCTCTTTGGTCTCAGTCTAACCCTTGCAACAACCAAAGAATGATCCGTATCACAGTCAGCACTGTGGTAACTTCGAGTCAATGATGTTTGGTTTAGATGTTGTCTCCGTGTGATAATGAAGTCCAGCTGATGCCAATAGCGGGATCTTGGATGTTTCCATGTGACTTTATGCAGCTCTTGTGTTTTAAAAAAGGTGTTTGTAATACATAGGTCATTTTTGGTGCAATGCTCCACCAGCCTTTGCCCATTTTAATTCATGCGACCAATGTTTATTTTCCAAGGCACACTGGCCATGAATTCGAGTCCTTGCCCACACGAGCATTGAAATCACCGAGCATATAAATGTAGTCGGATTTTGGAACTGCCGTGATCACAGAGTCTAGCTCATCATAGAACGTATCCTTCATATCGTCAGAGGAAGCGAGTGTCGGTGCATATGCAGTGATAATGGTGATAAAACCACAAGAGGTTGTCGAGCGCAAGGATAATAGTCTTTCATTACCTCCAGCTGGGATATCAATCATTCCCAGTAGCGAATTCTTCAATGCAAAGCTCACTTTTTTGCCTTTTTTTTTGCCTGCCCTCTACCCTTCCAAAAAGAGGTGTAATTGTTTTCCCTGAGTGACCCTTTCTCAGCGAGGCGAGTCTCCTGCAGGCCAGCAATATCAATGTTAAGACGATTGAGTTCGGCATCAATCACAGCCGCTTTTCTCACATCGTCAATATTGGTCAAGTCAGTGGGAAATCCTGGACACATGGTTCTTACATTGTAGGTTGCAAGCCGTAGCTTGAGGTTTCTGTTTTTCCTTTTATTAGTACTGGTGCATTGGTTTTACAGCCTGCGATCCAGATTTTGTCCTAGCCCCAAGCACCAATTGAAGCAGACAGGCTGTGGCGGATCAGCACCTAATTGGCCGGGGGCTGCCCGGCTTGAGGCAGGCGGTAGCTGATCAGTGACACCTGTAGGTGTCTCCCACCGTCAGAGGCAACGCGTGGTGCCCTATGTCTACGCCAATTGACAGGGACTTATAACCCGTAACAGTTGCCTCTAGCTTTGATTCCGAGACCAGTTAAGACCAGGGATGGAGTTATTGCCTCTCCATAGCACAAAGCCTGGGGTAAAATATAGACGCAATGCAGCATGATCCCTCTCTCGGCCTGCCTAGTTCACTCCAGAGGAAAGGTAACACCAATACATCTGGAACAAGACAAGCTGCAGAAGCTGCCGGATCAGCAAAGCAATGCTCTAGCTATCCGCCTGTCGGAGCTTCGATCCTAGACCAACTGCCAACCAAGGCTTAGGGCCTGGTCTGCCCTGCCCTGACATTTTGTCTTTAGGTTGCATTTCCTCGCACCAGGATAAGGCTTGTACTCTCCCAACTGCGCTCTTCCGCCCGAAACCGTTGGCACAATGTGGGGTGTCAGGTTTGGTAAGCGCCGCCCAACATTCGGCGCTGACAGAAAGCAGGTCTACTGTCATACGGAAGCTCAGACATATCTGGCTAAGACCTGACTAAAGGAATGTGTTTTACTACACAAAATACAAAGAATGTGTTGCATTATAATATGTACATGGAATATGTTGTACTATAATATGTACATTGAATATGTTTGTACTATAATATGTACAGGGATTGTCGGCTCTCACATACAAGAACTGCCGATATCACGTAGAATTGACAGTAATAAATGAATATTAAAGAAAAATAATCGTGTAGCAGGGGCGTATTGTAGGTGTATGAAATACAGGGTGTATTTTTAATCACTGTGCATTGTTTGAAAATATTTCCGGTCTAAGTTTTGTATTTACCCTCTGTAAAGTTCATGCAACATAATAGATAAATATAAAACTTGGACCGGCAATATTTTCAAACACTGCACAGTAATTAAAAATACACCCTGTATTAGGACTGTCACATTTTTGTAGGTCAGAGTGAACGAAAGAATAGGTGGCCAGTTTTCCCCTCCCGTAGCGAACGTTGTGAGCTGACATCGATCCCTTGTCCGTCGTCACCCATGCCATTGTCAGCGTAGCTTCTTAACGGTTGCACGAACGCGACCTCTAGAAGTGAATATAAACGTGTATGAATGTCAAGTGCATGTAAGCAGATACAGTCATATGCACGTGTATAAATGTCAATGGCATTCAGTCAGGTATAGTTATACACCGCATATTGGATAGAGGGCAACAGAAGAAGAATAAATGACACGTCAAGATATGCTAGGCTTGTTATCAGGAGAAATTGACTTAAGATAATTCATAACAACCGATAAACTTGAAAAGAAAAGAGCCACAGGAAGACCATGATATAAATACCTACACGATTTGGTTAAATGTATGACACGTCAAGAAATGCTGGGCTTGTTATCAGGAGAAATCGACTTAAAATAATTAATAACAACTGATAAACTTGAAGAGAAAAGAGCCATAGGAAGACCATGATATAAATACCTTCACGACTTGGTTAAATGTATGACACGTCAAGATATGCTGGGCTTGTTATCAGGAGAAATTGACTTAAAATAATTATTAACAACTGATAAACTTGAAGAGAAAAGAGCCATAGAAAGACCATGATATAAATACCTTCACGATTTGGTTAAATGTATGACACGTCAAGATATGCTGGGCTTGTTATCAGGAGAAATTGACTTAAGATAATTCATAACAACCGATAATCTTGAAAAGAAAAGAGCCACAGGAAGACCATGATATAAATACCTACACGATTTGGTTAAATGTATGACACGTCTAGATATGCTAGGCTTGTTATCAGGAGAGATTGACTTAAAATAATTAATAACAACTGATAAACTTGAAGAGAAAAGAGCCATAGGAAGACCATGATATAAATACCTTCACGATTTGGTTAAATGTATGACACGTCAAGATATGCTGGGCTTGTAATCAGGAGAAATTGACTTAAGATAATTCATAACAACCGATAAACTTGAAAAGAAAAGAGCCATAGGAAGACTATGATATAAATATTCCTATTCCGATTCCGTCCTAGTTACGTATGGTCCCGTTCAACCATGATATAAATACCTACACGATTTAATTAAATGGCATACTTAGGATAGTGTCTTCACAGACACGATCCGAGACTGAGCGATTCACGATCGCCCACGTCATCGACGTGGCACATAAGAATCACCATGATGGCTAATTTACACAAACTATCTAGTCTAAGGCCGTCTCCCTGGTCGAGGGGTTAGCAGCTTTCTATGTAACCCCGAATACTCTCGTGGTTGACGTGAGCGCATGAGAATTGGAAGCGGTTCGAATCGCGTAATCTTGCCAAGAAATCAACAAGCAGCTGAAAGATGCTGATGTTGACAGCGATGTCCTGTAAAGGATATATAAAACATTAAATTTAATCTGGTCTAAGGCTGGTCTCCCTGGCCTAGAGGTTAGTGACTTTCTCCGTAATCCCGTATACTCTCGTGAGTAACGTGACGTACGTTAGAATCGGTGGCGGTTCTCTCTGCGTCGGTAACTTGGGAGTACGTGAGCCGAAAGCAGATGGAAAGCAATGGCAAACTATTGAGCGTAATCTTGCCAAGAAATCAACAATCAGCTGAAAGATGCTGATGTTGACAGCGATGTCCTGTAAAGGATATACGAACCAAAAAAAAATATAGTCTAAGTGTGATTGTGTGTGTGTGTGTGTGTGTGTGTGTGTGTGTGTGTGTGTGCGTGTGCGCGCAAGCAAGCACGTGTGTGCTTGGGGGGGGGGGGGTGGTCGCCCTAGATTCACAATTCGCTCACGGATGCAAGTACTCATACACCGAAACGTCTCCGCTGCGTCTGCGTTCTTGTATTGATTTTAGCTGGCAGGATGGCCACGTGTCCTACTTGTTGAATCATTTCCCCATAATTGTTGGCGTGTACTCCGTGAAAGAAACATGCAAGGTGTATATTGAAACCCACAATGGAACAGAAGGGCGGGAAGATAATAAACACTCACGACATGATAATTAAACACAGCACTTGCGTTACACGCACATTATGTGTACACACGTATAAACAGCAAGCGCACACTTAACTGACGAAGAGTATAGCACCGATTTAGCTGGTGAGTTGGTGCAACGTGTTGCGCTGACAATGGCCAGCGCACTTTCGTACGAGGCTTCGTTACGTGATCTCATCGTTCGCTACGGGAGGGAAAGCCTCTCCATCCATTTCCTCGTGCCACCGGGTCTGAAATGTGATGGTCTAAACATTTCACATAACCGAACTTTTTTCCTTCACAGATTTCTTGTAAAGATGGGTGCATTTTTAATGACTGTGCAGTGTTTGAAAATATCGCCGATTCAAGTTTTGTAGTTACGCTCCGTAAAGTTCATGCAATATAATAGGTAAATACAAAACTTGGACCGGCAATATTTTCAAACTCTGCACAGTCATTAAAAATACACCGTATATATGTAAGCTACGAAGGACCGCTTGCCTGCAAAGACAGTGGTCATGGTTGAATTACCAACAGAGGCAGGATTAGATCTTCCCACCTGTACGGCTCTGGGGTAACCTAGCCATGTGGAATAGGTACCAGACATTTTTGGAATTTTCTGGAAATTGTGACAGAAATGAAGGCGGCGAAGGGAATTGGCTACCTCACCTATTATACTGCTGCCTGAAACATGTGAAGGCAGCTCAAAGGCATTTTCTACCATATGACTGGCTTTAACCAACATCAAGAACCATCACTGTCGTCAGTGGAGCGTCGAAGATGTGGCTTGTTTGGAGAACTGGTTGGCCGTGATTATTTTCTAAAACTGTTCTCCGGAGTACATGGAGAAACAAATGCAATACAAAGTGATCAGTTTAATGAATGGACGGAACAGGGCCAGTCTAAAAGATACTGACATCTTGCAGTCTTGACTGACTATAGTTTGTTACATTGTTCTTAAAAAAAAAAAAGGCATAATAACTACAACCCAGGTATGGAGTCTTACCTCTCCATAGCACAAAGCCTGGGTTGAAATGTAGAGACCACGCGTTGCTCATGATCCCTTTCTCGGCCTGCCTAGTTTACCCCAGAGAAAAGATTACACCAATACATCTGCAACAAGACAAGCTGCAGAAGCTGCTGGATCAACAAAGCAATGCTCTAACTGTCCGATTGTCGGAGATTTAATCATAGACCAGTCTCCAACCAAGGCTTAGGGTCTGGTCTGTCCTGCCACGATATTTAATCTTGAGGTTGCATTTCCTTGCACCAGGATAACGCTTGTACCCTCGTAATTGCGCTCCTCCCCCCGAAGAAGTCGCAATGTGGGGTATCGGGTGTAGTGAGCGCCGTCCAACATGGCCGCTAGACTAAATGATACAGCTGAAGTTAGAGGTGGCAATGACACACGCATTTTGGACTCCGTGTACTCCGTGTACTTGCCACAGGTAACAACCGTTACATGCATTTTCCTAACAATATACCGAATAATTTGTATAAACCTGGGGAGAGAGGCATGCTATAAACAGAACAGAGGTTATGAATCCGTGTACATTCTGGCCAGCCGTATCCACTAGCCGACAAATCCCTTTAATGACGAAATGTTCCACGTCGTGCTTGTAATCGTGGCCATTAGTGCCAGTCTTGTATTGGTTTTCCTCCAGCTCTGAGCGTTATATTCATCCTCATTCTTTGGGCGCCATGGTAACCCAGCCAGCCGCGCTAGCGCAGTGACTAGAGCTCACCCGCAGCCCGTTGATCACAGTTCAAATCCACATGTGGCAGATGTTAAAAATTGACCTGCGGTCCCAAGCCGACCCAGCCTAAAATAGGTACCAGATACTTTTTGGGAGGTAAAAGCGGCGGTGCCATACTGACCCCACCACCCACCGAGTGCCGACTGGTCTATAAAAGCATGGGTTTAGCACCATATGCCTAATGAGCATAATTGATGTAAATACAAGTCAAGTACACGGTAACCCAGCCAGTAGTGCTAATGTTGTTATGTTCTTCCTCCCTGCTCTTAGTGTTATTTTCGTCTTCATCCTTTGGGAGACACGGTATCCCAGCACTCTCGACTACCAGCGCCACGATCTAGTGTTTAATCTCTATTAGTGGCAGCATTTGAATTTTTCAACAATTGTTATAAGGCTGTTGATACAGGTTGTTAAAATTTTTCCTCTTCTTTTATTCTACATCTTTTGAAGTAAAGTGTGACAGAGAAGAGGTAGATGTAATTTTATACTTTTTGCATGTTTACTTTTGGGTGTATTTTTAATGATTGTGAGGTGTTTGAAAATATTGCCGTTCCAAGTTTTGTATTGACCCTCTGTGAACTCATGCAACGTGAAAGGTAAATACAAAACTTGGACGGCAATATGTTAAATAGAAACAAAAAAAAACAAAACCCACAGTCATTAAAAATGAACTCTGTAATTTCGATAAAGTGCAGGATTGTTTGCTCCGTGTGTTACTCCGCGTTGGTTGACTTATTGTTTTCTTCTTTTCTGGAGCCTATCTGGTTTTGAACAGTTAAAACCTCTATCGTTTAGAGGAGCCCGTCTTAGTTGTAGTGGATACCGCTGGCAAAGTTGTACTTGATCATCATCAGGGTAGAAAGTGAGTTGCCCTGTGGTGCTCTCACCACAGCCCGAATAAGAGTCTTTATCCTTTGTTAGTTCCCCTGCCACACGCATTGTCATGATCAGAGAATCTGTAATATCCCGTGTTAGTAGGTCAGCATTACCGAATAGCTAAAAACGCGTGTTCTTAAACATCCGATGTGCCGATGCCGAGGTTAGCGGCTCAACCCCTACACTGGACAGTTGGACTAAAATGTTGACCTCTCGTCCTGGGCTTGGGGTCGTAAATTACAAGTACCTCTGAAGTCAGAGTGGGTTCGTCTGATGGCGAGGGACACTGTTAATAGGTAGAGCTAATTCACACGCAAATCTCAGCCCAGCACCACTAAAAGTAGTGTGCATGGACAACGCTTGAGTTCTAAGCGAGCGAGCGAAAAAAAACAATATCCGGTGTTGGTGGTCTCTGCCACGTCATCCAGAAAACTCTGGGCATGAAAATGAATAAGGCAGAGGAACTGGTGATAGATCGAGAATTGTCTGGCGGGCCGTGATGAGAGCCGTGTTGTGCAAAGGGTCAGATACATAATGATGATTCTGATATTCTTAGGTGCGCTGGCATGAAGCTATACAACTATAGTTACAAGTTATTTGCGTGCCCTTTACAGAATGTACAATCTCTGTGGCGAAGTGGTTACGGACACAATTCGTAATCCCGCACATCGCGTTTCGTTCAGAAAGCAACGGCAAACTACTGAACACAAACTTGCCAAGAAATCACAAAAGGTCAAAATGCTGGGGTTGCCAGCGACATCCTGTAACAGATATGCAACTAACTTTTACAGAACGTGCAGTCATCACCAACATTTATTGGCTGTTTGCGATTTACTAGACAATTATTGTTCAATAGATTACCTTTACTTTCTGAAAGACCGACACCTTATACCACCGAACACAACTCAAGGCAGTCTGCTGCCTAATCTCCCGCAGCGAATTTCTAACTCTCCACTGGGTATGTCGGGGAGTTATGAAACTCCGCTCTCACCATCCCCTAAGCCGCTAGTAAAATAGCCTTGATCATCGTCAGGTGGAAAGTCTTACACAGAAGGTGACACTCATTACAGTTTGCCTAATATATTCTAGATCCTTCGCCAATTCCCATGCCTCTATCAGAGTGTCTTTAATATCCCGTGCTGGTGTCTGGATTCCTTGAACTGGCGAAAGATCAAGCGTCTTTCCGACGATCCGTGATGCGAGCCATATTATGCAAAGGAGGTGTTACATGATGATATCAACCGCATAAACCCCTATAGTAAGAAACAATATAATGAGACTATATATGTTTACCAAGCTATCGTATGACAATCCACTTGAGAACGTAATCGAAAATTATCTCAAATATTTTCATTTATTCTTTCCAGGTCGACTTCAAACACGCGACCAGTACACGAATGGGCAATGGCCCGTTTTTCTGGAATCCCAAAGTCCATTGGACAACCGTCCGTGGCCTTGAAATTGTAATCCTGCTCAAACAAGACGGGGTCAGGTTGTGCTTGCAGACCCCAGGTTTGCCCAGCTACAACCCACATCGTCTACACATAAAGCTGTCCCAGGACAAGGGGCGGGGACGATAGGAAGCAGGAAAACAACAGCGCATCGTGACATTGAACTCTACAAACAGCAGTCAGGCCAGCAATGTCGGTCTTCTAGAAGTGGAGATTAACCAGACTTCATAGCGAAGCATGGAAACCCCACACACAACACCACCACTAAGAAGTGAACCAAAGAAAAGCGCTCATTGAAAATATGGTTGTGTTGATGTAACAAAACAATAGCAAACGTAACATTAAGAAGTGTGTGTAATTTGTGAACGGTGTAACCTGAATTATAGTCAAGTTTTCACGGCTGCCCGAGCGTCATCCATTAATCACAACACACTACAGCTGTTATGTTAGGATGCGTTTGAGAAAGGTTGACCTGTGCCTCTCGATTCATGTTAACTAAGTGTGCGTGTACATCTTCAATGCTTATTCATCGCATGCAACTGGCGCCCAAATGCAAAGCAGTCACTATTAACCGTGCTTTTGTGTTAACTGGCTGAGCGCCTTCCATTAATCACAACACACTGCAACTATTGTGCCGGAATGCGTTTGGAAAAGACTGACCTCTGATTCTCGTTTCATGTCAACTTATTGTGTGTGTTGGAGTAGATCTGTGCTTATTCAATCAGAAATCATGGCATGCAACTGGCGTCCCAGTACAAAGTAGTCACTTGTTACATATGCCATTGGGTTCATTGCTTGCATATATGTGAGAAAGCATTAGACCAGGAACTCATTTGCGATAATCACCACTATCGGAGCTGAGGCAACGTTGTTTAGATATTTACTGAGTGAGAAACTTCTGTTGTGATATTAAAATCATCGGTAAACAGGTTAGGTTCACGTAAAATAACCAGCCATGGAAAACGTCCCAAAGTATATTCTCAACATACCCGAACTTAATGAAGGGTGCACATTGTCTTTGTCAAACCCCAGTTTTCAAAGTGACACTGTAACCTATAAATACGTTACAGATTCGTCAGAGACAACGCCAATGTTTTTATTATTCCAAAGACAACATGATAATCATCACAGTTATCATAACAGTGGTTCTCGTTGTATCTCAGGCGATACAACATTCACTGATTGTGAAAGAACAACCCTTAACAGTAGCATGGAATTCCCGGAGAAAACCGGGAGTTTTCAGTATGATTTACTGTTGACAGAAAACGCAGAACGTGATGTTGTTATCTCTAGCGGGAGCCCACGCCGTTGTAGCGATGACAACGGATTCTATAGTGCTACAGAAGACAGTGTGTCAGACATTGTGGATACAAACATTGCTGAGGAGGATCTGAATTGCACGCACGAGAGCCAGTGGAAATCAAAGCAGGAAGGGACTGTGAATACAGAGCTTAACAGACAAGTCAAAGACAGCTGTGGCTCTATGGCGTTGTAAGTTTAATTTCATTTTGAACCATATCATTACTGTAATTATCATAAGTAACAATATATGTATCATGTAACAGGGATTCTGTGTTCAGCAACGCATGTCTAAGCATCAATTTGTTCTTCTTGTAGTCCAGGCAGTGTGGCGTTGGTTATCATATCTGGGCATAGCTGTTTTGTGTTTGCTTCGTGCGAGACTTTGATTTCTCGTTTCGAAAGCATTTACAAACTACTAACTGTAAAATAGCCCAGTAAATCAACCTGGGTTTAGGGTTGACCACAACGTCCTGCAAAGGGCATGCCACATTTTAATTTGCCATTGCTTTCCGTACGGCCGACGTGACATACCATCTAAATCAACGCAAAGCTGTCTGCTTCCAAATCGCCCACGGCTGATTTCCCACCCCTCGACTCTGTACTTCGGGGTATTATAAAACTGCTCCATTCACTATCCCCTAAGACCATAGATTCCGGTGAGCTGTGGTGGCACAGACTCACATTTTTGGAATAGTGACATTTCCTCAACTCAGTTCCTGTTGTCACTCAGCGTGACCGGTTTATCTAAACACTCTTCAGTTTACTCTATCACATAGTTATAAACCGTGGCCGAGTGGCTAGAGTGTCAGCTTGCCTATGGCCAGTTGGCTCTGCGGAACCCTCATGAAGAGGGTTCCGTGTTACAAATGTTAATTACCTTTTATTTTTATCAACCAGTATTTTTGGACCTAGTCCGCCACAGGTTATGAGTGTATGGATGTGTAACATGTGTCAGTCTTTCTTATTGCCCTTAAATATGCACTATTCAACAATAAAACAATTCAGGTAAATATGTATTTACACACAGAACCCACAAAACAATATGTAACAATATTTATTGCCTGGCATATTTTGCTGCGCCTCCTCAGTTCCATACTGCAGAGTTATTACAGATAGCACTAATCGAAGTCGGTTGCTTGTTTTTTTTATCTGCATGTTTAACCTTAACCACACATGGTAGGCGCGATTCTAACGTAATGGAGAAAGAGCCAAATGGGGAGAAACAGAAATGCAAACTTCATGTCTTGGACCAGCGGGAAAATTAACTCTGGTGATCATATAAAATTTCAAACCTCTCCGTCTTCTGAGGCACTTGTTATTTACGTCCCCAAGTCAAGGACGGAAGTCAACATTTTAGTGCCACCGACCGGTGTATGGGGTGAAACCGCTACCTAGACATCAGCACACCGCAAGTTTAAGAGCATGCGTTCCTATCCATTCGACATGGCATGCGATTATTTCCTTCTTATCGTCCATGTCGTGGGACGCTGGCCATCATGCCTGTTCACAGCCTTCTGTCGGTGGTATTGTCAGTCATATTTTAATACTGATGTTCCTCCATGTCATAATGCCAAACTGTCCAGCAGCGCCTCTCTTGGCCTCTCCAGGCCTCTCTTCCCCTCCAGTTGTCCCGTTGTGACGACACACTCCACCTTCCCCCATCGCAGGATGTGCCTAAAGAATATGGACTATCCGCTTCTGATGCCAGTAACCAGTTCTCTTTGCGTGTTAACTTTGTTTTGTTCAAGATATCTTCATGATACCTTCTATCTATCCGTGATGTTATCATAATTCTCCTGTTACACCACAACCCGGCAGCTACGTGATGGTAAGAATTGACACATTTGTATTAAGAACATAGCACCCAGAACTAAAGTCTGAGAACCATTGTACAAGGTATCCGTAACACAAACTTGGGAGTGAACACCGATGTTATCAGCATTCGGACGGTGGAGATAAGGAATACAATTGTTGTTGCCACTGGGGTCCTATCACTGAGTGACGATTACTCCAAACTCACAGACGGGTCGATGAGTTCAATAAGTGAATCAATAAAAACAAGTTATAGAATCGGTCAGTTTAACAGTGACGAGTGCCAAAATGGACTTTGTGACTAAACCCCTCTCCAGCACACACAAAATCACATATATACTATTCCAGCAGAGAATTATAAAGTGCCTTGCCAGCTGGCGTAGGCGTTCAGTTCATGTCTCTCTACAGATCTCGGTCTTTGATATTCTGGATCAACTCTGTTTCTGATATACCTTAATGCCACCGTCTCAGCTCATCAAGCATAATTTCTCTTGGTCGTCCTCTGCCTTTCTTCGCCTTGATCTTTCCAGTCGCCAGCCTCTCTTCTCATCACATGACCAAAGAAAGCTGTTTGTCTCTTTCTTATTGTTGCATATAATGTTCTAGTTTCATTAGCCTCCGTCGGGCAATCGTTGTTAGTTACTCTGGCAGTCTGAAGAACCACATATTTGTTGCCTCCAAGTTCTTCTAATTTGATACAACTACATGAACAAATATATAAAGGTTACTTATCTGTAGTGAAGCACTACCTAGCTATGTACTCTCTCTCTCTCTCTCTCTCTCTCTCTCTCTCTCTCTCTCTCTCTCTCTCTCTCTCTCTCTCTCTCTCTATCTATCTATCTGTGTGTGTGTGTGTGTGTGTGTGTGTGTTTTGCACGCGTCTCGCGGGTAAGCAGAAGAGAAATCGCCGGCAATAATGAGTGGCCAATGAATAGTAAACTACTGCTGGTCGTTTCATGGTGGAACAACGCAGCACTTTCTTCTTCAGGTGCCTAATCTGGAGCAGGTATGGGCGATTATGTCTCTTCATCCCCCACTATCATCTGACATTTTAACGTAGTTAGTATCGCTGATATAGCGGTCCGCGCCGAGCTGGTAACTTACCGGGGTATGTTAGCCGGTCGCTCAGAAAGCACTGGCAAACTACTGAGCGTAATCTTGCCTAGTACATCAACAGCAGCTGAAAAATGCTGGTGTTGACTGCAACGTCTTGTAAGGGATATGCAACATAAAAAAGTATTGCTCATACTGTTATTGTTCAAGCTTTCCGCATATATTTTCTCCGTCTACCTCTTACTCACTCTATACACCTTCAAGCGTTGTAACGGGACCTTCGATTTAAAGTTAGTTACTTGTCCTTAGCAGGAAGTGTGACATGTTCGATTGATGACAGAGGACCTAGCTAGTAGTGTTCTCTGGAAATATATCTTGAATAATAAATAGACAAGATAAAGGATATGATTTTGCACGTTTTTGTCTAGAGGTCTCTCAAATGAGAAAGATAATCATTCCCGCCTAGCCCTTTTGGAGAACCATTTTTCCTTTGGCTCTGAACCCCCACTGTGAGACTACCAAGTATCTACACAGAAATTTATAAAAGAAGAAAAAGGTTTCCTCAAGGCCAAAAGGAGATCTGAACTATTCGCCCCTGTACAATTGAGGATTCAATTCACTCATCATAGTGTTGTCTGTGTGCTGTTCGTCCGTCACATTAGATCTTCCCTTATTTATTTTGTGTCAAAAGGGACCTATATCAGTTGTCCAATTATATCTTAGGACTTTAGGTTTCCATATTAGCAGACAAACTCAACAATAACTGTACATAACATCTGTTGAACAAGACATCTACATGATAGGTTCTTGACAAGAGTGGGACATACATTTACATGGGATTGTTTACACCACAATTGTACAAGACATACATCATGAGAGATACTTGACAACATCTATACAGGACTTTTCACAATATCTGTAACCAACCACAGTAACTTAAGACATCCATCAGAGACAATACTTGAAAGCAACTGTACAAGACATTCTCCTGAGACATGTACTTAAAACACTGGTTCATTAATAATGTTTATTGAGCTGCCGTTGGGCAGAGTGAAGACCAATGAGTCATCCGTTTGCCATGTCAACACTTCAAAAGGTACATGCATAATGTACAAATATGCTGAACATGCATGCAGATAAACATGATACAACAACTCTTAATTACTCCACCAACCGATCACTAAACTCTCCTCCTCCTCTCCAATCTCTAACTGCACCACTGATTTACTGTATCTATCATCAATTCTTGTCTCTTGGGAATTTGATAAAATCCTATTTATGGGGAACTCAAGGAAGGAACTACTGTTCTGGATCAGTTTGCATCCTGTTATCATCAGCAATTGATGTTGGGAAAGTTCCAGGTAGCAGACTTCCTGTAATAAGTCCCATGGCAGATTATTCCTCTTGAGGCCAGAATTTGGGATGATGATACGGTACTGTCTCTCACTGTTGACCAGACTGCTGGTGAAAGCTGACACTGGGGTACTTCGGGTGGTTGAGGATAGCACTCTCCTGACATTGGGAGATGTATACTCGGTACATGTAGAACATGACTTATCGAAGAGACCCAGAGATTTGAACACAATCCAATATATTGCAGCATTCTCACCCAGCCAGTCCAACCTCACCTACTCTTCAAGTCTTCATTCAACTGTCACTGTGTGAGCACCAGGCTGGTTATTCTCCAAGTTAAGTCTCAGATGAATAATCACTGCAAGTTACTTCACCAGATTTCTTTGAATGTAGTTAATACCAAAGGACTTGATTTTAATTTCTCAGATGACACTGATATCGAATGATCACTGTCCAGATCATCACAATAATCACTATAATCATATTAATGCAATGCTTCAGAACTGTTTTTCTCCCATTTTTCATTCAGCGGTTAGAGCTGAGATAAAAACCTCCAGGAAATTCCTACATTGTGGATTCTAGAAGATTTCACTTATAAGGAGTTGGTTCTGGATTCTGGGACTTCTGGTTAGTTGTCCCAGATGATATATGAAGGCCTCTCCACCATCCTCTGTTCTCTGTTGATATACAAAATGGCACAACATCTCTTTACATTTGTTAAAAGATAATGTTATCCTACATCAACATACACAGATTGGAGATGGGGAGGTTAAGGGAGGGTGTTGTCCAAGCACACCTCTCCTGGTTGATAATGAAGTGTATTTCACTCTGATGTACTGTGGGTGATATATTTTCATTATTCACCCCTATCTGTGGTCATCACAAACCTATATGCTGAGACATGGGTAGCCTACACAATTACAAGCATTTTAAGGCAAGCAGCATGAGCAAGCATTGTGACATAGCAACGTGAGACAGGCATTGTGAGTCAGCACATGAACAGGCATGTCGAGGAAAATGGAAAATAGGCAGTTACAACTGCAATATGCAATATGTATTAAACTAATGGCATTTACCAAATTAGCAGACCAAACATCAATTCCAATGGTTGTGATGTTGGTGCATGAATGTCCTATTCCATATACACTCACACAGCAATGCCAGACCTCACCCCTTTCAGACCAGACTTGGCTTACAAGTACATCATACTATCACCATGTGTTCTTCTCCCACTGAGTAATGTCCATATCTACTACAGTAGGTAAAGAAGCCAAATTGCATAAGCAATTGTTCTCATATGCACCAAAGCACATATGGGGAAAAACATGTTTAGTCCTTGTAAATTTGCATGAGCTATACATTATATTCAGCCGACTAAGACACAGGTTCACACACCTATTGTACTTTTAGGAACTAGTTTATATGAACCAACCAACAGCAGAGGTACCAGTGTAATACTTCAGAGAGAAAATATATTAATTCTTTTGAGCGTAATCTAGCCGCCAGGCATCACAGGAACTTTGCAATTCTGGCGTGCCATACACGTCCTGTTTACATATGGATATTGAAGCATCTGTCTTTCTACTAATGTGAGAGGCTATTCATCAGATCACCAGCTCACTCACTCCAACATTCTCCACATTTACAAAGGAACTTGTACATGTTTACATCACACATTCCAATTCAGACTGCCAAATGTTAACTTGCAAGAGCAGTGTATAGTCTGGTTTACGAATGAGTCATGCTAGGCATTAAGAATGCACAAATGGTTTGCGAATTTGCATTGAGTGTAATTTACAATCATCAAGCATACGCAACCAGTCACAACAGGGGAATGATATGCACTTGGAGTATTACAGCGTGAAAGACCTGACAGGTTGAAGATGCAGTGTTCAGAATACTGGCACACAGAAGTTCTGTTTTCACTTTCACATTTTCTTCATAAAATACTCTTATATTCTTCTCTTTCGTTCACTAGGCATAACCACAACCTTAAAGTATGTTTTTAAAGTGGTACCTGTTATCCAGAGAACAATATTTTATGAATCTTTAAGGGCATTTTTGCGTCCCCACATCACAAATAGCGACTGCTCCTGGTGGAATCCCGGCTCAAACTACCAGATATTTGAAATTTGGCCTAGAGAATAGCGTGGGCTCCCACTTATTGGCCAATCAAAAAGCGAGCGCATACCGCTGCCCTACCCCACCGCGTTCTGGAACCTTCGAATCTAATAATAGCCCTGCTATCTGGATGGTCTCCGTTCAAAACTAAAAGTATTATTATGGAAGTGGGGGACTGGGAATGTGGACATCTGATCCATTATGCCACAGGACGTTGCAAATCAACCCCGATATTTATTAACAGATTCAGTGCCCAACAAAAGGTAAGGTTCGGACCACACAAAAATGGATGACAGAAAATGAGAAGTAGAAGTGTGTCACAGTTATGACTTAACAGTTGTTAATATGACAGCAGGCGTGTTGTATTATTAGGCAATGACAACATTTCGGCGATATATAAGCCCATGACAGATACAGATAGTTGCTTAAGACGATTCATCATCACATGGCACTTAATTAGTTCAGAGAAGCAACACTGTACCGATCATGCATGTTCTAAGAGGCGACTTAGGGAGGGTGGTGTGAAATTGTCTACCTCATCACGGAGAAAACTTCGCTTAACGGCAAAAATCCAGATAACTATGTACCAGTTAGTTGGTCGCGATTCCAACGTCACGGCAAAAGGTCACCCCATATTGATCCGTTCCTGTGCCAGTGAATATCATAGAAAATGCTAATTTAACTGTGTACAAACAGAGGCATAGCATAAGCTGGTTTAGGTTCTATTCTCCATTAGGAAGTTAACACCAAAAGAAGAAGAAGAAGAAGAAGAAGAAGAAGAAGAAGAAGAAGAAGAAGAAGAAGAAGAAGAAGAAGAAGAAGAAGAAAGGGCGGGGGTGGGAGGTTCTGTGGGGGGAAAATAATGGAAGCCAATGTAATACTGCCAATATTAACCCTAGAATGGCATTTTTTGAATGACACGTCCCTAATATTCACAAATGGCAAACACATAAAATTAACTTCCCCATGTAATGTTTACACCGGCAATTTCCTAAGATAATTTTGCTAATCTGATTTTTGTGATCATTGCCACAGTAACGGACTCGAGGGACAGGACACGGACAGCCAATCCACCAAAGCCCTGCTGAACGTCAGCCCACCGACTCCAGCGAGACCCAACTTTAAGCTCAGCTGCCATCGGCCCAATGGGACGACGATTTCACTGGAAGACGATCATCACAAAGACGTCCAACACTGGTATGTGGTCGTGTCCAGGCTGACCATGAAAGAGAAACTGACCAGACGGCAGCTGTTTCAGATTGCAGGCATGACATTTCTAGGATTCATCTTTGTCGGGCTCATTATTATCTGGGTATTTTCGCCTGTTTTGTTTTAGGCATTTATTTTCACCTACTGTTTTCTTACTACATAAAGGTCTACATTGAGTGTGAGTTAATAAGTTTATAGATGTAGGCGTTTAAAGACAGAGTAACAAGTATACAAATGTAGACCTGTGAACGGAGTGTAATACATGTATAATGGTAGTTATTTGTTTATTTATTCGGGATGGCCTGTTAATTGGTGCATAAACGTAATAATATAAAAACCAATGTAATGATTGTATTAATGGAATCATTTGAAACCATAAACGTAGATCTTTAAAAGAAGTGTAATGCAGATATAAACGTAGATATTGGTGTATTATTTCAGGAGTTCTATAGGTCTACAATGAGGGCCTGTTAATCAGTTAATTTAAAGCCAGAGTTATGATGTCAAACGTCGGCATTTGAAACCAGAACAATGACTTCATAAACGTAATTCTGTGAACAGAGTGCAGTATAGATTTAAACGTAGTTATTGGTATATTGTTTCTAGAGGCATACACTGAGGACCTGTTAATTAGTTTATAATGACAGCGGTGACAAATTGTTTAATGAGCAACCGCAGTCCATTATTTCGCGGACGGTATTCGCCGTCTCCCTAAGCAGTGAGATGCGTGACTGAATGCCTGCGACGTCTGCTTCTGATGAGCCCAGATTCATGCTTGCTACCTAACAGCTAGTTTGTTTAATTCTGCCACACCCACTGATATACCTTGGTACTTTTGAAATAAAGCCATCGCGATGGATTTCATTTGATCACGCCTTGTATTTGGAAACCTTTTACGCAACTAATGTTTATGATGAATATATGTACAGCTGTTGATTAGCTGATTTAGTGCCGAAGGATAATATGTATCATCAAATGTGACCTCCAGTTTGGACAGAAGGATGATATATCGCCATTCTAGGGTCATCGTATTATTTATTTTGTTTGGTGGTATCTTCTGCAATTTTAAAGCTCAGTGAATGGGAATTTAAATTATAACAGTTGTTCAACTGAACCACGTGTAGTCCAAATCTACTTTTTATTTGACACTGAATCAGTTCTGAATCAAATAGCGGATATAGCAGACGATGGTTACCCGTAGTTGGGTAGCTGTGAATCCTCTTGAAGACTGAGTCTCTAAGCCCGATGCATTAGTGCTCGGGTCGTCTGTGCCATGACAATGGCCTACATCTATGGGAATGATGTTAGTGTAGAGACTGTTCTCCCGAACCGCTACCAAAGTACCATCTTCACGGGAACTGTGCTGCAGTGCTCTCCTTCCTATCTCCAAGCTCAGAAAACATCCAGTTGTGCTGGAACTTTACATGTGTAGAGAGGCTGTTAGATGTGCCCGGGTCATGGGTTAGGACAGCACAAACTTGCTGGCTAGAAATCCGCCTAGTTTGGTGTAATGTTTTCTCCGCGAGAGTTAGGTATCTTATCGTCAGCGTACCCCAACCGAAGGTTAGCATGCAATGGTAAAGAAGTAGATAATAAAGGAGACTAGACAGAAATCACATATAGTTACATACAAAGCCAAAAGGAACACTTGTCTATCCCCTTGCTGAAGAAATTAAGTACTTATGTAGAGTATGCATGTATGTATATATGTAAATGGCATGTAAAATAATGCAGTAAATAATGTATATGTTCCTCCATGTTATGTGGTCAAACTGTCCAGGATTTCCACTCTTGGTCTTCCTATCTCCCCTCTAACCGCCACTCCCGCATCTTTCCAGTTATGATGTCATATTCCAGCTTTCCTCTTCTCATGACATGCCCAAACATGTCGTGGAGGAATGTGGGTATCAGAAATGATTCGCATTACAGAAGGCTACGGACAGACATGTTTCACCAACGCCACACGGCATGGACTATAAGATGAAAAATGTAAATATATAACATATAGCACCTTTTCAAAACACGCGTAAGGTGTAACGCCTTTGTCATTTTTAACAACCAGTATACACGGATAATCTCTCAATCTCTCTCTCTCCCTCCCTCCTCTCTCTCTCTCTCTCTCTCTCTCTCTCTCTCTCTCTCTCTCTATATATATATATATATATATATATATATATATATATATATATATATATATATATATATATATATATACATGTCTAAAAAAACGGCATTTAAAATGTTGCATGCCATTTTCAGAACGCTGCGATCAACCCCAATTCCGGGTTTATTTTCCAGGCAATTCTACATTCAGTGGCTTGCCATTGCTCTCTGAACGAGAAGTCAACGTTTAAAGTCCAACTGACCGCTGCGTGGGTTGAACCCACAGCCCCGCCGTCATAGGCGTTGGAAAGAAAGAAGCAGACGTGTATTATAACTGATTTTTTTCTTCTGCTTCTTCCTGGTTTGTAATCGCGTGAAGGTCTCTAATAAAAGTAGTAGTTAATGTCAGGTTCAAACCGTTTACCTACATCTTTTGGTGTAATGATTTCATTTGTTTGAATTTTAAATTAGACGTAGACAGTCAACATGTTTTAGACACGTTATGAGACGAAATGAAATATAAAAACGTGATGACAACTGGCAAGATTAAGAGGAAAAGAATAAGGGGAAGGCAGAAACGTAAATATCTGAGTGGCTTGACCACATGACATGGTCGAAACAAGGACACGGAGCTGATCCACGATTTTGGTGATAGTGTGCGATGGCGAAACATGGCCGCCCACGCTTATCGTAATGGCGCATGATGATGATGCAAGTGAGAGAGGATGTTTTAATATGTTTCCATGTTTGACATAACGTGTATATCTTGTAAAATCAACATTTCCAATTAATCAAAATCACCTCTTTGATAACAGAATCTGGTGTATTTTAACAGGTGTTTTGTTTATTTTTCGTGTATATATCAAATACGACATGTCTGTTTATTGATAATTGTGTTGTAGGGCTTTCCCGTATTTATGAGGTAGCCAAATGGAATGACATAACATGTTTGTATATATGAATTGAGTGCCGGTGTAGATATTTCACGAATGCAGGATAGATTGTAGACTGCATGGCTTATTATTGAGCAAAACATCTTGAGACCAACTATTTTGATCTGCATGTCTTTGAATGTTATTTTCAAATACTGAAACTATTATCGGTACTGTTATAGGAATGCTATTGATTTTTATAGTTGTATAGAATCATTATTGGAAAAATAGTAAGAGGCCACGGACCTGAGGTTTCTACGTAGAATGTAAGAATTCTGTGACAGCTAAGAAGACCAACATATAAATACTGAAAGAACCCAATTCACAAAAACAAAAAAAAAAAGAAAAAAGAAAGAAAAAAGAAATCTGAAAACAGGACAAGGCAGCTGAAATGTTTAGTAATGTTTTGAAACGGGGATTTGCAGAAGGTTGTGATAGCCTGGAAGATTGAGTGGGTTAGAGTCAGAGGTTGGCAAAAAGAGAAAATGCTGGATGGTTTAACAGAGAGAGAGAGAGAGAGAGAGAGAGAGAGAGAGAGAGAGAGAGAGAGAGAGAGAGAGAGAGAGAGAGAGAGAGAGAAGGAGAGAGAGAGAGAGAGAGAGAGAGAGAGAGAGAGAGGGGGGGGGGTTGGCAAAATGAGATATTCCTGGATGGTTTGACAGAGGGTTATAGAGACAGGGGTTGGCAAAAGGAGATAATCCTGGATGATTTGACAGACAGGGTTAGAGACAGGGGTTGGCAAAAGGAGAAAGTGCTGAGTGGTTTGACAAAGAGGGTTAGAGACAGGCGTTTGCAAAAGAGATAATACTGAATGGATTGATAGAAGGTTATAGAGACAGAGGTTGGCAAAAGGAGAAATTGCTGGATGGTTTGACAGAGTGGCCTTAATTACGACCAGTGGGAGAACTGATCAAGAATAGAGAGACAGTATGTTTGTGGATGAGCATGATCGCCTATGGTGCACAGCCAGGTACCTGATGATAATGATGATGATTACAAACAGGAATTTGATTTATATTTACTTGTTGTGGGTGGTTTGTATAAGATTGGATTTATGTATAAGCCATGATTTTAAACGTTTCAGAATTAAACTTTATAGTTGAGAAAGATATATTTGTTTTGAAATTCAAAAGTTAAAGAAAGTTCGAACATTCCAGCTTGGTAAGACAAACATCCATCTTAGATCACCAGGAAGCCAAGCGTTGTTGTTGGAAAATCCAAATTATTTAGACCCGGAATTCAAATTGTATAGTTAGGTAAACATATTTTCCACACGTAACTTTAGATCTGGGGTTTGTTGTGAACATAAAAGTCGCAAGTGCAGGAAATCATGCACGAGTGATTATTATTGCTATAATGTTTGGGTCATTTCTATTTCCTGTCATGTTTTGAAAGTCTATTCTTTCTCCGTCTCTTACCCTTCTCTCTCTCTCTCTCTCTCTCTCTCTCTCTCTCTCTCTCTCTCTCTCTCTCTCTCTCTCTCTCTCTCTCTCATACACACACACACACAGACCGTATTTCGCTATTGCAATGTTGGTTCAAAAACTGTGACCAGATGTCTTAAGTATGTAATAGGTGAACTTGCTTTATCTTGTTTCACTGCATGACTATCGCCTACTCCATGCATGTCTATCGCCTACTCCATACATGTCTATCGCCTACTCCATGCATGTCTATCGCCTACCCCATGCATGTCTATCGCCTACCCCATGCATGTCTATCGCCTACTCCATGCATGTCTATCGCCTACCGTATGCATGTCTATCGCCTACCGTATGCATGTCTATCGCCTACTCCATGCATGTCTATCGCCTACTCCATGCATGTCTATCGCCTACTCCATGCATGTCTATCGCCTACCCCATGCATGTCTATCGCCTACCCCATGCATGTCTATCGCCTACCCCATGCATGTCTATCGCCTACCCCATGCATGTCTATCGCCTACCACATGCATGTCTATCGCCTACCCCATGCATGTCTATCGCCTACTCCATGCATGTCTATCGCCTACTCCATGCATGTCTATCGCCTACCCCATGCATGTCTATCGCCTACCCCATGCATGTCTATCGCCTACCCCATGCATGTCTATCGCCTACTCCATGCATGTCTATCGCCTACCCCATGCATGTCTATCGCCTACCCCATGCATGTCTATCGCCTACCCCATGCATGTCTATCGCCTACTCCATACATGTCTATCGCCTACTCCATGCATGTCTATCGCCTACCCCATGCATGTCTATCGCCTACCCCATGCATGTCTATCGCCTACTCCATGCATGTCTATCGCCTACCGTATGCATGTCTATCGCCTACCGTATGCATGTCTATCGCCTACTCCATGCATGTCTATCGCCTACTCCATGCATGTCTATCGCCTACTCCATGCATGTCTATCGCCTACCCCATGCATGTCTATCGCCTACCCCATGCATGTCTATCGCCTACCCCATGCATGTCTATCGCCTACCCCATGCATGTCTATCGCCTACTCCATGCATGTCTATCGCCTACTCCATGCATGTCTATCGCCTACCCCATGCATGTCTATCGCCTACCCCATGCATGTCTATCGCCTACTCCATGCATGTCTATCGCCTACTCCATGCATGTCTATCGCCTACTCCATGCATGTCTATCGCCTACTCCATGCATGTCTATCGCCTACTCCATGCATGTCTATCGCCTACTCCATGCATGTCTATCGCCTACTCCATGCATGTCTATCGCCTACTCCATGCATGTCTATCGCCTACCCCATGCATGTCTATCGCCTACTCCATGCATGTCTATCGCCTACTCCATGCATGTCTATCGCCTACTCCATGCATGTCTATCGCCTACTCCATGCATGTCTATCGCCTACTCCATGCATGTCTATCGCCTACTCCATGCATGTCTATCGCCTACCCCATGCATGTCTATCGCCTACTCCATGCATGTCTATCGCCTACCCCATACATGTCTATCGCCTACCCCATGCATGTCTATCGCCTACCCCATGCATGTCTATCGCCTACCCCATACATGTCTATCGCCTACCCCATGCATGTCTATCGCCTACTCCATGCATGTCTATCGCCTACCCCATGCATGTCTATCGCCTACCCCATGCATGTCTATCGCCTACTCCATGCATGTCTATCGCCTACCCCATGCATGTCTATCGCCTACCCCATGCATGTCTATCGCCTACCCCATGCATGTCTATCGCCTACCCCATGCATGTCTATCGCCTACCCCATGCATGTCTATCGCCTACCCCATGCATGTCTATCGCCTACCCCATGCATGTCTATCGCCTACCCCATGCATGTCTATCGCCTACCCCATGCATGTCTATCGCCTACCCCATGCATGTCTATCGCCTACCCCATGCATGGATATCGCCTACTCCATGCATGTCTATCGCCTACCCCATGCATGTCTATCGCCTACTCCATGCATGTCTATCGCCTACTCCATGCATGTCTATCGCCTACTCCATGCATGTCTATCGCCTACCCCATGCATGTCTGTCGCCTACCCCATGCATGGATATCGCCTACCCCATGCATGGATATCGCCTACCCCATGCATGTCTATCGCCTACCCCATGCATGGATATCGCCTACCCCATGCATGGATATCGCCTACTCCATGCATGTCTATCGCCTACCCCATGCATCGATATCGCCTACCCCATGCATGGATATCGCCTACCCCATGCATGTCTATCGCCTACCCCATGCATGGATATCGCCTACTCCATGCATGTCTATCGCCTACCCCATGCATGGATATCGCCTACCCCATGCATGGATATCGCCTACCCCATGCATGGATATCGCCTACCCCATGCATGGATATCGCCTACCCCATGCATGGATATCGCCTACCCCATGCATGTCTATCGCCTACCCCATGCATGGATATCGCCTACCCCATACATGTCTATCGCCTACCCCATGCATGGATATCGCCTACCCCATGCATGTCTATCGCCTACCCCATGCATGGATATCGCCTACCCCATGCATGTCTATCGCCTACCCCATGCATGTCTATCGCCTACTCCATGCATGTCTATCGCCTACTCCATGCATGTCTATCGCCTACTCCATGCATGTCTATCGCCTACTCCATGCATCAGATAAATATGTTTACCTTTCTTTAAAACTGTGTGATGAATGGAGTGAGCGTGCGATGATTGTCGTGATGACGTCGTTGTGTGTCCCTTACAAGGTGTCGTAATCAACTCCAGTATTGATTGGTTGTGATTTTCTAAGCAATTTTATGTTAACTAGTTTGCCATTGATTACTGAACGACCGACGCTAAAACAATTGTGAAAATCAGCGTAAGACGGCCTGCTTCCAAATGGCCCGTGGTTGGTTTCCAACCGCGCATGCAAGGCCGTGAAACTGCGTTCATTTCACTTAAGCCACAAACGATAACGTCGTGATACAGCATCAATCAAATTCAATGCGTCTGCAAGAATGACTGCTTCGTAATTCCCACATTTGGCATTGTAAAGCCACATTGGGAGCCACAAACGATAACGTCGTGATACAGTATCAGTTAGTTAGTTAGTTAGACGCAGTTCCAACTTCGCAGCAACGGGTCGTCCCCATTATGCTCCATTCCTGTGCCAGTGAATATCACACAAAACGCTTCCCACTGCCCAGTGTGAAAAGTGGAAAAGACAGGAGTCTCGACAAACAACAGCCCGCACAGATACACTGTGCATAATGCCGCCGCCAGAATGTCAACACACCAGTCCCCCACGAAACACCCAATTCATCTCTGATGGAATCGGCAGTCATTTTCCTATCTGGATGTTTCCTAGATGTTCACCTACACAGTCCACGAACATACAGTTCATCACCGACGTCAGTGGCAGTCAACCAGAAGCCCAGCAGCCACGCATTTCTGCATAAGGCAAAAACAGGTCAACTCTGGGACATAGCCACCTGCCATTGCTCCGAACATTCAGTCACGTTCCAAAAAAAATACTTGGGCAGATTCAAAAGCACTTCACACGAAACTTACAGCTCACAGTGTCGCGCCACGCACTCCCTCAGTAGCAGGGCGACAGAACCATCAATACAGTATCAATCAAATTCAATGCGTCTGCAAGAATGACTGCTTCATAATTCCCACATTTGTCATTGTAAAACCACAGTGGACACATTTAATATCTTCACACCATTAGCGAAAGTGTACCCATCTTATTATAAATTAACGATGTTTTACAGAGAAATACAGAGGTCCTAGGAAAAATGGGAATGAAAAGGGAGGTGATGAAAGAAATAAAATACAGACAAGTGAAATATTTCGGCCACGTTAAAAGACATAACACAGAAACTATACTGGAGGATATTGTTGAAGGCACGTGAGCAAGATATAACGGTACAAGTGGGAAGATAACATCAAGAGATGGACGAACAGCAGTCTGACATGTACAATCAAGGCGAGATCCATTGTAGCCAACCTTCATTATGGCGACGGCACCTGATAAATAAGCTGAGATATTTGATAGTGTTTTGTATGTCTCCTTGCGGTACCAAATTACAAATTAAATATTGTTAAATCTGTTGTGAGTCTTTCTACCAATATGAATGTGATATTGCCCACTGAGTGACATTAGATGACATGTGTCATGTGTCTTGGTGTGATTTTTTTTACAACTGCAGACAAACATTGTACTTTGTTGATCATCATCATCATTACCATTAGCATCATCACTATCATCATCATCATCATCATCATCATCATCATCATCATCATCATCATCATCATCATCATCATCATCATCATCATCATCATCATCACCATCATCATCACCATCATTATCCAGTGGCTTGTCTTATGATGAACATCTCCCCCTATACGTCTTCCGAAATTTCTCTGTCACAAACCAGATCTTCTGCCAATGCTGCTGTCATGTTAAATATCTCTGCTGCTGTCATGGTAAATGTCTCTGTTGCGGTCATGGTAAATATCTCTGCTGCTGTCATGTTAAATGTCTCTGTTGCTGTCATGATAAATATCTCTGCTGCTGTCATGGTAAATGTCTCTGTTGCGGTCATGGTAAATATCTCTGCTGCTGTCATGTTAAATGTCTCTGTTGCTGTCATGATAAATATCTCTGCTGCTGTCATGTTAAATGTCTCTGTTGCTGTCATGATAAATATCTCTGCTGCTGTCATGGTAAATGTCTCTGTTGCTGTCATGTTAAATGTCTCTGCTGCTGTCATGGTAAATGTCTCTGTTGCGGTCATGGTAAATATCTCTGCTGCTGTCATGTTAAATGTCTCTGTTGCTATCATGGTAAATATCTCTGCTACTGTCATGGTGAATGTTTCTGCAACTGTCATGGTAAATGTCTCTGTTGCTATCATGGTAAATATCTCTGTTGCTGTCATTGTAAATGTCTCTGTTGCTGTCAAGGTAAATGTCTCGGTTGCCGTCATGGGAAATTCCTCTGCTGCTGTCAAGGTAAATGTCTCGGTTGCTGTCATGGCAAATTCCTCTGCTGCTGTCATGGTAAATGTCTCTGCTGCTGTCATAGTAAATGTCTTTGATGCTGTCATGGTAAATGGCTCTATTGCTGTCATGATAAATGTCTCCGTTGCTATCATGGTAAATGCCTCTGTTGCTGTCGTGATAAATGCCTCTGTTGATGCCATGATAAATGCCTCTGTTCCTGCCATCTGTAAATAATTTTATCACGTCTTTAACCCATCTACGCCGTGGTCTTCCTCGTCTCGTCTTCTTCGGTACACTTTCCTCCATAATTACTCTTCCAAACGCTCATGTCATTTTACACGCCCAAAATATTTCATTTCCCTTAATTTCATTTCGCCGAAGACATTCAGTACCAAACAAACAGTAGGTTTGGTCCAAACAAAGATGGATGTTCGACAGTGGGCGGGAGGGGAGTGTCTCAGTTATGACTTAAAAGTTGTTAATAAGGCAGCCGCCATGTTGTATTAAAATCAAATTAAGAAAGGTTGCACAGGGAAAACGTCTGTAGTAATATTTTAACTATAGTTTGATTTATAAGCCCATGGCAGTTACGGTAAATTTAAATAAGACGATTTATTACCCCATGGCACTTAATCAGTTAATAAACAATATTAATCAATATTGAATTATTGTTGTATAGAACTGCTTGTTCTTTCTTTTCATCCTGTTAATGCTAAAACGCTTATATACCACTTATGTTCAAAAGCGCTGGATGTCTTTCAGCAGACGTGTTACGTGTCCAATGTTCACACCCTTTTGTTGCTACTGAAACCATGATTGACACTGTTATCACCTGGTTCTGTATTGTTTAGTTGCAGTCTTGAAATAAACGAAAGCCCTGCAGACTTTACCCGGTTTTGTTTGTGTAAAGTTTATGATTTTGTAGATAGTTTGCAAGTCAAATAATCATCGTTGGGGGGTTCCCAAATGTGAGGAATCCAAACTTGACATTTAGGGACTGGAAAATTAGATAGTAGGGAATTAAAATTATATAAGCAGACACCCCGATCTTGATGGCTTGAAAATCCAAATTAGATAACCAGAAACCTAAATTTAAATGAGATAACCAGTAACCCAAATTTAAATTAGATAACGAGAACCCAATCTTGATAACTGACAAATTCAAATGAAATACATACACGTAACTATCACATACTCGAGTGAGAAAACACTAACTATCACATAATCAAGTGAGAAAACGGGAAACAATTACACATATGCAATCTTAGAATCGCCCGTCTCCGTGGCTAAAGGCTTGCAAACGCGATTCGTGAGGCCGCTCATCTGCGTTCGAAACACAGCTGCGACCGATTTGGCAGCAGACCGCGTCGCGCTGGGTCTTAACGTGTTGGTAAGGGAACCGGTTACTTAGAAAGCAGTGACAAACTACTGGAAGATGTACAAGGAATCAACATTGGGGGATGATACATCAATAACATTAGATATGCAGATGATACAGTCTTGATTGCAGACAATGAACTGGACCTGCAACATTTAGTAGATGCGGTTGTTGCACACAGTGAACAACTGGGGTTAGAACTGAATAATAAGAAGACACAGATTATGGTCGTCACTGGGAAGAAGGAAATACCACAATGTGATATACGAGTAAATGGGCATATTCTTTAGCAAGTGAATAGATACAGTTATCTCGGAACAGTCATACCATCTGATGGAAGATGCCTTGAAGAGATTAGAACGAGAATTGCCATTGCGAAGGTAGCCTTTTTCAAGATGAAAAACATATTGACCAATAAAAAGATATCAACTGAAACGAGAAAAAGGGCGTTGAAGTGCTACATAGAACCTATACTTTTGTATGGATGTGAAGCGTGGACAATGAGCAGTCAAGCTGAAAAACATCTGATGGCTGGGGACATGTGGTTTCTGAGCAAAATGCAAAGAATACCATGGACAGACAGAAAAACCAATGAACAAGTCCTACAAGAAACAAATGAAGATCGTAAACTGATTAGAGACATTAGACGTAGATAGTCAAAATTTGTTGGGCATGTTATGAGAAGAAATGAATTGGAGAACTTGGTGACAACTGGCAAGATCGAAGGGAAGAGACCAAGGGGAAGACCAAGAAGTAAATACCTGGATGGCTTGGCCACGTGGCATCGTCGAGTCAGGAACACGGAGCTGATCCACGACTCTGGTGATCGAGTGAGGTGGCAAAACATCACCGCCCACGCTTATCGGCATGGCACATGATGGATGGACAAACTACTGAACGTAAACTTCCCAAGACATCAACAACAGCAGTAAAATGCTGGTGTTGACAGCGATGTCCTGTAAATAGGAAATGAGAAAAAAAAAAAAAAACAATCATAGAATCGTCAATGCTCTACAAAAACGAAAAAAAAAAAAATTAAAACTTCTTTTATATTGAAACAGCATCCGCCAAAATTCTAAGAATATGCGTATTTCTGGTGACAAAATACGGGTGCGAAAATTGAATTTGTAACAAATCAGCGGATAATCACACATGTGCCAATGAATACAAGTGTTGCAAAGAAGTGTTAAAACTTAACTGGACAATGAGAAGAACAAACCCGCACCCCTCTCACTCGTGTAAATTGAGGCATGTGAGCTATGTTGGGAAGTCAAGTAAAGTTACACATGTATAAACGTCTTCCCGAGTGAGTATCATTACTCGGACTTTCAGCCTGTCATCATGCCCAGCTAGTTTATACAGAGTGCGTTTTTTAATGACTGTGCAGTTTTGTTTTTTGTTTTTGAAAATTTTGGCCGTTCTAAGTTGTTTATTTACCTATTATGTTGCATTGTGTTGCATGAACTCCATAGTAGGTAAATACAAAACTTGGAACGGCATTATTTTCAATAACTGCAGTCATTAAAAATACACCCTATACAAGTCTGTATTCAAGCTTATCAGGCTCATTAGAGGTGGGACGCAGAGGTGTTTCCAAGGCACCAGGGCCGGGTTATATACTGGCCAAGACCTATTGACGCGTCCTCGTCGAGCGTCCTGGGCAACAGGTCCCTTCGGGGTCCTGGCTAATGTCAATAGGATCGCCGATTCCTCCGAGGAACCACCAGTCTGCACACCAGTAAGCCAGACATGGGACAACGGATACTCACGCAAACCTCAGGTCCTGTATGACATCACACTGATGTTGGACAACAGGATGTCTTCATCCGACATACAGGACTTCGCGTTGGAGCTCAAGCCAACGAACACAAGCAAGCAAGCAAGCATTAGAGGTCAACGTGGGCTTGGGGCTTGATGAGCGGGCTCTGAAACTGTCGGTGTGCTGACGGCTCTGTAAAGGGTTCAAACCCTACATCGTTCAGTTTAAATGTTGATTTCTCGTTCAGAAAGCAATGGCAGACTACTGAACGCAAAATTGCCTATAATAACATCTTGGGGTTGGGGTTGATCACAACGTCCTGCAGAGGACATTAAGGATCATATAAAAGGCCTGTTCCTGGGTTGTCTTATGGCCGAGTGGCTAAGACCGCCGGGGTCTCCTTCTCGAGACCCGGGTTCGAAACCTCGGTAAGGTGTGGATGTTTTCCTGTCAGGGGAAAAAAAAAAACAACCTAACCTGCACAGTTCGCGGCTAATGCATTATCCAGGCTGCTTTACTTCCCCAAGCTCAAGGCTCCCTTTGTATTACACCGCAAGGTACTATAGACAGTAGATGACTCAAGGCTCCCTTGTCCTACACCGCAAGGTACTATAGACAGTAGATGACTCAAGACTCCCTTGTCCTACACCGCAAGGTACTATAGACAGTAGATGACTCAAGACTCCCTTGTCCTACACCGCAAGGTACTATAGACAGTAGATGACTCAAGACTCCCTTGTCCTACACCGCAAGGTACTATAGACAGTAGATGACTCAAGACTCCCTTGTCCTACACCGCAAGGTACTATAGACAGTAGACGACTCAAGACTCCCTTGTCCTACACCGCAAGGTACTATAGACAGTAGATGACTCAAGGCTCCCTTGTCCTACACCCCAAGATACTATAGACAGTAGATGACTCAAGGCTCCCTTGTCCTACACCCCAAGATACTATAGACAGTAGATGACTCAAGGCTCCCTTGTCCTACACCCCAAGATACTATAGACAGTAGATGACTCAAGGCTCCCTTGTCCTACACCCCAAGATACTATAGACAGTAGATGACTCAAGGCTCCCTTGTCCTACACCCCAAGATACTATAGACAGTAGATGACTCAAGGCTCCCTTGTCCTACACCCCAAGATACTATAGACAGTAGATGACTCAAGGCTCCCTTGTCCTACACCCCAAGATACTATAGACAGTAGATGACTCAAGGCTCCCTTGTCCTACACCGCAAGATACTATAGACAGTAGATGACTCAAGGCTCCCTTGTCCTACACCCCAAGATACTATAGACAGTAGATGACTCAAGACTCCCTTGTCCTACACCGCAAGGTACTATAGACAATAGATGACTCAAGGCTCCGTTGTCCTACACCCCAAGATACTATAGACAGTAGATGACTCAAGACTCCCTTGTCCTACACCCCAAGATACTATAGACAGTAGATAACTCAAGGCTCCCTTGTCCTACACCCCAAGATACTATAGACAGTAGATGACTCAAGGCTCCCTTGTCCTACACCCCAAGATACTATAGACAGTAGATGACTCAAGACTCCGTTGTCCTACACCCCAAGATACTATAGACATAGATGACTCAAGACTCCCTTGTCCTACACCGCAAGATACTATAGGCAGTAGATGACTCAAGACTCCCTTGTCCTACACCCCAAGATACTATAGACAGTAGATGACTCAAGGCTCCCTTGTCCTACACCGCAAGGTACTATAGACAGTAGATGACTCAAGACTCCCTTGTCCTACACCGCAAGGTACTATAGACAGTAGATGACTCAAGACTCCCTTGTCCTACACCGCAAGGTTCTATAGACAGTAGATGACTCAAGACTCCCTTGTCCTACACCGCAAGGTTCTATAGACAGTAGATGACTCAAGACTCCCTTGTCCTACACCGCAAGGTTCTATAGACAGTAGATGACTCAAGACTCCCTTGTCCTACACCCCAAGATACTATAGACAGTAGATGACTCAAGACTCCCTTGTCCTACACCGCAAGGTTCTATAGACAGTAGATGACTCAAGACTCCCTTGTCCTACACCGCAAGGTACTATAGACAGTAGATGACTCAAGACTCCCTTGTCCTACACCGCAAGGTTCTATAGACAGTAGATGACTCAAGACTCCCTTGTCCTACACCGCAAGGTTCTATAGACAGTAGATGACTCAAGACTCCCTTGTCCTACACCGCAAGGTTCTATAGACAGTAGATGACTCAAGACTCCCTTGTCCTACACCGCAAGGTACTATAGACAGTAGATGACTCAAGACTCCCTTGTCCTACACCGCAAGGTACTATAGACAGTAGATGACTCAAGCATAGTCCACACACACTGCTTCTAGTAGTGCTGGACTGAATTTTGCGTGTGGATTAGCTTTCCCCACTAATAGTATCCCTTGCCATCAGGCAAACCCACTCCGTCTTCAGAGGTACTTGTAATTTACACCGCCAAGTCAAGGACGACAGGTTTGCATTTCAGTCCAGCTGTCCGGTGTAAGGGTTTACCCCCCTAGCTCGGCATCAGCACACCGGATGTTTAATAACACGCGTTCTTATCCATTCGGCCATGCTAACCTACGAGAAAGTATTTGTCCACAATTGCTGGTGTTATCTTATTATGTACCACACGCGTCAATAGACGTTTAGTTTGCGCATGTAATGTTCACTATTATCTTTATTTTATATACACAGGTTTACTTCCATTATTATTTTTAATAAATGTTTTCTTTGTTATATTGTTTGTTCATTGTTTACTACTTTCCTGTCTTATTTACATTCACATTATTCATGCTACATTCTTTCATATCCCCATTGTCTGCTTTTGTTGCCATGAGGTTTTTGTGAGTCAGAAGAAGGTACTTTGTTTGTTGATGTTGTATTATCTAAACCACGTCTGTTACTGCGTACTCTTGACGTCTACACAAGTTGTAACCGTGTTTAAGATAAGGATGTGACGTATGGGTTAAAGCGTGATGATTGTCTTTGTATAGAAAGTGTCAAATTCAATGTGTTGGAAAAAAATGAACGTACAACTGTCATATTACAGAAAGAGTCAATACGTTTAGCATACGCAAAACACAAGTAAATAGAAAGAGTCAATACATTTAGCACATGCAAAAAACACAATCAGATTGAATGAGTTAACTATGACGGTATTATCGGGAATCACACTAGAATACACTGACGTCAAAAAATGGTTACATGGAAGTGAAAGAAAATGACGTGCATTCAGGCACGGGAGAGGGCGGCAACACCTAGTTAGTTTGACATCTACAAGGCAAGTTTTACAATAGTATACACTAGTTTCCCAGCACCAAGCACTTAACCTAGAGTAGTGTCACCAGGCAACCTGAGTACAGCACACATACTACACGTAGGTTATAGTAGATTATCAGTTAGACACATATTAATATTAAGATAAGACAGAATATATGGTAGTTTCAAGAGAAGGAATGGCTAAAAACTCTGGCCACATACAAATAAATAATATGACCATTAAAAGAACGGAAACATAAAATACCTGGGTACAATCTTCAACTGCTGCAACATCATAAGGGAAGATTTACAAACTAGAATCAATTCTGGAAATAAGATATACTATGCACTACAACATCTACTAAAATCAAAGGCGCTATCTCGTAACACCAAGATCACAATATACAAAACACTGATCAGACCAGTTGTGCTGTATGGCTCTGAAACCTGGAGTACAACGAAAGGAGACAAAGCCTTGTTACAAACCTTTGAGAACAAAGTTTTAAGACGTATCTTTGGACCCATTAGGGATACACAAAGTGGAGAGTGGAACAGAAGAAGTAACAAAGACATTTATGATCTGTTTAAGTCCCCGCTAGTCACTGGTATCATGAAGGCTAATAGACTACAATGGCTGGGGCATATAGAAAGAATGAAAGACAATAGGGAAACAAAACTCGCTTACACTCAGGAAATAAATGACCGTAGACCCCGAGGTAGACCAAGAAGACGGTGGAGAGATAATATATATACAGACCTACAAGCACTTGGAATCAACGACTGGCAGAGAAGGTGATTCAGAGAGACGAATGGAAACGGATGTTTGTATCTGCAGCAAAGAACCTCAATGGCTTGGAACGCTGAAGAAGAAGAAGATATATATATATATACAGAGAGAGAGAGAGAGAGAGAGAGAGAGAGAGAGAGAGAGAGAGAGAGAGAGAGAGAGAGAGAGAGAGAGAGAGAGAGAGAGAGAGAGAGAGAGAGAGATGACCACCATGCATGCTATCTTTATTGATCAGTGAATGAGCGCCCTGAATTAATGGGACACGGCTGGCTGGGAAGTGTGTTTTCGTCATGCATCTTAGTGGAATAAAATACATGTATCAGCTGTAGAAGCACGTTGTGTCAAGCACTTCAAGAACATCGCGGTACGACAGCTTTGTGTGCGAGCCGATTAAAAGAGAAGATATTTCATAAGTAGCATTCACCTGCCAGAACTGCATCCTCTGGACACCATTATCACATCTCAGCAAGCAGCCAATGGTGTGGCATGACAAATAAACGTATTTGTTATATTTAAATATTGAGCACAACCCACTACTGGCAACGCTGATCGCATTCTGGTATGAACCTAAGGCATATTTACGTCAGTATGGAAACACTATACTCGAGTTTCGCTCTCATTTGAGCTCGTCAGTAGTGCATATCCCTGACCGGATCCGGAAACAAGCCCCGGATCACTGACGTGTGAAGCGGGTGTGTAACCACGCGACACACGCTGGACACGCCAAATTATCATAACAGAATACCACAACGTTACCCATCGTAGGCTATGCTCAAGATTGCCCAATCGCCGTGACTGACGTCCATCAATCGATGTGGACCCGAACGATCAGGACTGCTCACTGGCAAGGAAACACCAGGCCTCCTAAATATTTGTATTTGTTATTTAAAAAAACGAGACGTTTGTCATGTTTTTGTTCTTATAAAGTGTCACAGTTAATGTCCTGGAATAAAAAGAACGTACAGCTAAAGATATTTATTTTAACAGATGATATGTGTTTTTCATGTTGTTGTTCTTAGAAAGTGTCAAATTCAATGTGCAGGAAAAAAATAATGAACGTACAAATAATCATATTTATTATAACAGATGCCGGTCTCTCTGGCTGTGGGGTTACAACACTTTCTCTCTGTAATCCCGTTTATCACGCAGTCTCGTAGCGGAGCGAGAGCTGAGGCGGTTCGACCCCCGCTCGTGACTTGCGGGATACTGAGCCGGCCGCTCAGAAAGCAATGGCAAACTACTGAGCGTAATCTTGCCAAGAGATCAACATACAGCTGAAAGATGCTGGTGTTGACAGCTAAGTCCTGTAAAGGATATGCTAAAAAAAAAAATTATAACAAATGACACGTGCTTGTTATATTGTTGTTCTTAGAATGTATAAAATTCAATGTGCTGAAAAAATGCTATTTGTGAATCCTCTGAAAGACTGCGAGTTTTCACTCTCATGTCCGATACATTGGCTTCAGATCACCCCAGTGCCGAAAAGGTCTGGTATCTATCAGAGTGAAGTTGGCGTACAGACTTTCCTACCGAAGTTACCATCTCCACGGGAGTTGTGTTACAGAGCTTTACTTCTCCTTTTCCAAGGTCAGAGCCGATCAGGTGTAAGACCCGTACTAGAACTTCACATCTGCAGATAAACATACTGGGATATACCTAGGTCATCGTTCAGTTTACACATATGTACGGCGTGAGATAGGGCCTACGCTGGTCATTTTTACTATACACGTGTTAGATATTTCATTGTCAACATTAGCCATTAGTCTCAGTAGTGGTTCGAACTTCACGCAGAGGGTCACCCCATAATGCTCCGTTCCCGTGCCAGTGAATATCGCACAAAATTCTCCCCACTGTGAAAAGTGGAACAGATGGCACAAACCAACAGCACGCACAGGCCTACATACATAAGGTCGCTGTCAGAATATCAACACAACAGTCCGCCACTAAGATTACAGTTCATCATCGATGGAAGCGGCAGTCATTAGATAACCAGCAGTCGCACACACATTTCTGCATAAGGCAAAATCAGCTAGTTAAGCAACCGACCGTCTGACATTTTTTGAAAAAGCAGTTCACAATAGAAACCACCAAAGACAGCTATAAAAGCATTCTACGTGAAATCCACAGCTTAGCGCCATTAACTCCTATGGACAACAATCCCTTTCAAATTAATTTCCAAAATGTAGCTGATATTTGGTCGCAGGATTTAATCTGAGGCTGGGATGGGCCGTAATTATAACTTCGCTTATGAGGTTGAACGGGGCAGGAATAATGGAAAACTGGCCGAATGACCGATCCACAACTCACAGTGTCGCTCCATGCACCTACCTCAGTAGCTGGGCGGCAGAACCATGTACTACCAGTCCAATGTGAGGAAAATGCGTAAGAAAATCGTAGCCAGGAGCAAAAACACCTCAGAACTGCCTATCCGCCATATTGGACATGAAGTCCATTATCAACATCATCATCAAATGACTTGCCAGCTGACGCAGACGTTCATGTCTCTTCACATTTCTCAGTCTGGTCTTCTGGATCAACTCTGCTGATGATATTCCCTTATGCCGCCCTCTCAGTCCATCCAGCATAATTTCTCTCAGTCTGCCCCCGCCTCTCTACTCCTTGATCTTTCTAGCCGTCGCAATGTTGTCCAATGCCTCTTTTATCATCACATGACCAAAGAAAGCTGTTTGTTTCACTTGTATTGTTGGAGAATGACTGGAAGTCACATTTCCACCGAAAGAACTAGATTATTTGAGAAATTGTGCTTTAACACTGCCGTTGTCATTTTATATAAACATAGTCTTTGTATTGTTGACGCTGTTGTTAATCTTTCAGGTGTCAGCTCTGGTCAGATATGACATAGCAACTGTAGACGGTACTGCCTGCTTCTATTAGTATCGAATATTGGGCGCCGCTAACCAAACCCGACATACCACATTGTGCCAGCGGCTTTGGACGGAGGAGCTCAATTAGGAGGTTACAAGACTTATACTAGTGCTAGAAAATGCAACCTAAAGATTAGATGTCATGGCAGGGCAGACCAGGCCCTAAGCCTTGGTCGGCAACTGGTCTAGGATCGAAGCTCAGACAGGCGGACAGTTAGAGCATCGCTTTGCTGATCCGACAGCTTCTGCAGCATGTTTTGCCATGTTACATTGTATATAATATTGTTTTTTGCATAGAAGTTGATTACATTTAAATAAATTTGTAGAGATTGTATAGATAGATTAGGAATCAAGCAATGATAGTTGGAGGCTTCAAACTTGATTGCCTACGGAATCTAGACTTGATAGTCCATAACTATTAAATTCTGATTCGCCAATTATCGCATTTTAGATTCTCCAACTATCGGGTGGTTCTTTCGTAAAAATGAAATTCAAGTTTAGCAGTTGGAAATCTTCAGCTCATACATACACATACCACTGTATTTCGCATTAGGAGCTGTGGGTTGGGCTATTCTGAATATCGAAGTAGATCATTACAGAGCACAACATAACATATATAAATACTACATCCAATATGAGAATGGAGACAGAGGCAGTAACGGCAGTTCTTCTGGGGTTACACAAGACTCCACACACCCTGGGGATACTATTCATATTTTGGCCATTCGACATACCTTGTAGTAGAAACAGGTCAGATTACAGGTTGGCACGACTTGGGCACATTTACAATCGGTGGTCTAAGGATACCATCTGCTTGCTTTCTCTCCCTCTGCTAAAAAATAAAAAGCGCGTACAAAGGCGTGTCCTGAATACAATTGCTTTTGAATACTACACAAAGGCTTTTGATAAAGTGAGACATGTCAACATGATAAGGATGCTTGAAGAACTACAAATTGATGGGAAAGACCTTAGACTTGTAAAAAACATATATTGGAAACAACAAGCTGCCATAAGAGTTGATAATGAAGTAAGCCAATATCAGCCTATTAAGAGAGGTGTGAGACAGGGATGTGTAATGTCTCCAGATCTGTTTTCCCTGTACAGTGAAAATATTTTCAGAAATATTGAAAATATGGAAGGAATCAACATTGGGGGACGATGCATCAATAACATTAGATATGCAGATGATACAGTCTTGATTGCAGACAATGAACAGGACCTGCAACATTTAGTAGATGCGGTTGGTACACACAGTGAACAACAAGGGTTAGAATTAAATTGTAAAAAGACACAGATTATGGTCGTCACTAAGAAGA